>CM076575.1:290151582-290626382 GCA_034641835.2 Pinus albicaulis
TCATTGAATATAATATAATCGAAAGGGGTACTTTTGAGCAAAAAGTCTCCGCCTTTTGGTAGGAAGGCATTTTCCATTGAACTTTGTCAAAACCAATTGTACGTAGCATAAGTTCAAATGTGAAAAATGGACCGGTGAACCATGGAGCATTGCTGCTAACGTTCTCGTTAAAAACACCATAGAAACAGCATTTCCTGGCTCGCCAATGAATGTGTCCCGTGTCACACCATTCATGACGCGGGTGCCACTGAAAGCGGAAGATTTTCTGCTGTGCTAGTAAGAGAAGAAGCTCATGAAAATACGAAATGAACCCTACATTTTCAGGGAGCGTTTTCCGGGCAACGAATGCCAGCACATGCTGGGGGTTATCTGTACAATAACTACATCTTTATCATTATATATACGCGTCCAATATCTCATAAATATTTTTCGTGTCTGTCACCTATCTCTGTAAGTTTTGACTATTAGTGATATAATAACTCAAATTAATTTATTGAGTTTATAGAATTTGATTTCTCGGAGGATAAAATGTGGCGGTTATTGCTGGGCTGACTTTGGTTTCTGGTCAGCCAAAGGAAGAGAAAACGAAAATGCCATAGAAAAGTACAATAATAGTCATACGGAGGAAAATGAGAGTGTCGCTGTGTTGTACGAAGCACGAGCTCCATCCCTATCCTTACCCATCTCTTTTTCATGCTTGTCTTTAAAAAGTCTCCGACCTGTCGAGCTGCGAGACCATAGCTTTTCGAAGTTTTCTGGGTTAATTTATTGTTATGAGGACAGATTAACATACGTGCCATCACCAGAAAGAAACAGGCGTGCAACTTCCATTAATATTTTAATTTTCTTGTGCACCCTGGATTCCACCCTGGATTCCACAACCCAGGTAACTTCCTTTGAAATTTTAATGTTCTTATGCACTCAGTTTTCCCCAACCAATGGATGGAAAAAAATGGGGTGGTTTTAAGTGTTATTTTTTAGATTTTTTTGGGGTGGATTTAGGGTTAGAATTTGGGTGACAAAAATTGTGGTCAAATAAATGTGTGGTTTAAATTGGTTTTTTAATTATATATATGGTTTAGCTCTCTCAAAAACTTATCAATTGTGAAGAATTCATTGGTCAAACTTGTGATTTCAAAGAAACCTGCAACCTAAAAATTTCTAAAAAATCACACTTAAAAATCACTAAAATAAAAATACCATGTTTATCTCTTTTGTTGAACACAAGTTTTGCACTAGAGATACCATCTATATGGCATATGTGATCATTACATTTAGTCCCAAATAAAAATGTTGTTCAAATTTATTCATAATCATGTAAGAAAACATATATAGTAGATAAATATAGGCATTATAGGAATGTCTATTTATTCATCAAAATCCCATACCTGATTTTATGGTGTGCTTCCATGAAAATTCTCAAAAGAGGAGAATGCCTCAAAGATGAGCTTTGTGAACAGTTGTCATTTTCACACTAAGAACCCTTCATGTACTAGATGAAAATTCCCTAGAATTTTTTTTCCCTTTCTATTCTTTGTCAATAGTCACTAATTATACTCTGCATTTCACTCTCCATATCATCTTTGAGGGCAGTCAACTTGACAGATAAGTCATGATCATATAAGAACATCCATCTTGTCTAGAAGAATTTATTTCCTTTCTATTCTCTGTAAATAGTCACTCATTATACTCTGCATTTCGCTCCTCTTATCATCTCTAAGGGCAGTCAACCTTACAGATAAGTCATGATCTTATAAGAGCATTCTGCTAGTGTAGAAGATTGGAGTTTGAAGTCTTAATCCCATTAGATTTTCAGTGTTGAGCTACCGAAATTGATGGATCCTTGTCATATGTTTTCTCCCATGACCCAAGCTTTTTCACTCAGGGATCCTTGTAAAATGTTTTCTCCCATGACCCTTTCACTCCCCATATTATTTTTGAAGGTAGTTAACTTGATAAGTCATGATCATATCACCGCATTCTATTGTTGGAATATGTAATTCCTACTTGTCTTCGGTTGTGCCTTTCTCGGTATAGAGTCTGTTCCTATTCAATAGGAGTTAGCTAAACCTAAGTTCTTAGTTTGGTGTGAGGTTGAGATATTCTCTCAACTAACTTATTGTGCGTCCAAGATAGCTTCTCTATCTTGAGACAATTCCTCATATATATATGTAACTTTATTTGATTAATAGAAGACAGTTTGCATAGTGACATTTTATCTTGGTATCAGAGCCCGTGAGGGCCCTTGGCCCCTCCTGGGCCGAGATAAATAAAATAGTGTTATTGTATTATTCAGAACGTCGTTGTGAAGCCTATTGTTGCATGGAGAAGAAAGCTTCCGCCTGTAGGAGTCCGAAATGGGCATGGAAGTCAGCAGCACCACGCAAGAGTTCAATGCCCTTTATGACTCTGTCTTTGATGGATTTGACACAGACCACAATAACAGAGTCGACCTCAATGAGTTCATGTCTGAGATGAAGAACATCATGCTCGCCATTGTCGATGGCCTCGGTGCTGCCCCAATTCAGCTCCTCCTCGAGGAAGGCGGTCTACTTAAGGATGCTGCTACCGGAGATTTTCTATCCGAGTGTAAAGATCTGTGCGCTGAGTCGTTGTGGTGTCACGGTGCTCACCAAAACTGCTCAAAGCGTGGCTTTTGAGGCTCATTGATGTGAGCTCGGTGATTTGTGTGGGCATTTGGGCTATGGATTCCAGTGGTTGGTTATCACAGGAAAGATATCATCCACGTATTGGCAAGTTTATCTCCTGTCTGTTAGCTAGGAACAGTATTTGCTGGCTCAATATTGTTAGCTTTATTATTTGCATTTGCTATTTCCCCACCAGAAAAGCAATGGCTCTTGGAATATCAACGAGCTACAGTGGATTGTCAGCAGCACTATATACTTTACAAAGACCAGGAATCATTGCGCAGGCTGCCGATGGGGCAGAGCCTATGTAGAAGGATTCCACCATCCGATGCCATGCTGAAAGCAAACTGATTTTAGCATTACTAGAGGCTTGCAATGAACAATCGAGTATTCAAGAACCTTTTTTTTTTTCAGAGGAAAAAAAACATATGTATTATATTGAATAATAACAGTCCATGGACAGTACATTGATCCTCATAAAACGGAGGAGAAACATGATTATGCCATCATTTGATTACATCAATTCATAGACATGAAAGGATCCATTCAAAGAGGCATCAAAAAATGGGGAGTAATCACTCATACCCATATCAGGCAAAATTGTTGTAAACCTGCAAGCTTATGGCAGAAAAGATACATACATAGATATACATAAATCCACAAAAACCATGTGACGGTTCATTGATAGACCTGTGAGATAAGATCTTCTTCCAAGGCTTAGAAAACCCGGTCCATCTAAAATTCATTCCAGGCTCGCTTGACAAAAGGGTGTAGTCAGATAAGAGATATATCAGGCTCGCTTGATCAAGTATGAACAATTTCTTTTCATCCAGGCTCGCTTGATAGTGTAATTAGCATTATATCATCGAACAGTCTATAATATCCCGTTCCATCCTTGAAATAGCAAATATGCAGGCTCGCTTGTGATATTCACGCTCACTTGATTATTATCATCCAGGCTCGCTTGGAAATGGATTTAAATGATGTAGTGTCATGAGAAAAGAACCCTGTTAATTATATGCAATACAGCCCTGCATGATACTGAATGGAATACTCCGCTGTATTGATACGGGGATGTGGAAAGGTGAAAGACAGAATATTATATAGGGACGAATCGATGCATATATGGACAGCAAGTGTGCCATCGTGGTCGAAAGCTTGGATAAGAGCTGGAGCGCATACAAAAAGTGAGAAGTAAATACAAAAAACAAAAATTTAGAACCCTGTATGAAATATAGAGATCATGGGAGAGGGATAGAGTTCTGCCATATAACAGAGCCATTTCGATAATGGATCATATGAATGCTTCCATAAACAGCCCAGACGCCCTTTTTGGATAAACCATCTGCCCTGCAATTGTTCTCTCTGAATATGTGATGAATAGGAGGTCGATTCAACCTGTTCCATAAGCTTGTAGCTCTATTTAACCAGCCCTGTATGCTAACATTGGACAGGGTAATTTTACCCATCAAACCATCAATAATCATTTTGGAATCGCCATAAAATGATAGGTGAGGTAGGTTTAAATGACATGCTGCAAGAAGAGCTCCCCAGATGGCCATGATCTCAGCCAAATTGTTTGTACCTGTACCGCCATTCCAGAAATACTGAATGCGCTCCTCCTTGGATAGCTTAACCCAAGCCCCACAGCGAATGGTCCCATCAGCACATGCTCCATCAAAAAAGAAAGCAGGAATAGAAATCTCATGGGGTCTCAAACGATAAGATCTGTCCACCACCCTATCCTATAGCTGAGGCAGTTCATCAATCCATTTAACAATAGCACAGTAGGTATTAGCAATGATAAAAGGAGCATCCTGGAAAATGTGACGATTCTGAGCAAGCCAAACCTCCCATATGAAATAAAAGGGGAGGTGTTTGTATTTTCCCTTCATATTCCCCCATATATCCACCACTGATATGAAATCCGATGGAGACCAATCCGGGGCCATAAAGAAAACGCTGAATAATCGCCACAGTCGGATGATGACTGGGCAGCTAAAGAAGATATGAGCGATAGATTCTTCCGCCAAATGACAAAATGAGCATCTACTGGGTCCATGATGCCCACGCTTGAGAAGGTTATCCCAAGTCAAGATCTTCCCTTTCCATACAAGCCATGCGAAAAGAATAATTTTTGTAGGTATCTGATGTCCCCAGTAATTATGAAAAGTGGTGGATAAGTTGTCATAATATTGTGGAATATTAATGCTGCGATACATGTCACGAACAATAACAGCTCCCCCATTGAGAGCGCCGTCCCATGTGATGCAATCCCCCCCAGCATCATAACAAATACCAGCTAAACTAAGAGACCGAGAGTAATTAGCCCATACCTCAACATCGTGGTCTTATAGATGTAGCTGAGCAGCCGATTTATAAATAGGAGCACCAAAGGTCCAATAATGTATAGCCTGCGAAAGAAAGAAAAAACCATTTTGTGCCAATCTGTGGATGGTATCAGGCGGAAGAGATCTGTCAATATGAGCCCCAAGTATCAGATCTGTCCCAAGTGGGATATCCCTCCCATCACCGAAGCGCCAAGTGAGGCGAGACGCTACCAACTCGATTACTTTGCACAGACTTCTCCATATAGCCGATATGTGAGACGGAATATGAAAAACATGGCCCATGAGCAGTCTCAGAGGCACCCCCGTGATATACTTAACAAAGATGATCTTATTCCATATACCCCGACCCGTCAGCGCCCGCCACATTGTCTTGACAAGGAGCGCAGAGTTAAAGGATCTGAGATCCAATATACCCCATCCGTCATGAGCTTTGTCCCTGCAAATTAATTTCCATTTTACAAGATGGTATTTGTGAACAGAATGGTCGCCCCCCCATAAGAAGTGCGCGGAGATGCTGTTAATCTCGTCGGTGATCTGTTGAGGCAAATAGAAGATATGAGCCCAGTATACCATGAGCTGCGTAAGAACAGCCTGGATCATAACAAGCCGACCCCCAAGGGATAACCATCTGTGAGTCCATTTCCCAATTCGGATCCGGTATCGGTCCATGAGCCATCTCCAATCACGATTCCTGTACTTGCAGGGTCTGATAAAAACCCCCAGATATTTTAGACCCTCCGTAGCATGTCTGTGATCAACTCCCAGGAACGCAGCAATAAAAGCAATCTCCTCCATGTTTCCATATTCATAGATGAGGATATATTTATGATGGTTGATGAGGAGACCAGTAGCAGAACCAAATTTAGTGAACATGAAATGAACGTAGAACCATTTATTCCTCTTCAATATACCAAACAGCAGCAAATCATCGACAAATAGTGAGTGTGAGGTTTTGATAGCAGGAGAGAAATGGAACCCAGATATAAAACCATTTTTCTCGGCCCTGTGCATCATTCTGCTGAATCCATCCATGATTAAAATAAATAACATTGGAGATAATGCACACCCCTGTCGTAAACCACGACCTGCCCTGAAAAAGTTTGTAGGAAGTCCATTAATAAGCACTGCATAACTGACCGAATTAATGCAAGACATAAACCAGCGGATAACGGGGATTGGTAGCCCAATTCGAAGTAAGAGGAGACGCACATACGCCCAATCAATAGAGTCATAGGCCTTCATCAGATCTACTTTCATGACCAACGCCTCAATTCTGTCACAGTGCATGGAGTGCAGTACCTCTTGAGCCACTGCAATTGCATCATGTATAGATCTGCCTTCCAAAAACCCATATTGTTCCAAAGAGATATGTTGTTGGAGGGTGACCTTGAATCTGGTTGCAATAATCTTTGAGGATATTTTATATATCAGATTACACAATGCAATAGGCCGAAAATCCCCAAATGTTGAGGGCTCTGTCGACTTAGGGATAAGTGCTATGAAAGTAGAGTTGTAGGAAGCCGTCATATGACCCGTAACGCGCGTCTGCTCCACCACATCAGTGATGAGGTTGCCCATGAGATCAAAGAAAAACAGATAGAATTCAGATGGCCAGCCGTCTGGACCCGGGCACCTGTCGGATGCAAAGGATTTGAGAGTGGCATATACTTCCTCCCGCGTGATGGGGCAGTTGAGGGCATCGATATCGTCTTGATCAAACATCCTTTGGACATGGTTCAGCACCCAAGACTGATTATCCCTGTTGATGTCTGACTGAATCTGATAGAAGTGGGAAAAGTGACGGTATGCCTCGGCCTGGATCTCCGCATTTGAAATAGCATATGTGCCATCCATCTTCAAGATCCGCCATATGGCGTTACGATTCCTTCTGTCTGAGGCCGATTTATGGAAAAATTTAGTGTTCTGGTCGCCTTCCCTTAACCATGTTATCCTGCTCTTTAATTTCCAAGTTATCTCCTCCATGAGCAAGATTTCTTTTTTCCTGTTTCCCAAATCTCGAAGAAGTGTGAATGTGTCTTCAGAAGGAGGGGAGGACGCCATATCTGAATATATGGCGCAAATCTTTTGTGTTATATCAGAAAGCTCAGCCTTCAATGCCGATTTCTTAGCCGACTCCCATCTCTTAGTAGCATCCTTTATCCTGGTCATCTTGGCCTGCAGATTGTCCCAAACTGTTAATTCAATATCGGCAGGGTCCTCCGACCAGATATCACGGATCAAATTAATATAATCCTCCTCTCGTAGCCAAGCCCGATTGAACTTGAACGCCACACCTTTTTTGCCATAGTCAGACTTCCATGAAAACGATATCGGCATGTGGTCCGATACATCACATATGTGAATAGCCGATCTAGGCTCCTTAAAACTCAGCATGAGTCCCTCCTTAATCAAAGTCCTATCGATCCGTTTGGCAATATAAGAGACGCCAACCCTGTTGTTGGACCACGTAGGCATAATAGGCAGAGGTCTGATATCCATAATATGTTGATCATAGAACATATTTTGCAGATAAGAAGCCAGAGAGTCCATCCTGGCAGTCGAACCCCAAATTTCGTCAGCAAAGAGAGTGAAGTTTGTATCTCCCATAATAATTAGGTTCTGCAGAGAGAGAATTCCAGAGTCCAGCATACGTTTCCAGAAATCAGCACGATTTTGATATGGGGCGTATAAATTGATGATGTTGTATATACCAACAACCCCACGGATCTCCCCGGACAGTAAGATGCCCCCAAAAAACCTATAGGCCCTAAACTTAGCACGGGAAGGGTCCCATATGGCAATAGTGCCCCCCGAGAGACCGATAGCATCCACCGCAGAACCATGCCATCCCGGTTTGATGCTGAGACATGTCGACAGGGCTTTCATCCGATCGCAAAGAGTTTCTTGACAGAGAATGATAAAAGAGTCTATAGATCTAAAAAAATCACAAAGGCAATGAATCTTGGAGGCATTGCCAAACCCCCGTATGTTCCATGATATTATTTGATTCATGAGGAAACCGCATTCGGGTAGCCTGCTCTAAGCGCCCTTGGGTTCCTCTTGTCTGCTTCAACCATGGTGATAGGTATATCAGTGAGATCATCATCTCCCTCCGAGAATAATGCAACTGACTTCATTTTCCCTTTGAAAGATTTTTCAGTCTTTCGGATGGAAATTTTAGGGACAGATGATGTAGAGCCCGGAATTGAGTCGAGTTTTGGGGGTCTGTCAAACACAGTAAGTGCCGCCAGATCCAAATTCGGATTTCCCAAAATGGACTCGATGTCGCTTCCGACAGAATTTCTAGGCAAGTCATGGTCATCATATAGGGAGGGAAGGTCGGCATCACCACAGTTCCCAGCAACCACGTTGGCAGATCTGACAGTGGAAGGTTCCCCTATGACCAAGGTAGAGTCATGATGAATATCATGGACATTGACAGATAGTGGAATAGGGGAATCAGATGGACGACCTTGTGCCTTATCAAGGACAACAGATGAGGTGCCCCCTTTTTCATGCCAAGGGTCAGTGGGAGAGATCATACCATTTGTAGTTGGACGCGGTTGCTGAGAGTAAGTGACAGGATTTGGGATATATGGAGACAGATGGTCCGATTCCGTGGGGGGGGAAGAGATGACTTGTGGCATGAGCCGAATATGAGAGTGGTGGACTGAGTGGACTTGGGGTAAGGCATCAGAGACTTGTTCGGGATTTGACAGATCCACACAATTCAACCTTTCTTGAGCAGAAGGAAGAGAAATGACCTCAGAGGGATTGGAATTACCTGGTGCATGTCTGCATGGAGCATTAGCGTGTGGATGGGACCTCCTGTTTGAATTCCGAAGAGCATCCACCTCCCGAATCGAATTACGTCGAAGAGACGATGGACGAAAAGGGCATTGTTCTTTGAGGTGGCCCGTTTTGTGACAGACCAGGCATCGAAAGGGGACTCCCCAGTAGTTCACACGCTGCAGGTGTCGCCTCTCGCCCCAACGAAGGTCCACATCCCAAATGAGACCACCCCCATAATCAACTTCAACCAGTAACCATGCAACCCTTTTGTCAGGAGAATCCATAATACTTGGGTCGATATATTTAGTGCAACCGATGGTATCCCCTATGGCAGCCAGCGCTTTGAGAGTCCAGAATTCAAGGGGCAAGCCTGGAAATTTGACCCATATAACCTTACTTCTTGGAGCCTCCATGACCGGATTGAAACCAAGAAACCATGGAATCAGCTGGAGAAAACTTCTGCCTCTTACCCACATCCGGGAAATGATCTTGTACATGTCATTACCGTCCATGAAGTGAACACTAAACCATCCATTTAAAAGCATACTGATCTTGGGAGCATATCCTATGATAGGAAACCACTGAGTTTTAATCCATCCAGCCGTGTCCATCTCACCAGCATCAGGAAACATCCAACGACCAATAATCGCCCGCCGCTCCAGACTAGTAACACGAACACAGAGGTCTTCATAGTCCAGATTTACCACTCTGATGTCCATGTTATGCTTGAATGGGTGAGGTTTCTTGCCTCTCCGACGACGATTCCTTTTAGCCCGCCCTTTACAGTGTTGATAGTTTTGTGGGAGAAACACAGAAGCCTGTATTATCTGGTCATCTATATGGGAGTCCACCAGCGGGTTAAACTTCAGGTCGATGATACATTCCTTGTGCTCCAAGTGTAATGAAAACCTTGAGGGATCGGACTCCAATACATCCATGGCCAGGAGGCGGAAAGGTGTAAATGAGAGATGATGTGAAACGGTGCTGTCAGGGCCAATTCCGTCAGAAACCATCGCCAAATTGTCCTAGTGATCTCCAGGGTAGGTACCTTGGGCAGAACGAAACAGACCGTTGATCCTTAGAATAACCGGATATAGACACAGCCGTATTAAATTCCAATCTATGGACAATATGATATGGGATATAAAATACTATCGACATAAACAAGGTAGGATCAAGACCGAGAGAATGGCGATCCCAATATCCATAATTAATGAGAGTGTACATATGCCCATCGATATCCTGCCAGTCCAATAACTATCATAACAGGTCCACCAACTTATTTAAAATTTTCCATAATGATCCCGGCCGTTGCATAGAGGATCCATCAGATTTTCTTGACGTCTCACCTAAGGCATTAATTAACCCAGATCCATCGTCGGACATTTCAAATTACCCTGGCCAACCAGCCAGATGACCACTCCTATGACCAATGTGAGCAAAGATCACGATCCCCGCAGATTAGTAATGGGTCAAGAAAAACCATATAATACCCACTTCAGCGACAAGTAGATTTCGCCAATCGGGGCGGGCAACCTGACATCGATTTATAAACTTCTATAGCCATTCTTTGATAATCACGTTGTCAATTAGCTTCGAGAGATAGATCTCAATATAATGAACGCAATAGAAGCCAATATTGATATCATGAGGATAACAATGTTACCGATGAAATAGGTAACCACAATGTTACCTACTTTTTTTTAGTAGCATAAAAAGCACCCGATTTTGAAAAGTGGTGATGCAGAATCACCATTTTTTTTTTTGGTGCACATTTTTGACACTCTAAAATTTTTATTTATGAAGTATGAATATTTGTTTTAAAATGTTAGTGATTTTCATGCTAATTTTGAAATGTATTGATGCAGCATCAAAATTCCGGGAATCGGCCCTCACTTCGAGGCCGGGGCGAGGTCGCCCGGGCCGCCCAGCGGGCGGACGCCCCCATAAAACGCAATTTTTAATTAATTTTTTTTAAAAAAAAAATTTTTAAATGTTTTTTTTTTAAATTTTTTTTTTTAATTGATATTTTTTTAATTTTTTTTTTTAATTGTTTTTTTTTAAATGTTTTTTTTTTAATTTTTTTTTTTAATTGATTTTTTTTTTAATTTTTTTTTTTAATTGTTTTTTTTTTAGTTTCTTTTTTAATTGATTTTTTTTTTTAATTTTATTATTTTTTGTTTTAAATTTATTATTATTATTATTATTTTTAATAATTTTTATTAAATTTCGCCCATTTTTTTTATTTAATTGATTTTTTATTTTTTTTTAATTTCATAATTTTTCATTGTTATTAACTTTTACTTTTAGTTTTTTAATATAATTTTATAAAATTCAATAAATTTTTTATATATTTTTTTAATTTATTTCGATTTAATATGTTTTTTTAAAATGTTTTACTCTTTTTTTTTTCTTTTTTTTTGTTAATTATGTAAATTTTTTATATTTTTTTATTTCAATTAAAATTGTGTATTTAAAATTAGATTTTTTTAAAAATGAAACTTAATTAATTTAAATTATTTTTTTTTAATTTTTTTTTATTTAATTTTTTTTCTTTTTTTTTTTCAATTTTCCACTTTTAATTGATTTTTAAAGTTTTTAAAGTTTTCGTTTAACAATATATATTTTTTTTCTTTTATATTTAAAATTTATTTTTTCTTTCAAAATTTATTTGTTTATTCATTTATTTATTAAAATTTAATATTTTTGTTTTTAAATTTAATTTGTTATTTTAATATTAACCTCTCTTTTTTTTAATTTAATAAAATTTGATGTATATACCTATTTTAATTTAAGTTGATATATATATTTTATTTTTTATAATTTAAATTTAATTTATTTTTTATAGTTTATTTGTTTTTTTAATATATATTGTTTTAAATTTGATATTTTTATTGTATTTTATTTTTATTTTTTTTTTAATTAATTTTTTTTTTTTCCTTTTAATTTGAATAGTGTTTTTTTTTTTAATTTTGAATTTTTAAATTTATTAAAATTTAATATATTTCCTTAAATTTAATTATTTGTTTTAATTTTTTTTTCTTCTTTTTTTAAATTTAATAAGCATTTTCTTTTTCTTTTTTAAATTTAATTTCTATATTTTATTTTTTTAATTTCCTTCCTTTTTTTACTTGTTTTTTTTTTTTAATTTAATATTTTTATTTTGTTTTTATTTTTATTTTTTAATTTCTATATTTTTTTAAATTTTAATCTTAATTTTTTTTTGGTTTATTTTTTATTTATTTTTTCCTTAAATTTTAGGTTTTTTTTAATGATTGAATTAAAATTTTTACTTTGTTTTTATTTTTATTTTTTTTATCTTCATATATTTTTAAATTTTAAGCTTTTAAATGTTTTATTTTTTTAATTTATTTTTTTTCTTAAATTTTAGGTTTTTTTTTAATGTTTGAATTTTAAAAATTAAAAAATGTTACTTCTATTTTTAAAAATGCCAAAAGTATGACACAATTTTTTTTTTTGTTATTCCAGCATCAATTGGTTTTGTTTTGAGGGTGTTTTTTCAATCCTTTTTTCAAGAAACAATTTTGTTTTTACCATAATTTTATAAAATGTTGAAATTTGACCTTAAAAAAAAACAAAGTGCGTTCTGGAAGACACACTTTTTTTTGGGGGGGTGTTTTTTCAATCCTTTTTTCAACAAACAATTTTTTTTTAGCATAATTTTAGAAAATGTTGAAATTTGACCTTAAAAAAAAAACAAGTGCGTTCTGGAAGACACACTTTTTTTTTTTGGGGTGTTTTTTCATGTTTTTTGAGAGTTTTTGGGCTAGAGTTCCCGTTTTGAGGTCAGGTTACCTATTTCATCGGTAACTATGTTGGATCTCCAGCCAATCATCAAAAGCTAGCACCATAAGGTTGCAGACGTCTGTACAGACCAAAACAGAGCAAATCCCTCGAGCAAGGTCCACTGTAAAACAAACGCTCAGTGATAAGAGTAATAGCCACCAATAGCCCAACAAATTGTCATCGAATGGGTTCCAACTTAGACATTAATACCATAATAGCTACCAAAACCAAACATCAGGATGTCGACTGGGTTCCAGCTTGATACATACATCACAAGCCACCATAAGCATCAACAACTGTCCCCATTGGGTACCAGCTAATACCCCCAAAACCTTGCGCCGAATCCAGAAGATACACCCATATAACAATCAGCAGGGAGAGAAAACTGGAGCATCCATGGTCCGGAAATAACCTCCATCTGAATGCGAATACCACTACAGCCCTGACAAGAACAAATTCCACAAGTAGACACCTGTACAGGCCTAACAGGAGTATAAACCCACGCTTAAAGTCCACCGAGAACTACAGCCCAGATATAAGAGTAGTAGCCACCAAAAGCCAACAAATTGTCATCGAATGGGTACCAACATAGACAAATATACAGTAATAGCCACCAAAACCAAACATCAGGATGTCGTAAATGGGTACCAGCTAAATACATTCATCGAGAGCCACCAAAAGCATCAACAACTGTCCCCATTGGGTACCAGCCAAAACTACCTTACATCACGCCGAGCCAGGTCTGTATCTCTTGCAGGCCATGTCGTTTTAGGCTTCCTGCTCCCCTCCCACCACCCAAAGCTCCTCTCCCGCATTATCCAGGGTTTCCCCCAGCTAATACCCCCAAAACCTTGCGCCGAATCCAGAATATACACCCATATAATAATCAGCAGGGAGAGAAAACTGGAGCATCCATGGTCCGGAAATAACCTCCATCTTGTCACCTTCACTTAATAATATATCGTTTTTTTTTTTTACTTAGAAGGCCTGTAACAACAGTTACATACAGTATCAGTTGTGTAACAGAGGCAGTGTCCTAGTATTCAAGAACCGTGCACTTCAACTGGATACGATTTGGGGTTTACATCTAGTTGTGAGAAGATCTGAAGCATGACATCTCATTACATTGGATTAAAAGCTTCATATGTTGATTCAACAGGCGTGTGCTAGTAAATTGCACGGAGCCATCAGAGAAACTGCAGAGTCCCATAAGATTATAATGCCGCAGAGAAGACGGAATATCGTATTGAAGTTGGTTGTCGACATCAACGTGGAGTGCATTTCTTATGGTTGTCAACTACTTTGTAGCAAGAGTTTCATGGCAATTCTGTTCCATTGGATCTCTTTTTGATGAGCTACAATGATGTAGTGGAGGCATGAAAACATGGCTTGGTGAAGGTTCCTGTTAGCTTATGTTTTTTTTATTGTGCTTTGAAGTGCTTGAACGCTTTGGAGAGATTGAACACTTTGTTCTGTGTATAATTGAAGCGACTTTCAAACAATGTTTGCCCGTGATCACTTATGATGATCTTAAGTCTAAGATACATCACAATGTTAACAAAGACACTTCCACCGTAATGGGCGTTCAATTTTCCCAAGAGTTTCTTGTGTTTGTTCTCATGTTTGAAAAAGGCGATTGGTGGAAGAGCGACTGGTTTGGAGAGTCACTTGTCCTGATTGGAGAAGCACATACCTTGACATCACTTTCTGGAGTTTCGATGCCAAAGAGCTACAGATCAATGCAAGATGATTGAAGTCGTGGAAAATCCATGTGAAGACCTATTTTGAATACATTACATAACAAGCCGGTAAAATAATCTCGAGTGTGTTGTTCATGCCCATGTGTGAGGGGTACAATGTTGGTGCCTCCACGCAGGATCGAACTACGGATGGTTGGTGCTGGTGTAGATCGAAAGTGTTGGTATGCGCAATGGATGGTTGCCTGTGTTCTTTGCTACAGATTGGATCAATGAATTTTTGACTGCACGGTTGTTGTTTTGCGAGAGGGTGGACGAGGCCACTGAGAAGGTCCGAGTCCTCGAATGCTATTTTTTTGTTTTGTTTTGGTTTCAATTTGTTTTAATTGCTTATTGTAACAAATGGGTGGTGGCTTCACCTCCATGCTCGAGTTGAACAAGCCAGTGTCAGGTTGGAATATTTGTTGTTTTCTGGTTCGATGGGTAGTTGAAAGAGAAGAGTGCCAAGATGGTGCTTTATATGAGATAAAAGCCCCGTGATTTATATGTCGTGACCAGATCCATTTATGTTGCAAAGGTCACCTGGTGCTCGTGCTGGTTATGTTGGTCATCAATGTTGTGAACGTGGCCTAGTGTAGAGAATAGGCCGATAGATTATTGCATCTTCTATAGGTGTCAGAAAAGGTGCGAAAACACGCGGAGTTGTTGGGAGGCTTCCAGCTTCTTGTGTTTGGGATCGGCCTCATTGAAGGTTGTGCGCTTTTTCCTCACTGGTGCTGCCTCACTGGTACAACCGCAATGTGTAGCACGTGAAGCAGTATAAGGGCACTAGGTGACCTTTGCAACATAAATGGATCTGGTGACCAGATCTATTTATGTTGCAAAGGTCACCTGGTGCCCGTGCTAGTTATGTTGGTCACTGGTGTTGTGAACATGGCCTAGCATAGAGAAGATGGCGATAGATTATTGAGTCTTTTGCAGGTGTCAGAAAAGGTGCGGAAGCACGCGGAGTTGTTGGGAGGCTTCCAGCTTCGTGTGTTTAGGATCAGCCTCGTTGAAGGTTGTGCGCTTTTTTCTCACTGGTGCTGCCTCACTGGTACAACCACAACGTTTAGCACTTGAAGCAGTATAAGGGCACTATTTCGACTGAAAGAGTTAATGGGTTGGTTGGATTATATGATGCTCTTCTTTTCCTTTGTATTTATAATGAGCCGATATAAATTCGGTTGTTTGTTTTAAAACACAACCAAATTTATATGAGATAAATTCAGTGCTTTATATGAGATAAAAGCCCCGTGATTTATATGTCGTGACCAGATCCATTTATGTTGCAAATGTAACCTGGTGCTCGTGCTGGTTATGCTGGTCACTGGTGTTGTGAACGTGGCCTAGCGTAGAGAGGAGGACGATAGATTATTGAGTCTTCTGCAGGTGTCAGAAAAGGTGTGGAAGCACGCAGAGTTGTTGGGAGGCTTCCAACTTCCTGTGTTTGGGATCGGCCTCGTTGAAGGTTGTGTTCTTTTTCCTCACTGGTGCTGCCTCACTGGTACAACTGCAATGTGTAGCACGTGAAGCAGTATAAGGGCACTATTTCAACTGAAAGAGTTAATGGGTTGGTTGGATTATATGATGCTCTTCTTTTCCTTTGTATTTATAACAAGCCGATATAAATTCAGTTGTTTGTTTTAAAGCACGGTTGTTTTTACACGCTTGGGTAAATGATATTTCTATGGTGAAAGTATTTTTGGAATCAAAATCAATATACATATTGAGATTAGCCATCTCAATATGAAGTTATTTTGTTAGAATTGGCTACTCTAACAAAAGACAGGTGAAACGTGAAGTTCCAAGTTTCAATTGACAAAGATAAAGATGCCCAAGATGTGAGCAACGAAAAGAGGAGGTAATGAAGCAACAACATCGATTATGATGGAGAACGAAAGTGAAATTTTGTTTTGTGTGAGTTTCTTGGAATAGACTCAATAGCATGTTGTATTATGAGTCACACACTTAATTCTAAGAAAGTCTAGGATGTTTTTTGTAGTGGTCTTTGTATAATATGTACCTGATAACTCCAAGAGTTGGAATTGTGTTTTAAGCCTTGTAAGGCATGTGTATCCCTGTAAAAGTTCGTGGTAATCTCAAAACCACTTTGTAATTATAGGTTCGTGGTTAGCCAGAAACTATTTTGCAATGTCGGTTTGTGGTTAGCCAGAAACCACGTGTAATAGTGAAGTGGACTGGAAACAGGTCCGTGCTAGTGTTCACCCACTGATGAAGAGATCCGGTGAAATTTCGCCAATGAAGAAATCTGGTGCAAGGTTGTCGATGAAGAAATCCGGTGAAAGGTCGCTGATGAAGGGATCTGGTAAAAGTTTGCCGAAGAGATCTAAGACAGATCTACTGCCGGTGAGAGTTCACCGATGAAGGAAGAGCGTTATGTAGGAGCCATACTCTTCTGGTTCAAACTCTCTTTCGTAGAGCTGACCAGTGGGATTTATATTAATCCATTCAAACATTTTTTTTAACATGGTTACGGGTCATTCGATAAAACCCACGTTGGAGGGGGATATGTAGTTACAGGTACATGTATGCAATGATAATGGTTGACAGAACCATGTATGCAAAGGACATCCTACGAGACCAGCGGTTGTAGCGGTTGGTACCCATGCATTTTGGTGGATGGTTGCTCCTTTATATGGACGTCGAAATATCATTTTCTTATGTTTGACCACAACTAGACTTTGCAGACCAGCATGCCAAAGTAAAAAATGAAGATGCCAAAGACTCAAAGTACAAAGCCAAAGTAGTGGTGTGTTCTATCATACATGAATGATGTAATCAAAGTTTGTTTATGTTTGTAGAATAGACTCATGACCATGGTAGAGTATGAGTCACAATTTGTAATTAGAGCAAATCTACATGTCATTTATTGTTTGTACGTGCTGTAAGACCGAGAGAGGCATGCATACCCCTTTGTTATGTGCTCCCTCTGTTAGAGAGTTTTAACACCCTAGAAGAGTGTGTCATGTAGTATGGATATACTTGGGTGGGCCATATTGGTTTTAGACTCCATGAGGTGAAATTTTATATCTAGGGGGAGTTCATCGAGAGGTTGGATGAGCCATGTATGTGAAGGACTTCCTAGTAGACTAGCAGTTGCAGCGGTTGGGAACCCATGCATTCCGGTAAATGGTTGTTCCTTTATATGAACATCGACAATAGCATGAACAAGATACAAAGTGTAATTACCAAACAAAACCGGTGTAATTACCAAACAGGACCAGTTGTAGATTTTGCAGATGGATATTGAGACAAGTAGTCATTAAGGGGGAGTGTTGGAATATGTAATTCCTACTTGTCTTCGGCTGTGACTTTCTATGTATAGAGTCTGTTCCTATTCAATAGGATTTAACTAAACCTATGTTCCTAGTTTGGTGTGAGGTTGAGATATTCTCTCAACCAACTTATTGTGCGTCCAAGATAGCTTCTCTATCTTGAGACAATTCCTCATGTATATATGTAACTTTATTTGATTAATAGAAGATAGTTTGCATAGTGACATTTTATCTTCTACTAGTTTAGAAGATTGGAGTTTGAAGTTTTAATACTGTTAGATTTTCCATGGGCTCAACTTAAACTGTTGAACTAAGGGACAAACTCGTTGAGCTAAAAAGAAATTGATAGACCTTTTTCATATGTTTTCTCCCATGACCCAAGCCTTTTCACTCAGGGATCCTTGTAATATGTTTTCTCACATGACCCAAGCCTTTTCCCTTAGAGAAGTTGGAAGGAGTGATACCCTCAAACTTCGAATCTTAGCTTTTCATCTCAGAACTCCATCTAGACACATACAATAGTATGATTTTCAAAATCTTGATAGTCCATATGATTGAGTTAAAGGTGACTTTCGAACCTTAGCTTTTCGTCTTAGAACTGCATCTAGACACATATAGCAGTATGATTTTCAAAACCTTGATAGTGCATATGATTGAGTTGAAGGTGACTTTCGAACCTTAGCTTTTCATCTCAGAACTGCATCTAGACACATACAACAGTATGATTTTCAAAACCTTGATAGTGCATATGATTGAGTTGAAGGTGTTTTTCCATGTCAAAGCAGTGAAATTGGCAGTTTTGTGAAAGTTGACAGACATGATGGAAAGCGATCATTGCATGGATGCTATCCAACCATATTCAGTATCACACAATCCTTTTTTGTCTCAACTACCTAATCTAACTAAACCAAAGGTTGGTGCATCATCAAATGATCAAATAAAATATTTTTATTAGTTGTTTTATTTTCTTATTACAAATAGCTACTTGGAGCCAGATTTGAAAGATGAAATGACAAGAAAGTCAACCTTTCAAAGACATGCACAATGTCTACCTCCATACACTTACAAATTAGTTGAGAGCTCCATTCCTAAAACTATCATTAATATGCTTGAGAGCTGCATTCCTAAAACTATCATTAATTGAGAGCATATGTTATTATATATTTAAGGAATGCACTCCCAAGTACTGCAGTGAATGTTCAATGCCATCTCGCTCCTCCTTTTAAGGAGGTTTCTGAGGATGATCGATGAATAATTATGGGCCAAGGATGGATATAGATGAAGCCCATGAAACTCAAATTCATGGTAATGTAGGAACACATCCAAGTGTTGAAGATCACAGGCCACTGGTAGCTGTTGTAGATGGTCTATAGGATCTCAAAACGACTAGAAGAAGAAAGGGACCCATGAGGAGACCAAATATGCCAACCTCAGTTAAATCACCGGATGCGTTAGTTAGAAAACCAATGGAGAAGAAGTCATCCTCTAAGTAATGAATTTTGCTACGATTTTAATGTGAAATTAGATTATGTAATGAATCTATTACTTCAAATGATGCATACATTGATACAATACAATGATAAGATCGTTGTGTGTCATGAATTTTGAAAAGGTACACCTTAGGGAAAATCAAACATGGATCAATAACAATATAAATAATGATTTTAATTTTCAGATGAAAAAACAATGCATTACGTAAGCTTCCAATGGCAAAGAGATGATACTGGGCAATGATTTCGCAAAGTTGTCCTTCAATACAGATCGAGTATATACAATAACATCACCTACGAATCGATTATTACAACAATTAAACGTTAGGCTAAGATTCTCATGAGTGTCTCTATAATCTCAGATATTTTGTATTAGTTTTGTATATGTGGTCGTCGAGCATATGGAAGACTCTGTTGTGCAGGAGAATTCAATAGTTATATTCAACCATTAATTGAAACATATGTTGGTGTTTATATGGTTCTCTTTAGAATGAGATAAGATTCTATAGGTTTTGATGTTCGCTACCAAGATAACATTCCTCAAGTGATTTTAGGATTGGAGTTATGTCTAAACACTGAATAATAAATGCGGTATTATACACAATGCATCCTCTGCAATGGGTGATGTAAAGCAAAAAGTAGGTGAATTATTAAGGTGGAGAACTCGTAAGTGACCCCACTGGTGGTGGACGAGGCCAGAGGATGGAACCGGGGTACCCGTGGAAAATTGTTTTAATATATTTTGAAATTTGACATGTTTTGAATTTTAAAAATGGTTGATAATCTTCTGATATCATCCATCATTTATATTTTTTAATATCATTTATCGTTTATTTCATTTATATACTACTAAAAAACATATTCTAAAACTAACCATAAACTAACTATCTATCATTTCTGATATTCAAAAAAGATATAAAAATACTAGTGAAGACTTGTTCCCAAATATTTGAAAATCTATTCCAATAATGCACTAATAACATATTAAAAAATGTTATATTTATTATTATTGGCTATTAAATTATAATATTATTAATTTATATAATATTAATAAATATTTTTCTTTATAGTTTATTATTTGATTAAAATTAAATATTATTTATTAATCTTTGTAATTAATTTATGTAATTAATAACGACTAGTTTTTAATGGATAGTGGCTAGTTTTCAAAGGTTATTAATGACTATTTATCTAGTAATGATGCATTTTACTATATATTTATTAAGATATATCATCTTTTCATTCCATTAGATACTTGGAAACCTTGACCACATACTAATGATGTGATTAATCCAAAAAATATTTATTTATATTAATGATGCATTCTTACTATTTATGTATTAAGATAGATAATCTTTTCACTACATTAAATACTTAGAAAAGTTGAATAATGATATCATTAATCCGAATTTTTTTTTTATCCATATTAAAAAATATTAATATTGCAAGAATAAAAAGAAAATCCATTAGTAACGACATTGTTCATTCTTCTCCGGGTTGATGGACTACGTCAAACACAGTGAATTCGTCGCCTGCGCTTGAAGTGAACGAGTCCTTCCACAAAGAATAGTTGTATAATAATTTGGCCACATCCTCCAGGAATCCTTGTATAATAATTTGGGGTATGAGACAATGTCAACACCAACTCTCATTGGCTCATATCGTCTGTTCATCAGTGTACTCATGTGAAAATGTGTTGAACACTCTGTCTTGTAAAACACCGTGAAGTGAACGAGTCCTTCCTCAAGGAGTCCTTGGTCTCTACTCTGGGGAAAACGCGTTGAAGTCGACTCTGTCCTGTCCCTCGCCTATAAAACCATCGCCATCCTTGCCTAATATATCATCGCTCCATTTGCATTTCCATTTTGTCCCAAATATTTCCTTATTCCTTCCATCGCCATTTCCCTCCCCTGCAAATATAATATCCACTCATTTCAATTGCAAATTATATTTACAGCTTTGATGATGGCGAAGAACATAGAGATAACCCTCATCTCGGCCCGTGATATAAAAAACGGAAATGTAAAGAACATAAAAGTACACGGAAACTACCTCTAGCGAGGAGGAAATCGGGCATATCAGCCTCCTCTTAATGGGATTTCTGCAGTCAGTCCGGTCCCAGTTCCGCGGCAAGCCCGTTAGTTGCCAGATCCGCAAACAAACTGGAGAGCCTGAAGGAAATCTGGAGATGTCTGTGAAAATGGATTTTAGCCTCAAGAGATTTCTCAAAAACTTATCGAAGAAAAAGGGTGTGCACGCGGCCTTGTTAGGTGCCCATTTGTTAGTCTTGGCAGCTCCCCTATTATAGTCAGGTCGCAGTCCACCATTTTTTGTTACGCTAGGGTTTGGGTAGAATTGCTGGGGATATGCATATATTTCTGAATTTGTTTCGGGCTCTACAGGTAGAACAATCAGCCAAGGCTGAGTGTTTGTAATTTGTTTGGGTCGATTAGGCAAGGATAAGTGTGGGTTAATCGAAATTTGTGTGTTAAATTTCATTTGAATGTTGATTTTCAAAATATTTTGGAAATTAATCAGCTAAGGCTAAGTGTTTGTAATTTGTTTGGGCAGATTGGACAGGGTAAGTGCCGGTCAATTGAAATATGTATGTTGAATTTCAATTAACTGTGGATTTTGAAAATATTTTGGGAAACTAATCGGCTTTGGGCAAATTGTGTAGGGTAAGTGTGCGTTAACTGAAATATATCCATTTGATTGTTGATTTAATTGAAATTTGTGTGTTGAATTTCATTTCAGTGTTGATTTTAAAATTATTTTGGAATTTAACAATACCCTTAAAAAATTAATTTCATTGCTGTTCATTTGATTTGATGTTAAAATATTGGCATACTGACGATGGCTAAACTCTATAATGCTTCAACTGGATTATCGCTGGGTGTGGCTTGGAAATCGAAGGCACTTTATATGTGACTAATTTTCTAATAGAATAATGAATGTGGTAGCTTAATTTTTTTCAAAGTGAATAATTCATGCCGAAGATTCTTGTGGTGAAGAATATAATTAATAATTAATATTATGTAATATATGGTCTCTAATGATTATTATTTATATTTTATTTATTTATCATGTTACTGGCAGTGACATACATATATCGCTGATGTGCATTAGTTTATCGGTATTAGAAGACTACTAGGAATTATTTGACATGGTTCCAATGGCTGACTTATAGCTGCCGCCGCCGCTACCACCACCACCACCAAGGCTCCGCATGCCAACGCAATAAGTGAGCAAAATTCTAAATTCCACGACTTAAGAAGTTGACGCAACTAAAAATTGTGGCATATTGTTTAGAGTGTTGAAATGTTAATTTCAACTGTAGGATTGTACATCTTAGCAGAGGCAGTGCATGAAAGATTTGCGGCTCTGCAAGCAAATCTTTAAAAAATTAAAAAATACATTACCTCAATTTCCAGTTTAGTGAACAATTAAAATCGGTTTTAAAGCCCTGATTGTTTTGTTTTTGATAGCACAGCAACCAATATTCTTTTTTGTTCGCGCCGGTTCTTTCAAAAGTTTGAACAGGGGCCACGTATTCGACGGTCCCCACTTACCTTTGCAACTGTCGGTCCACTGGCCATGTCAGCACAACAAGTGGAAGTTTATCATTGGATCGCATTATTTTGGCGCTGGTTTGCAAACCTCATTTCTGGACGCCAAGATGTTATAAACACCAGTTTATAAAGTTTTCCCATCACAAACTGGGCCGACGTCATCAGTCAGTTTTGTTATGCGATAAAATTATAAACTCCGCCTCACAAATCGTTTGAGGTCCGATGGGGCCCAGCGCCATCAATGAAATTGCGATCGCACAGTTTTTCAGCCTATGTGATGTATGCAGAAATGTGATGCGATTTTTCAATGCATTACAGTTAAATGAATTTAAAGTCCGGAGGTCTGATGGTTTATTAAATCATTCGTTTATTAAAAAGTTATGCGGAAATATATTTTCATGTTTAGTTATATATGCCGTTCGATAAAAGCCCTTTGACTTTGGGTTCGTAATATGCAAAGTGAATGTAAATGTTTATTATAAACTTTGTAAAAGTTTATAATAAACATATGACTAAAAGTTTTATTTTTTGTTGTGCTGGAACATATGTAAAAGGTCAAAAGCCGGAAGGCCAACATTTATATATAAGCACAGCAGGGTGAATTAAATAGCGCGCCTGTGTATTGTTTTGAAAACACACAGTGAAGAAAAAGCCCGAAGGGTAAAAACAATTAAAATTTGCAGAGCACTGTTTTTGAGCGAATTTTGGTGAGACATAGAAGCAATTCTTGGCACTGTGCTTTGCAGTAGACCATTTTTTGTAATCCCTTTGAGGAGGAAGACAAATTTTGTAACATTTTTTTTGGAATAGAAGAAAGTATTTGTTTTTGCAAACCTTTGTTTATCAGCAATTTTATTTTTTAATTTTTTGTGTTTGAAGAAGGGTATTACTCTCTCAGAATTTGTTCTAGAATTCTCATAAATTCCAACATAAAAGATTGATTTTATAATTTTCACAATTCATCTTTGTAGTTGTTGTTGGATCGAAATATAATCTACAAAAGAGAAAATAGCTTATGAGGAGAATTGGTTTTGTGCTACTACCTGAACAATAGGTTCAATAACACTCCGTGATTGTTTTATTAAGCAAACTCTGGAGAGAGGTGCTGCTGATGCACATTCTCCTCGTGCTCCTCGCTATTAATGACGTGCGAGGGTTTCCGAGCAGAAATGGCAAAGGCCGAAAAGAGAAGTGACAGGTACCGGACATAATATAAAAATTGGAGTTGTCTATGGACCCAATAGAATAGTCAGCAAACACTGGAGAGAGGTACCGTTGCTGCGCATTTTCCTCGTGCTGACGTTCGAGGGTTTCCGAGCAGAAATGGTGGAGGCTGAAAAGAGAAGTGACAGGTACAATATAAAAATTGGAGTTGTATATCGGAAATAACAGAATAGTTTGGAAGATAGTTTTTTTTTTGGGAAACTTTGTATTTTTTTTTAAAAATTAAATTAAAAAGTTTGAGTGTTTGAATTGCATTTTTTTAGAGTAGAAATGGATTTAACACCATAAAAAAACCCTAAAAACACCCAAAACACTGAAATTTAACAACTATAACCTAAATTTTCAAAAATCTTTGCCAGAATTTTTATAATTTTACTGAAATTTCTGAATTATTCTATGAGTTCTTAATTTTCTTTTACAAAGTGTAGGTAGATCCGTTCAGAAATGCACGTCTAAAACCAGTCCATATTTTGAGGGTTAGTGTGATCTCGTTCTTTGGATTCGATCGTAATTGCCCACTCTTTACTACAAAGGGTGAGGATATAACATCGACGATTCCAACAGTGGTTCGGTGCGAGAAGCAATATGAGTGCACCTTTACGCTCACATATAGTTTATACTATTTTTTCCTATTATATTGATATAATGATTTAAATTATTTTTAAAATTAAATCGTTGATAATTGTTTATATCATTTTTTTCCTATTATGTTGATAGAATGATTTAAATTATTTTTAAAATTAAATTATTTATAAATGTTTTATATCATTTTTAATAATAATAAATAATAATTAATTTTGATTTTCAATTTGGACATGATTAGGACAGACTCCCTGATGAGACATACGTGGTGTTTTTGGTTTCCCATGCCAAGTTAGGATTGCAATATGGACCCATTTGCTCGTGTACTACATCTCTCAAAAATATAAAAAAAGTGAGACTTTCTATATGACAAAGGGCGAATATTATTTTCTATGTTATCGGTCCATTAATATGGTGGCAGTGTATCTGCGACCGCATTAATGGATGGATAGCATATGTCGCCATGACAAAGTACCAATATCCATAAAAAAAATAAATAAAAAATGTGCGACTTTCTATTGACCAAAGTACCTCAAGCGTGAGTAGGTATAATTGTCAAATTTAAATAAATAAAAAAATTATACATTAAAAAATTAAAAAAATAGATAAATTTTTTTTTTTATCCATTTAAGAGTTAAAATAAATTTAATGAGTTTGAGAGGTTTCTCTAAGTTTTTTGAGCATAAGAATAAAATCTTAAATCAAATTAAATAACTCTTTTCTTTAAGTCCAATAGACCAAAGATTACTCTGAGTGGACATTAACCCCACACACACACACACACATATATATAATATTATATGAAGTAATTTTTTTTTTTAATAAATATTTTTTAGATTTAAAAAAAAATGTTAATCATTGTGGCACAATAAACAAAAGTCAAGTGGCCCAAATATGCAAAAAAGCAAGATCAATAACATTGCCACAAAGTGGCTCTTGTTATAAATGTAAGAGATAATTTTTAGTTTTAAATTTTAGGTGATTTTTATTATAAAATAAATTTATTTAAATTTTAAACTAGTAAACATATTTACACCTTAAAGTGTCACTCTTTGAAAACAACTTTATTAAGTGCTACTGTATACATGTTTGCAACTTTCCAATAAAGTGTTAGACGATTGAATGATTTTACACTTTCTGATGATAAAAAACTATAAAAATTCCATATCTCAACCAATTCTTGATTTAAGATTGATGTTTAACTAAAAGACATGGTTTTATAAGCAACAAGAACTCTAGATTCTATTGAATGATTTTACACCATCTAATCATAAAAAAAACTGTATAGATTCCATATCTCAACTGATTCTTGATTTAAGATGTTTAACTAAATGAAAATGTTTAGTTAAAATATTATTAAAATAATATTAAATTAATTTAAATAGATATTAAATCAAATTATTTATTTTAATTAATTAATTAAATTTGTTACTATTAATTTAAATTAATATTAATATTAAAATTAAAATTAACTACTATTAAAATTTTAATAATAAATTTATAATATTTATAAACAAATCTAATTATTAAACGAGAGTGGAAATTATTGTACAAAGTTGGACTCTCCACAGTTAAAAAAAACATAGATTTTTTTTTTTTTTTCATTGACAACCATGTTTTATCGGGCAAGAAAATTGATGGTGCCGTTGGCATAGAAATTGGAGCCTTTAATTATCTTTGATAAAATCAACGCATTAATCCAAGATGGACGGTGTAATGCTCTGTAATGCCGAAGTGTTAATTGTTAATTGTAAGTGTTTGAAGTACAGTTTGTCTAATCCCCTCTATAATTTATTTAACATGTTCTGTATCTTAAACTATGCAAATTAGGTTCTACATCTTAAATTATGCAAATTGAATTAAATCTTAAACATGTTTAATTGGGCAGGTAAGTGTAGGTGGATTGAAATCGGTGTTGAATTTCATTTGATTTTAAAAATATTTTGGAATGTGAAAAAATTGTTAAAAAATATTCACTTCTTTGCTATTAATTTGCTTTGATGTGATGTTAAAATATTTTCTAAATGGATCATGGCTAAATTCTTTAACATTTCAACTGTTGGAATTAATTTTCAACTGCTGTTTAACCAAACAACGAAGAGACCAAGCGGCAAGCAGATTCCAATGGGGTCGGTGAGGCAGAGTCGACGGAGGTGTATACCCCATCGGACAGGGCCCACACCATGCAGTGATAATACTGTCCGCGGGGGTCATTGAAAGTCTGTGGCTGGAGTTGTGGACGCCCCCGGAATGCTGACATCACCACAGCAGGGCCCACAAATGTTATACGGCCATATGACATATATGTTATATGTTATATTGTGATCGCCGGTTGAAATTCTAATCACGGCATTTTTTTAATAGTTGGTTTTAATATGTTTTAACATTGTATGTTTTATTTTTAATATATGTGAATATATATTAAAAAGGCCCGTGAAGCATATGTTGTAATTTTAATTACACAGCAGCGTAAATAGAAAGAAGGGAAAGACAACAGAACTGTTTTATTACACAGAACAGTGAAGCACAGCAGTGCTGGGATAAATATCACAGTGCTGGAAAGTCAATTTGCTATCAATGCATATTAGAGCGGTGCTGACAGGAGTTATTAAAACCATTAAAGATTTCTGAAGCGGTGAATTTAGTGGTTGAGCAATTAATGACACAGATATTTTCTGTTTTGTAAATACACAGGACAGAGTCTTTGTAATGTAATGTTTTTGATACACAGCAGCGTATTGTAAAAACAGAGAGCAGAGTTTTATGCACAGCAGAGTGCATTTTGTAAAAGACAGAGAAGTGAATTTGGAATTGCACAGCAGTGTATTTTCCAGAAAAACAGAGTATTCCAGCAGTGAATGTTTTAGTGAGACAGAGTGTCATTTGTGAATGACAGAGTGATATTTCTGAACTGTGTTTGCAGCAGTCAGAATTTTGTTTGTAAATCCCTCTCTTGAGGAAGTCTGTAACAGCAGTTTTTTTTATATATTGAATATAAATTTTTCTGTGGAGAAACTCTGTCTGTGAGTGATTTTTTTTTGAATTATTCTCTGTGTTGAAGAGGGCAGTGTTATTGTTTTGGAATTCTGAAAATTCCAACATGGTATCAGAGCCAATCCAGGCTATTTGAAGGTCAAATAAGCTGAAGGAAAGGGGTTCTTAGTTGTAGCAGCTTCTCCAGCAGTGTGAAGACTCAGCCAAAGGAATCCAAAGGTATTTCTCTATAAAATTTGTTGTGTTACTGTTGCAGAACAGTGAGCTATTTTAATACACAGTCAAGTGTTTTTTTATCATAGTTAGAAGTGCAGAATGGCTGGTTCAAGCACAGGTATGAGTTTGGGAAGTATCCATCTCCCACAATTCAATGGAAAAAATTATGACTACTGGTCAATAACTATGAAAGCTTTATTTACCTCACAAGAGTTATGAGAATTAGTTGAGGATGGCTTTGAAGAGCCAAAAGATGAAGCAGAGTTTTTTATGTTAAATTAAGCAGGAAGAGAACAGTTGAAGAACAATAAGAAGAGAGATGCCAAGGCTCTTTTCTTTTTGTATCAAGCAGTGCATGAGAGTGTGTTTCCTAGGATAGCAGCAGCCAAGAAATCTAGTGAAGCATGGGAAACTCTCAAGACAGCTTATCAGGGAATGGAGAGAGTGAAGACAGCAAAACTTCAGTTGCTGAGGAGAGACTTTGAGACTCTCTGCATGAAAGAGTCAGATAACATTGACTCATTCTTCACTCATGTGATTGGAATGGTCACACAAATCAGATCTCATGGAGAGACTCTTGAGGACAAGAGGATTGTTGAAAAACTATTGAGAAGTTTACCCTCAAGATTCGATGTGATTGTCACCACCATAGAAGAGACAAGGGATCTCACAAAGTTTTCAGTGGATGAATTACATGCATCACTGATTACTCATGAACAGAGATTGGGTAGGAGTGAAAACTCATCTCTTGAACATGCTTTTAAGTCCCAGATGTCTTTCGGAAGAGGAAGAGGGCAAAGCAAAGGAAGAGGAAGAGGCAGAAGCCAGAACAGAGGTGGAAGGAACAGTCCAGCAAATGCTCAAGGAAGGGGCAGCAATCCAAATCAGCATCAAGGCCAAGGCAGCAGCCAGCAGAATGGTCAGCAGAATGCACAAGGACAAAGGTATGACAAGTCCAATGTCCAATGTTATAATTGTAAGAAATATGGTCATTATGCTAATGAATGTAGAAAGAAGAAGCAGAATGATATGAGAAGTGAAACTAGTGCAAATTTCACAAAATAAAACAACAGTCAAAGTAATTTGTTTTTAGCTTGTAATATGGCTGAAGAAAAGAGTGAAGACTTATGGTTTCTAGACTCCGGTTGTAGTAACCATATGACAGGAAACTTAGAAATGTTTTCTATGTTAGATGAAAGTGTGCAGTCACAAGTCACACTAGGAACTGATAGCAAAGTTTCTGTTATGGGAAAAGGAGATGTAAATGTTTTAACAAGATTAGGTGCAAGGAAAACCATAGCAGATGTTTATTATGTTCCAGGAATGAAATGTAATCTCTTAAGTGTTGGACAGCTTGTCCATAAGGGATATAATGTTTTCTTTGATAATGATGTTTGTACCATCATGGATAAACCACCCAGCAAACAGTGTATTGCTGAAGTGAAGATGACAAGGAACAGGATGTTCCCTCTCAGAATGAGAGCAGACTTGAAGAATGGCGAAGAGAAAGCCGCAGTTGCACAAGAGACTTACCAAAGCGAACCAAAGGATGATAATTGGTTATGGCACTTGAGATTTGGTCATCTCAACTTTGGAGGTCTTAACTTGTTGAACAGAAAAGGAATGGTAAGTGGTTTACCATTGATAGAGAAACCGGACAGCCTTTGTGAAGGTTGTATTCTTGGGAAACAACACAGAGAAAGTTTTCCTTTCGGGAAAAGCATAAGGGCAAAAGCACCCTTAGAGATTGTCCACTCAGATGTGTGTGGACCGATGCAAACTCCATCACTTGCAAGCAGCCACTATATCTTAACATTCATAGATGATTTTACAAGAAAAACTTGGGTTTACTTTTTGAAAAAAAAAAGTGAAGTGTTTGAAAAATTCCGCAATTTCAAAGCACTTGTTGAGAACCAGAGTGGGCTGCATATCAAAGTCTTAAGGACTGATAGAGGAGGTGAGTATATATCTAAATATTTTCTACGTTTTTGTAGAGAAAATGGAATACATAAGCAGTTTACAACTAGATATACACCGCAGCAAAATGGAGTGGCCGAAAGGAAGAACCGAACCATAATGGACATGGCGAGGAGTATGTTAAAGGCAAAGCATTTGCCTAATGATTATTGGGCCGAAGCTGTACATTGTGCAGCGTATATCTTGAACAGGTGCCCTACAAAAGCAGTCATGAACAAAGTGCCAGAAGAGGCATGGAGTGGCGCAAAGCAAAGCGTCACACATATGAAGGTTTTTGGATGTTTAGCTTATGCACACATTCCGGATCAGATAAGAAAGAAGTTGGACAGCAAGGGGGAGAAATGTATTTTCATTGGATACAGTGAGGAATCCAAGGCCTACAGGTTGTACAACCCATCCAGCAAGAAGTTTCTTGTGAGCAGGGATGTTCAGTTCATTGAAGAGGAAGCTTGGGATGGAAGCATAGAGAAAACGGTGAATGTTAAACACTGTTTATCTCATGATGAGAATGATGATGAGGTGGCTGAAATACATCCCCAAACAGCAACACCAACACCGCAAAGTACACCCTTGAGGAGAAATGAAAGTGCTTCTCCAAGCACACCACAAGGAGGAAATTCAAGTGCTTCTTCAAGTACTTGTACACCTACAGAAAGAGGTAAGAAATTCAGAAGTTTGAAAGACATTTATGAACAAGATATAGCTAACGAAGGTATCAATTCTTTGTTTGCTTTATATTGTCATGTTGATGATCCTGTTCATTTCGAAGAAGCCATCAAGGATAGGAAATGGATAGAAGCTATGGATGAGGAAATAAATGCCATAGAGAGGAACAAAACTTGGGATTTGGTTGAACTCCCAAAAGGTAAAGATGTCATAGGTGTTAAATGGGTCTACAAGACCAAGAGTAACGCTGAAGGCAAGATAGAGAGACACAAGGCAAGGCTTGTTGTCAAAGGCTATAAGCAGAAGCATGGCATAGATTATGAGGAAACTTTCGCACCGGTTGCCAGAATGGAAACCGTGAGAGCAGTGTTGTCCATAGCAGCACAAAACAAGTGGAAAGTTTACCAAATGGACGTGAAGTCCGCATTCCTAAATGGAGTGTTAATGGAAGAGGTTTACATAGATCAACCTCTCGGCTATGAGAAGAAAGGCCAAGAGCACAAAGTGTGCAAGTTGAAGAAAGCTCTTTATGGGCTGAAGCAAGCGCCAAGAGCGTGGTACAGTAGGATAGACTCTTATCTACTGGAAAATGGATTTGAAAAGTGTGAGGGAGAACCCACCCTCTACATCAAAGAACAAGACGGTAAAATTTTGATTGTAGTCTTGTATGTTGATGATGTTATTTTTACAGGTAATGATGATTGCCTTATTGAACATTTTAAAACAGTCATGAAAGAGGAATTTGAAATGACTGATATGGGTTTGCTGAGATACTTCTTGGGAATAGAAGTAGAACAAGATGAAAGTGGGATTTTTATCTCACAGGCAAAGTATGTTAATGAGGTACTTGAAAGATTTAACATGCAGGAGAGCAAAGCAGCAATCACTCCCACAGTGATGGGATTAAAACTCAGCAGAGAGGACAGCAGCAAGGATTTTGATCCTAGTTTATACAAGAGCATAGTTGGTAGCCTTATGTATTTGACTGCAACTAGGCCGGACATAATGCATGCTGTTAGTTTGATTTCCAGGTTCATGGAAAAGCCAAAGGAGGCACATTGGCAAGCAGCAAAAAGAATTTTGAGGTATGTTAAAGGTACTAAAAGGTTTGGTATTTTTTATACTACTTCAGAATGTTCAGATTTAGTTGGATACACAGACAGTGATTGGGATGGAAGTGTTGATGATCGGAAGAGCACTTCCGGTTATGTTTTTCACATGGGTTCAGGAGCCATTTCATGGGCTTCTAAGAAACAACCCGTTGTAGCATTGTCTACAGCAGAAGCAGAATATGTGGCAGCTACAGCAGCAGCGTGTCAAGCAGTTTGGATGCGGAAAATGTTGAGAAGCTTATGTCAAGAACAGGTAAAAGGGACAGTGATATTTTGTGACAATAGCTCAGCTATTGCATTGTCTAAAAATTCTGTTTTTCATAAAATGACAAAGCACATTGACACCAAGTTTCATTTCATACGGGAATTGGTAAGCAATGGCGAGATTGTTTTGCAGCATTGCAGAACGGAGGATCAATTTGCAGATATCCTCACAAAGCCACTACAGCAGAAAAGCTTTGAACATTTCAGGAGATGCATGGGTATGCAAGAAAACCCAGCAGTTGAAATTAAGGGGGAGTGTTGGAAATAGTTACCAACTGCCCACAAAAGGCAGCGGACAGCGCAAGCAAAGGTAATTCCGATGGGGTCTGGCAAGTCTGGCCAGGGGAGCAACATACTCCATCGGACTGGCCCCACATCATACAGCTGCAATGGAAGTCCGAGGGGGTCAGGCAAAGCAGCCGGCTGGAGCAGCATACCCTGTCGGAATTGATGACGTATGCTGGGGGCCCACAAATGTTATACGGCCATATGACATATATGTTATATGTTATATTGTGATCGCCAGTTGAAATTCTAATCACGGCATTTTTTTTAATAGTTGGTTTTAATATGTTTTAACATTGTATGTTTTATTTTTAATATATGTGAATATATATTAAAAAGGCCCGTGAAGCATATGTTGTAATTTTAATTACACAGCAGCGTAAATAGAAAGAAGGGAAAGACAGTAAATTGTTTTATTACACAGAACAGTGAAGCACAGCAGTGCTGGGATAAATATCACAGTGCCGGAAAGTCAATTTGCTATCAATGCATATTAGATCGGTGCTGACAGAAGTTATTGAGACCATTAAAGTTTGTCAAGCGGTGATAATTTAGTGGTTGAGCAATTTATGATGCGGATATTTGTTTTGTAAATATGTAGAGACAGAGCCATTATTTGGTAATGTAATGTTTTAGATATGCACAGCAGCGTATTTTGAAAACACAGAGCAGTTTTTTTTTAATACACAGCAGAGTGTATTGTTTGTAAAAAGACAGAGAGTGTTTTGGGAAAACAGAGGATATACAGCAGTATACGTTTTCCAGTGAATGACAGAGTGATATTTCTGAACTGTGTTTGCAGCAGTCAGATTTTTTTTGTAAATCCCTCTTTGAGGAAGAATCTGTAACAACAAGTTTTTTTTAGAAATTTTTTTTATGTGAAACTCTGTCACTGTGTGCAAATTTTAGAATTTTTTCTCTGTGTTAAGGGAAGACTGTTTATTGTTTTGGAATTTACGAAAATTCCAACATCAACCAGATTTTCGTTGGGTGTAGCTCTGAAACCCAGCTCGTTATATGTGATTTGTTTTCTAATAAGACTAAAATAAATATGGTCGCTTGAATTCTTTTAAAATGCTAGTGATTGGTGCGGAGGCATCTAATGGTGAATAATTAATACGAGATGAATCTAGTTGTGAAGGATATAATTGATAATTTATATTATGTAATAACTTGGTCGTTGCTATTATCGTTTTCTTTTATTCATTATAAATGTAATAGATAATTCATAGTTTTTGATTTTTTTGGTGTTTTTTATTATAAATCAAATTTATTTAAACTTTAATAATAATAATAAATATTATGAATTTATTAGATTTAAGAAATTTTGTAATATTAGTAAATGGAAGGTATTTTTTTAATTTAAATTTATAGTGATGATGATAGTTAATGCTTATTAAGATTAATATGATTTATGGATTTTTAAAAAAGTAAATAATTAATTAAAAAAATTTTTACAATTTTATTTCATAAAGTTACAATTTTCTACTAATTTAAAAATAAAAATAATATTTATTATTAATTGTTTAATTATAAAATATATAAAAAAGTTTATTATATTAAATGGTCTAATATTTTAATATTTAAATTTTTCAAATTTGTATTTTTTGAAAATTATATGTAAAGTAAATGGACGCTTATGTATTATTTCAATTTCAAATATTTATTTTATTTTTATTTATTTATTTATCTTCTTTACATGAATATATATAAATTTAATATGTCGATAAATAAGTTATGTAATTTTTTTTTAGATATATATCTTTGAGTTTTTTCCTTTATCTCTTTCTTATTTTTATTGAGGTTTTTTATTACACCAAAATGATCATGTTAGATTAAACATCCATAAACGTTACTTTGAGTGGGTCATTGACACTTAGTCCGGTGTAATCGATTCCCAATGGGGACATCCATAGCTCTTACGTTGAGTGGTTCTTTGAGTGGGTCATTGACACTTAGTCCAGGTAATTGATTCCCAATGGGGACATCCATAGCTCTTACGTTGAGTGGTTCTTTGAGTGGGTCATTGACACTTAGTCCAGGTAATTGATTCCCAATGGGGACATCCATAACCCTTACTTTGAGTGGGTCATTGACACTTAGTCCAGGTAATTGATTCCCAATGGGGACATCCATAACTCTTACTTTGAGTGGGTCATTGACACTTAGTCTAGGTAATTGATTCCCAATGGGGACATCCATAACCCTTTACTGGAGTGATTCATTTACAATTAGTCCGGGTAATTGATTCCCATTGAGGTAAGTGTGACATTTTTCATTACACCAAAATAAGCATGTTATAGTAAGTATCCAAACCCTTACTTTTTAGTGGGTCATTGAAATCTAGTCACGTAATTGATTCCCAATGAGGTGAGTGTGACATTTATTCTAACACTCCCCTTGGAAAGGCAACTCTGGGGGATTTCCAAATGAAGTGAGTGTGACATTTACTCCAACACCCCCCTTGTAAAGGCAACTTGGGGGATCGAACTGGGCAAAAAGCTCTAATACCATATTAAGATTTACCATTACACCAAAGTTGTGGTCTAGGAGTTCTACTTTTTGAGCTTTTGCATGAAACTTTTCCCATTAAATTTTCCCCAAATACAATAGCTATTTGTTGGAGTCACAAGTTTGATATGTGAATATGTGAAATTTTTCACATTCCAAGTGCCCCATGGGTTTTTCACAATGCTAAATCCATTTATGCATTTAAAATTGGAGTTTTTAAACAACAAAATATATGATATGACGAAAAAACATTTCATTGGATTCCAACCAAAAACACTAAAAAGTAGAAACAGTTAGACAACCCCTTACACTAAAATCCCCAAAAGGATGTAAAGTTCCAAACCCTTATCTCTAGTGGTTGGTTAGTACCATGTTCCCAATGTAGAAATTAGAAATGTAATTGATTCCAAATGACGTTAGTGTGACAATTACTCCAAGAATTTTCCTTTCTTTTCTTTACTTGCAATCAATTAGCTCTAAAGTTAAATCCCCATTTTTTTCTCATATTTCCTTCCATGTCATATATTAATAATATGACATCTTATCCATCATTTTCTCTTATTTTTCCCTTATTTTATGTTAATTATGACATCCCTCCATATTTTTCTCTTCTTTTCTTATTTTATGTTATTTATAACATCTCATCCATCTTTTTCCTCTTCTTTTCCTTATTTTTTTTCAATTAATTTCTCCCATATTCCTATTTTCTATTCATTGTACCGAGTTTAGCTATTCTTTATAAGCTTAAATTCTCAATTGTAAAAAAATAGACCTCTAAATTTAGATACTTAATTGCAACATATGTTATAATTCAATATTATATTATTTAATTGCTAGAAACATCATTTTAAAATCATAAATTAATAATATATTTTCCATCATATTAAAACCTTATGTGCCAAATTAACTCTTTGATTAATATTATTAAATATGCAAAAACAAATATGAATTTACAATACTTTTACCTCTGAAAAATCTAATATTTATTTATATTATTATTTAATTTTCATTTTTTTATAAATAATTCAACCTCCTAATTTAAAACTAATAGTCAGAAATAACATTTAAATGAAAAATAAAATACACTATATTAATTACTTAGTATAATATCATTGAATATAATCAAAAAGTATTGTTGAGCAAGATTTCTTGACCTTTTGGTAGGAAGGCATTTTTCCCATCTGAAACTTTGTCAAAACCAATTGTAGCGTACATTTCAATTGTGAACAATGGATCGGTGAACCATGGAGCGTGGTCGCTAACATTCTAGTTAAAAATAAAAGGAAGCAATAGCCATAGAAACACCATTTCCTGGCTCGTCTATGAATGTATCCCGTCTTGCGCCATTCATGATGCGGGTTCTGCACCCTCAAATGCATTGTCAGACTGTAACTCCCACTTTGAAAATACAAAAATGAACACCTTTGCATTTTCGTGTGGAGCATTTTCGAGGTGGGAAATCCAAAGAATTTCTTTCCTTTCTATTCTCTTTAATGTTGGATATGTAATTCCTACTCGTCTTCGGCTTGTGATTTTCTATGTAAGGAGTTTGTTCCTATATCATAGGAGGTAGCTAAATGTATATGTTCCTAGTTGGGTGTGTGGTTGAGATATTCTCCTCAACCAATTTATTGTGTGTCCAAGATAGTTTCCCTATCTTCAAACAACACTTCACGTATATATCTAATTCTATTTTATTAATAGAAGATAACATGCATACACAAATTTTATCTTGGTATCGGAACCCGTATGGGCCTAGACCTCATCCCCTCAGCTCCTAGCCGAGGGAAAAAAGAGAGTATATTTTGTTTTAGTTTTTTAGTTTGTCTATCGAGCAACGTGACGCGAGCTTCGCTGTGAGTGTGGACAAGAAAATAACGAGTGAAAAGTGGTAATTTCGGATGCGATAGAAGAAGAACAATTGGTGGATTCAAAATGAAAAATTGGTGGATTTTGATCTCCTGCGTGCTATTGGTGTGGAGCCCAAGAAGCCTTCGGGGTCAAGATTGAAAAGCGTGAGCTCACGCTGCTCGATATTAGAAAGAGGGATAGCTTATTAATGGAGGTTCATGACTCTCTTGCTAGTGAATGAGCGTGTGGAGCGTGGTGGAGCCTTCGATACATGAGAATATCCGAGTTTGTCGAGTCCGCACTAATTCATGGATCATTTTTGGTGCTTCGGATCGATCGCGCATCCAATTTTGAATCATAATTTGTTCGTCGTTGCATGGATCATAAGACATGAAGCGCAGAGATGAGCGCCGGAAATTAAGCTAAGTAGAAGAGTTGGGCCTTTGCCCGGAGCTGTGTTCAAAGTCTTGAGATTGGCTGGGCGAGAGGTTGTGGCAAGCTTCCCGATCCGTGCCAACATGAGGATATACACACGTGCTAAGGCTTGCAGTGTCCGTGAGACCGTCGACATGGAGCGAAAGTTACTTGAACGTAGAAGTGAAGTATGTGGACGAGGATGGGAACAAAGGCGGTGTATGATCTCAGATCTGCCCACAACTCAATCTCAATTTCGCTGATCACACCTAAAGGCTAAACACCACGGGTGTTGGCGTACCGGAGGGAGTGATTCAAGACGCGTCGGAGGAGATCGGTGTGACCTCACGTGGAGGTGTTGGCCTCATGGCACGGGATGTGGAATGATCGAACGAGAGAGGACCACTTGTCAAGAAGAGTAACGGTAGGCATATGTAAAGCAATCTTCTTTGATATTCATGGGAGCAAGGTGTTTTATCTCGGAGTGTCGAAAGTGCAAGGTTCCCGATGAAGCCATCGAAATCGATCCGTGGTGAAGTTTGCCACATGGAAATGTCGAGCGCCTTCATTAAACCAATATAAATTATATAAATTATGGGTGCAATCATCAGTTTCATTTTTTATCGACCATGAAAAAAAGATGGTCGAGAAGGAATGCTCATATTTTATCTTTCTCCTTAGCACAAAGCGTTATAATATGAAAAGTAAAATTTCTAAATTTGTTGGAGTTTGGTAAGATAAACACATTGAGCTTGATCAACTCAACATAGAAATGCAATTTTGGTTATGATTGCATGTTTAGAAACTCCAAATAAAACATGGTGTTTATAATTTTTTTGGAATTTCGGAAAGCCATTGAGACCAGCTAGCACAATGGATAGGTTTTGTTAGAGTAGCTACTCTAACAAATTGCGTGAGGTGAATCCAAGACAAAAGGTAAATGAGAGAGAGAGGATGCAAAGAGTACTCTATGGTGGATAGTAAGGTTTAAGTGCGACAAAGGATTACCTTTTGTGCAAAATCGATGTTGAAAATTAGGTGATGATGGACAATAGAATTTGTGTGAGTTTTTGGAGATGGACTCTTGATGATGGTCACACATTTTAATCAGCAAGACACTAAGATGTTTATAATGGTATTTGTAAAGAAGATACGTGCTTGGTAACTCCAAGAGTTGGAGTGTGTAATGTAAGCCTTGTAAAGTGGCATGTGTGATCGTGAAGTTCATGGTAATCTCAAAGACTTTGTCACTTTGTAGTGATGGTTTGTGGTAAGCGCGAAGCCACATGTGAGCCCTAGTGGCCACGGTTGCCTTCACGGCTATAGAAACTTTGTGGCTACAGTGCCCAAAGTGCACATAGGAGCCTTAGTGCTCATAGAGGGTAGGTGGTCTACGTAAACACCTTACTCACAAGGAGAAAGCTTGGTTTCTCATGGGGTCTGGGCCATCTGGAGGCACAGAATCTGGCCAATGCTTATTTGGGGGGATTTCATTTGCATAGGTACATGTATCTGCGAGTGATAATGGTTGATGACGAACCATGTCCAGCATATCCTATGAGACTAGCGGTTGCAATCGGTTGCTTTCCCATGCCATTACGGTGGATGGCTGCTCCTTCTGTATGGACGTCGATCCTTTTGTTATGTTTGGACCACAACTAAGATTTTGCAAATTGATATCGAGACAAGTATTCATTAAGAGAGTGTGTTGGAGATATGTAATTCCTACTTTTCTCAGCGTGACTTTCTATGTAAGGAGTTTGTTCCTATATCATAAGAGTTAGCTAAATCTATATGTTCCTAGTTTGGTGTGTGTTTGAGATATTCTCTCAACCATTTTATCGTGTGTGCCAAGATGTTACCTATCTTGAGACAGCACTTCATGTATATATGTAATTCTATTTTTATTAATAGAAGATAGAGTGCATACTCTGTATTTTTATCTTGTAAATAGTCACTCATTATACTCCTCGCATTTCACTCCCCATACCATCTTTCTGCTAACGCATTAAACCCTATGCAGATAATTCATGATCATATAAGAGCATTGTGCTAGTCTAGAATATTGGAGTTTGAAGCTTTAGTTGTGTTAGATAATTTTCTCACCGTTGAGCTAAGGCACAACCTTGTTGATGGATCCCTATTGTCATATTTTTCCTCCCATTACCCAAAGACTTTTCACTCGTGGATCCTTGTAATATGTTTTCTCCCATGACCCAACTTTCACTCGGGGATCCCTTGTAATATGTTTTCTCCCATGACCCGGCTACTCTTGCTCCACATATTATCTTTGATGGCTATGTGGCCAACTTGATAGATAATTCATGATCATATCAAAGCATTCTACTAGTCTAGAAAATCGGGAGTAAAGCGAAATTTTAATACCATTAGATTTTTTATGGCCTACACATAAAGTGTTGAACTAAGGGAGAAACTCATGAGCTATTGATAGATCCTTGTCATATGGTTTTTCCCGCTGACCCAAGCTTCCTTTTCTACTAGGAATCCTTGTAATATGTTTTCTAACATGACCCAAGCCTTTTAAACGCTTAGGGAAGTTGGAAAGAATTATACCCTCAAACTTTGAATCTTAGCTTTCCATCTCGTAGCGCGCTCTAGATACATACAACGCGTATGATTTTTAAAAAACCTTTATAGTGCATATGATTGAGTCGAAGGTGATTATTCCATGTCCAAGCAAGGAAATCGCGAGCTTTTGTGAAGCTTTGACACACATATTGGAAAGCGACTCAATGCATGGATGTTATCCAACAATATTCAGAGTATCACACTGGCCCTTTTTTTGTCTCAACTAGCTAATCTACCTAAACCAATAATTAGTGCTCATCGAAATGATCAAATATTTTTTGTTAGCTTTTTTATTTTCTTATTACAAGTATCTACTTCACACCAAATTTGAAAGATGAAATGAAAATAAAGTCAACCTTTCAAAGACCAACACATTCTCTTTCTCCATACACTTACATATCAATCGAGAGCTCCATTCCTATAACTATCAAAAAAATTGGAGAGCATATGTTATTATATATTTAAGGAATACACACTAGTGAATGTTCAGAGTCTATCTTGCTCTACCTTTTAAGGAAGTTTCCGAGGATGATTGATGAATAATTTTCGTTTATTTCATTTATATACTACTAAAAAAATATTCTAAAACTAACCATAAACTTATATCTATCATTTCGATATGCTTAGATATAAAAATACTAGTGAAGACTTGTTCCCAAATAAAGAAAAATCTATTTCGATAATGCAATAATAACATATAACATATTAAAAAATGTTAGATCTAATATTATTTATTATTAAATTATAATATTATTAATTTATATAATATTAATAAATATTTTTTATATGTTATTATTTAATTAAAATCATTTATTATTTATTAATCTTTATAATTAATAATGGCTAGTTTTCAATCAATATTAATGACTATTTACGTGGCAATAATGCATTCTTACTTAATATTTTATTTTTGTAGAGAATTCCGTAGGACACATCCGTTTTACGTATTATAAAGAGCAAGAAAGCTTAAGTGGCACATCGAAGTATGTGCCTCAACCTCTGCCCAAAGGAAACCAGGTCGCCTCGAACCTCTCTACATGTGTTAAAAGGCCAGCCAAAAACGATATTGCTTTTCAGTGCCCAGCCGTAGCGATGGAGAGCTACACGACTATGTCCATAATACCGTACATACAACAACAACTATAATATCGCTAAACAAAAAACATAGATGATAGACACAAAAATTCTAGACATCGGAAAGATTTCACGGATTGGATCTTCCTTAGATCCAAGCGAGCTCCACCCACTCGCATATCTCGCAAACCGCTCTTCAATGTGCTCCAATGCTGATCGATTCCGTCGTCGCCGAACCTTAGTCATAGTAGGCAAGTGCCCGGTTGATTTGATTTAGCTCTAATAACGATGAAGATCGCGAGAGCCCCTCTGTTCCTTCATACTCATGAAGTCGTTTGCTGCAAGAACACATTTAAAGGCGCGATACATCTTAATAGTTTGCTGAAACAAAGATACCACCGCCCCTAGTGTCGCCGGGGTCGGGCCGAGAAAATCCAATGTTACTTTCGCTACCGCCGTCAGCCTCAGCTACGCAGCCCATGCTACACTCGCTCCCCAATCCTCAATTTTCTTACGAATAGGTGGAGGGGTCATGGTTTCATAAGCATTAAATAGATGCTCAACAGCGTTCATTGGTTTTACGCCCTCGTTTAGAAGAGCGCACGGTGGACTCCTTTGCTGCCTTACCCTTGCATCTTGATTCACGAGTTGGGCAATGCGGACCTAGTCATAGTGGCTCACGGAAGCTTGTTAGAAAAGGATAAAGCACTCGCAGCGGAATAGTAAGACATATAATATGTAAGAGACCGGCCAACAACAACAAGTGCAAGGCTTAACATAAAGACTTATGTACGTGCGAGGAAGAAGAAACGGCTTGATGAAAGGTGCAGGCATCATATGGAGAAGACCGAACAAAAGGCAACAAAGCCCACGAGGCCAACATGCAGAAACGACAAACCCTTGTCGTGTCGTCAAAACCAAACCGGAGAAAAGACAAAGAAATAGACACAGTCGGCAAAGAGAAGCAAGTAAACCCCTATCGTGCAACAAAACAACCATTCATAGTTGCCGGAAAAAGGCGCAGCAATGATATAGGAGAAAGGAGGTTGAGGAAAGCCGAGCATCAATATCCTTCCAAAACCACATGAGACTACGGGAATGTAAACCCACTCTCTATATCCTTCCAAAACCACATGCGAGTACAGTGAATTGAAAGCATGAATTTTGAAACAAGGACTAATCTCTTCAGCAGCCATGTAAATAGCATAAGGGAAAAACTGACAAGACATCCTTCACTCTTGGAAACACCCATGGTAAATTGCGGCGAATACGCGAGTGAATAGGGAGAAAGTGAGGCTGTACATACCAAAACCGTATTAGCGTCAAGCTAGCAAGAGCGGAAGCACCCACAGAATACCCTCCCCGACGCCGTAAACCACCAAAGTAAGACGCAGCCAAGAGACAAATGCCCTTACTACCAACCTCCGGAAAGCCGCTATGAAGAGCCGCGCGCCAACATAAATTGATATAATTACAAGTGATCGTGTCCTCTGTACGGAGATCATGGTCATAATGAAACACAACGACATCTCGCCTAGGCTAGTTAAAGCGGCGCGCGAGAGGATTCGGCCCGCACCCCTACCTGTTATTTCGCGAGATCACTAACGCTAAAATCTCTATCCATTATCGGTCAGCGAAGAGTAAAATTCAATATCCGAAGCAGAGCAAAAGGAGTAATATCCGGATGATCGGCCACAATTTTGACAACTCCACTTCTGCCAAATAATCATCCGCTTCATTGCAATCACGTCGAGTGTGAGACGCGAAGGATATATTGTAATCGAGGAACTAGAGCCTCAGAAGTTTCTTTTGGAGCAAAGTTGCCGTGCGCCTAACTTTTTGCTAATTTTATCCCAATGCATACCTTCTTGAAGTTTAGTCAAAGCTCGATCACCATAGCGAGTCCTTCAACAACAAGCCTGTGGCTTGCTCACGCTTAGCTATGATTAATCCATGTTGAAGCGAAGCCAATTTACGCCTCATTGTTCATTGCATACTCCCAAATCCATAGCATAAACTCGCCACAAACCGCGCCTTGGGAATTTCGAGACACCTCTATGCCCGGATTTGCCCAAGATTGCCTTTAGAGGCACCATCAGCGTACGATTTGATAAAGCCACGAGTAGGTCGCTGCCAACATTGAGAGGAGTGTGGCCTAAAGGAGGTGCCGAATTTGCCGGACATTACGCTTTGCTAACATATGCTGGGATGGATGTTTAACTTATGTAATATTTGTGTTTCATATATCCTTCGGCCTTCCAATCATCTTGGAGTCCGGTTTTCAGCAGAGTTGTTTCTCCGATGTTAGCGAAGCACCTTTTCCCGCACCTTGTGATTATCGGTAGAAATCACGTTGGTCATGCGTTCCTTCCGAGGAGATTTTCGATGGAAAATCTGTTGGTTGCGTTCCTTCCGCAGATCCCAAATTAAAAAACTCCAATACCGAGCTTGCCATGCACGATTTAAAACTACACATTGATAGCCTCCTTTTGTCCAGATTCAAAAGTGTGGTAATGACTACCTGTTGGGAGTCACGATCTATTTTCCTACGAATGTAAATTCGAGACTATGCCAAAGAACGACATAGGCACAACTATTGAAAATATGCTCGCGTGGTTTTCGGCTGGCCTATCTACAAAAGGAGAAAAGCCAAGGTCCTATCATGCCTCTCTTTTGCAAATTATCCCACGTTAATATTTCTCGGTGAGCAACAAGCCATAAAAAATAAGCCACTTTCGGCCGATGATACATGGCCCCGAGATTTTTCTCTCGAAGCAAGAGAAACGGGCATGATTATTACGACCTTGTATATGATAAGCTTCATTAATAGTGTGAACGTACCCTTTGTGCGATGACCCCAACGAAGAACATCCCTCCTCGTTTTTCTCTCTTGATTTTCACACGGTCCGCATCTCCCGATCAAAATTTTTCCATCGCGCAGTGTCCGGATTGCATCCGGCCATGCATCCTTACCTTTCCATTTCCTCCAATGAGTCATCCGATGCTGCGCTCCGCGTGGATACGAAAGCGGTGGTGTGGAGTGATTAGTGAATAAGAAGAGTTCGACACGATCTAAACGAGTAAATACTTTCTCTCGTTGTTGCCACGAAGATCCTCCCAAAAAGAGCTAGCGATTGTGCCATCCCGTATCACTCCCAAAAACTATGCTTTGAGAAGAAATAAGAGAACGATTTCCGTCGTCAAGATTCCATATCACCTAATCCTTTAGGAACCACATCAATTTTCACCTTTTTTCAGAAGTAGAGCGTGGCATCAAGCATACCAAGCTCGTTTTTCGCAGTTTTTCTTCCACAAGGTCTCGTCCCCCTCGGGAGCCATTGCCACCAAATTTTTGCGCCCATCACTTGATTAAGGACAAAGGGGATCACGAAGACCCGGCGCCGGTTTAGATTTAATCATCGTTTGCCCACGACACTAAAGGCCACTTCCCGGCAGCTTTTGCGCCCTTGCCATAAGAATTTTGTTAAAACGGACTTACCAATTGATTGGCGGATACTTTTTCGTGGGCCGCTCTACTCGCGAGCCGATATATAGGAATAGATCGTCAGCACAAATTTTAATAAAATTGAATACGACCCGTGGAGCATTAAGAACTCGAAAATGCCCAATTGTGCAACTTGTGTTCCATCTTTGTAACAAGATCACGCCAATCGCAATTCTCAATTGCGTTTTACATAATCGTACACCCAAATAGCGCATGGGGAAGGAACCAATACGAAAAGCCTCAAGAGGCGAGGCAAGATAGTGCTACGAAGCATTAGTAACATTTCAGTAAAATAAACATGAGAGATTTGTCATTGTTCACTACAGTGCATCAAAAAGCATCCATAAAGATATCGAGTAATTGCAAGAATTGTTCGTATCTCATCGGATGCAAGCTTGACAGAAAGAGTAAAATATCATCAACAAATTGTTGATGAGTCGGGGAAATAGGCCGGACCCTAGAGTTTCTCAAAACCATGAGAGCCTACGACGGCTTTGAGAGAGTTGCTTTAAGTAGCCGGCCAAGCCCTACGTTGTGCCTATGATAAACAAGAAAGGAGATGAGGGATCTCCGCGCCGAAGGCCTTCTTGAAATATTAAAAGGACTGAGATGGAATGCCGTTAACAAGACAAAATAGAGCAGGCACTTTGGTGTGGAAAAGAGAGAAAACCCACTGCAACCATCTCCGATCAAATCCGAAACTCTTGAGAACCGCCGTAAGATAAGACTAGCTGAGTCCGTCCACAAGGTTTTGCTAAATCTAATTTGATCAACATACCTTTAATCTTTTTAGAGTGTAATGTATGGACGGCCTCTCGAGCGATACGTGATACCATCCAAAATTTTTCGGCCCGAAACAAAACCCGCTTGTTCCGCAGAGATAATTTGTGGAAGAAAGAGGTTTAAGTCGATTCACCATAATAGTTGAGAGTATATTGTAAATAACATTACAAAGTGCAATAGGTCGAAATCCCGGACCTGTGTCAAAGCATGTCTCTGCAACGGAATAAGAGTAAGGAAGGTGGCGTTTAAAAGCCGGGTATACCCTATCCGATGCCTTCGAGATTCTTCAACAACCACGGTTATATCCCGACTCCATAAACTTCAGGAAGCTTTGAAAAATTCGATGAGTGAAACCCATCGGTCCCGAAAGCTTTATTCCCGGGTAAATGCATAACCGCGTGCTTCAACTTTCTTCGAGACACGACTTCTCGCACAATGCTAAATTCCGCTCTCCTGCAATTTGATAGATGGAAATATGCCCTTGTTATTTTAGCAATGGCATCGTCCCGTTGAGCATAGAGACTCTCGGTGAGCTTAATCCTTTTGAAACGATCGCGTAATTCTTGGGCCATTTCACCATGTTGGATGACGAATCACTTACTCTCACATTTTTACTGAAAATATTCGATTATCTTTGCGGGCGTCGCTAGATCATTGTTTTGCGTATTGTATTTCTCTCTCCTTCCCAGTAACCATTGAACTCGGCGGATTTTTCTTTTTCATAAAATCACCTTCTTGTTTCCGTCGTTCCCTCAAAGGTACGCTTGCGCGGGTTAGACGTTCCTAAATGCTCAAGGCTTCCGTCCGTCCATGCAATCATTTTTCATTTGCGGGTCTTTCCATTTTCGTTGAAGACGTAGTTGATCGTAGATGGGATATTGCCAAAACCTGCTCTTTATTCACTACTACATTTGGCGGAAATTTCGACACTCTGGTTTCCGACAGCTTTTCGACCAAAATGCCAGAAATTTTCCCAAATTTTTTCCATCCCTACTGCTAGCAACCGTCGCTATACTGGCGATACTATAGAGGCTTGTCGCACATCTGGATACCTCAAAACCTGGCCGCAATTGCAAAGTTTTGGAGGAAGACGTCGCAATTGCGATTCCTACCATGGCCCGAAAGCGTCGCTAAACTACTACATTTGGCGGAAATTTCGACACCTGCTCGACGCTGCAAATGTCGGAAATTTCGCAAAATTTTTTCAATCCCGTCTCGAAGCCGTCGCTATGCCGAGCGTTTAGAGAAATGGGCCGTAATACCGAGCACTTAGACAAAGTGTCGCGGCTTGCGACGTACGAGCAAGACGTCGCGATGGCCACCCGCAAATTCTATAGAAACCACTGGGCTCGCCATACGAGCACCTGAAAACTTGTCGTTTCAATTCGGCGACGCTGACGCACGTCAGCAATTGCGACACCATGGTCAAAGGCGTCAGCTAAACTACTACATTTCGCGGAAATTCCGACGACTTGCTTCTCCGACGCTTTTTGACCAAATGTCGGAAATTTCCGCAAATTTTTTCAATCCCGCCCGAAGCCGTCGCTATACCGACGTTTAGAGAAATGGGTCGTAATACCGACACTTAGACAAAGTGTCGCAGTTGTGACGTCTGAAGGAAGACGTCGCAATGGCGACCCTATTCTCCAAGGCGTCGCTATTGCGACAGATGCGTCCAAACGTCGCAATTGTAACACAATGTCTAAGTGTTGCAATTGCGACGTTTGGAGGCATCCAGCGCAATAGCGACGCTTTGTGTGTGTGTGTTGTGAGGAATAATTATATAGTTCAACTTAATGGTTCATTATATAATCATGTGATCATCACCAATGATATATCTTAAAAAGCAACTGAAAATCCATGTGTACAAAATCGATGTATACTCTAAACAGTGGTTCTCATATCACTATGTAAATTGTTGTATGCTACTTCAACAAAATTATAAGATAAACTGTAATACACATCATATATGCACCATAACAATTGGTACAGGGTAAAACCCACCTGCCACACCTTTGTACTCGATCCAATTTTCTCTGTCAAATCTTCTAGCTGTGGGAGTTTCCTCCAAGGATCATAATACCCCCAAGGCCTGTTATCACCCTAGTAATTCTCGGGTTGTGGGATAGGGATTTTTGTAGTTAAGAACACCAGGGGTAACCAAGAACCGCTTTGGGAATTCAAGATCTAGCCTTCTTGAACTCTAGAGAGGGATCTCTCCGTATGATTTAGCTTTTTTTTAGTAACAGATATTAGGCTAGCTATGATTGTGTATTTGGGTTTGATTTTAAAAGATTGGTGGGAATAAAGAGATTTCAAGGTAAACCAGAAGGATCTACCAGAATATTGGGCAATGGATTCAACTCTCTAGGCAAGCAGAACTAAGAAATAAGGCTTAGAGATGCAAATGTGCTAAGGGCAAGATAGGTGACCTTCTAAGGCTATGTATAGGCTTGATTTGATGGAGTGGATGGAATCTGAGCAAAAGGGCACTTAAGAATCCTTAAGCTACAGATAAGAAGATTGAATAAGGGGATCTAATTGGGAACCGTAGAACTGCCCATAAGGTTTTACGAACAGGCTATTACTGGCCTACCATCTTTAAGGATGCCAAAAAATTCGTGCAGGCCTGTGATAGCTGCCAAAGGGCAGGACACCCTGGGCAGTCTGATGAAATTCCTTTGAACCCTCAACTAGTGATTGAACCATTTGAACGCTGGGCACTTGATTTTTTTGGCCCTATTAGTCCTCCCTCAAACCAAAAAACATACATCCTAGTTGCAACCGAATATGTCACTAAGTGGGTCGAAGCAGAGGCACTTTCAAAAGCTACAGAGGACTTTGTAGTATAGTTTCTTTTCCAAATCTTTGTGCGCTATGGTCTCCCAAGGGACATAATCACAGATGGAGGACCACAATTTGTAGGTAATAAATTAGCTGAAACATTGCAAAACTACCACATTCAGCACAAGATTACAACTCCATATCACCCACAGGCCAATGGCCAAGTAGAGAGCACGAACAAAGTAGAAAACATTAAAATGCCAAGTAGAGAGCACGAACTATAGTTGTCTTGAGAAATTTTATTCACACTGAATACTTCGAATTGTGAAGTATTTATAAAAAAAAATGTTTACAAAATATCTCAGGAATTGAGATAATGTTTTAATCAAAAATAGGAAAGAAAACTTAAAAAGAGGGACAGCTGCAAAACAGTTTGCAAGCTGTTACCTTTTTACAAGAAAAAATAGAACTGATTATTCTAATTTGAACTAATTGTTGTTATGCACTTTAACCCTGTATTTTTACCATTTGAGGTAATAGTAAAAAATGAATTTCCAAGTGAATTTCTTGTTTTTTATCCATTAAATTCACAGCAGATCTGTGAATTCTTGCCACTTTTCTGCAGAGGGGATCTTCATAGTCTTCAATTTTCTGTAACTTTCATCTGCCTCTGTATACTTGGCAAAGTTAGGCTTTATAGTGAACATATGCCTGATCTCATTATCTAAAAAGAATAGATTTTCAAAATACTAAAGAAGTATTCTGCCTGTTGGTGATCCTTGAGGCGATTGTTGTCTGGCTTGCTCTTTTGCATGATTTCTGATTTTTAGATCATACTCTTTCTGAGGCATTAACTTGTCATTCAATGCGTGAATATCAGGCAAACCTGCTTCTGACAATGTTTTGTATTTGGCTAAAAATATTGAGATGGATAAATTCATGTCTTTACACCAGTCCTCTAGATTACTCATTATGTTTCTTTTGTTCAGGACCTTTTTGATTTGAAGAATGGTTTCTGTTCTATCAACAATTTTCAATTCTTCCAACTCTTCCTTGGTTTTACTGTTTAAAAAAGCTATGAGTTGGATTTCTTGGGCTGGTTTTTTGTCAATTTCCCTCTTAGTCTTGTCAATCTCTGCACTAGCAACTTGAAGTAACTCCCTCTATTCATAAATTATCCGAATTGAAGGCCATTGAGAATGAATGCCATCAATAATTTTGGTCCATAAATGATTTTTTATAAAGGCCACTTGATTTGTAAGATTTACTTGTGCTTGTAGAATCTTTACCTATTCTTGTAGTCGATCAGCCCTTTGCTCATGTCCTCTAGAAGTAGTCAAGGCATCATTTTTGGATTTTTCCAAATTTTTAATAGTGCCTCTCAAACTAAGAATCTCTTTATCTTGGTCTTGTGGTGTGGTCCTCTGTGAGGATGAAGAAGAAGAGTCAGAGATTAGAGAAGTAATTGGCACTGCAGTTGGCAGTACTCCGTTCGGTGCCAAGTGTTCTGCCAAAGTAGATGGTATAGCAGTGTTTACAGTGGGGATCACTATAGGAATGACCATTGGTTGTGATTTTCTTAGTTCTTCATTCTCTTTCATTAGAGCTTCTATTTGACTTTCCATTGTTTTTATCTGATCTGTCATTTGATGTACAAGCTGCTTTAAATCATCATTCTCTATTTTTTGCTATAGAATTTCTTTTGCTTGAGAGTTTTCACTCTGAGGCAACTTCAACTGTTTTCTAAGAGCAACTATATCCTCATTTTTCTGTTTAATTAAGACTTTTTCCCCTTCAATGTTGGCTGGGTCACCCCTTGCTTCAATCACTATATCTTCTAGTGCTTTTATTCTTAAATTATTAGCATACAGTGAGGCTTTGTCCAACCTCATTTGATTTTGGAGGTTGAGCACTGTTTTCTCAAGCCTAATTGATTTCATAGTTTTACTGACAATTTTGGAATATAGCATTTCTGTATTGCTCCTATGAAATTCAATTTGATCTAATTCATGAATGGCATCTGCATCCAGTTCAAGATCTGTTTTGGAATAATCTGCCACTGATTTTGGCTCAGCCACTGTAGGCTTCAAGAATGACATTACCAATTTATTGGATGAATAATCAAATGCTAAAAGAAGCCTATATTTGTTTCCAGGTTTTTCCTTAAGAAATCTAGAATGAGCTTGATTCTTGAGCTCTTCATTCTTCTCTTTAATATGTCTGAATCTGATCTAAATCTTTGACTCTGTATTGTCAGTTTCCTGAGAAGAAGGAGGCAAATCGACAGTAGCCTGGTTTTCCTTCATGACTGTATCTTTTTGTTGTGTTCCAATTTTTACATTTTGAAGCTCTTTTAATGTTTGAGTGACTATTATTGTTGCTTCATCATTTATATCAATATTTATAGCCTTATCCTTTTCTTCTTCTGTTGACTTGCTTCTTTTACTATAAGGAGTTCTGAATTTTATGTCCTCAATAGTCTCAGCTATGAAACTATCTCCTTCTCTGTCTCTTTTATGTACATTATAAGTATCTTTGCTTGTAGAAGCCACCTGTACTGTCTGTTCAATCTGTTTGCCTTTGCCACTGTCTACCTGTATTACCTGTACTGCCTGTGAATCATCATCGGATAGGGTGTTTGGCTCCCATTCAATTTTATTTACATATCTTTCAATATGGGGCTTAGGATCATGCAAGTAAACAGGCAACTTACATTTTACCCTTATTGCACTCAAAATACCTCGTGGGTCATACTTCCATGTAAAACTACATGGGAACTTATACTCTTTAAGTTTGACATTTATCTCATTGGAAGCTTCTCTGTTATTCACAATGAATGGCCCAATTTGATTTTTCAGCTTAAATTGGGTCTTTTTCTTGAAAGCTATGAAGTGGATTTCATCTACGTTCAATAGTTGTCTCAGATATTCTAAAGCAAATATTCTTGTAGTAACAAATCTGGGTAACTTATATGGGGCCAGGGATGAGCCATACACTCTGATTTCTATATGATTTTTATATAAATACCAATCTCTAGTTTTGTAGCTCTCTGATAACTGCAGAATTCTTCTTGTCTCATCATTGATCCTAGGGATCTCCTCTTTTTCCAAGAGATACATAGCAGGGGCTATAAATGAGTCATTGAAATCTGTAAAACTATACTCTTTGTTCCATTTCCTTAGAATAGATGACCAAAATACCACTGATAGAAATTTTCCTTCTGCATCCACTTTCTGACATTCAATTGGAAACTTATCTATTTGATAATATAGGAAGAGGTGTAGTAGATAAGAGGAGTATCTGAAAACTCCTTCTTCTGATAATTTGGATAACTGATAATGCATATTTTCAGCAATAAATCTAGCAAAATTGAACTGAATGGATGGTGATTGACCAGGGTTTAGAGTTGACAGAAAACCTAGGATAGCCACATCAGTGAATTCATCACTGGCGTATCCTAGTATGAAGGAGAGCATTGAGACAATCTGTCTAGTTTCATCTAGGAAATCAACGGTGTCGAAAGGAGGATCTAACTTAGGAATATCAACTTGATTTGGAAAAAAAGTCTGGTATATTTTGAATCTAGCATTGAAATCCAAGTCAAGATATAGTTGGGTTAAATCTTCTATTGATAGGGAAGCAGAATTGGGGTCATGATTCATTTGCAGCATGGAATTTATCGACTCTTCAGTGATGTAAAACGGGGTTTCTTTTTCTTTGTTTACAATACATCTTTGTTCTAGCATATAATAGGCTTCGCATAATCTGATAAAGTCAGGAACAGAATGAGTGAGAGGGAAAATATATCTAGGCAGATTGGATTCCCAAATTGGAATATCTTTGTCACCCTTTTCCACTGATTTGCCATAGCACCAATTATAGACATCAAGCGGGTTAAATTCTACATTAGGGTCTAGTATTCTACAGTCCAGATCAACTAAAGGGCTCTTCTCTGGAGAAATGACTGGAGGCTGGACTGGTCTGACCACTTCTGTAGAATCAGCCGTGAGTGCAAGAGTTGGTTTGTCGATTTTGAAGGACATAAGCTGAGGAATATTTGCAGAAGACTTCTTTTCAGATTTTGGGCCTCCATTCTTGGGGGTTACCTGTTTCTTGGTCATTTTTAATAATGAATGAAGCAAGCTTAAACGGTTTGCTAAGTTCCTTTACGAGAAACAGGGGTTTCTTGGCGAATTTCTACTGAAAATGGGGTTTCTGAGCAGGGTTTTTAGGAAATGCAAGGAATTTAAAGCTCAGGATGTGTATTTAAAATCGATTTCAACAGCAAAACGGACCAGGGTATGGAAAAAACTGCAAGAAAGGGCAATTAGGGATTCCAGGGAAATTTTGACAGAGTTTTCCCTGAAAATGGACACTTTTTTGCAGTAACTTTGGTAATTATTTGAAATCGACAGGAATTTTGAAATCTCATAGGGCAACTTCGAATAAAAGTACCTGGAGAACCAGCGGAATTCGGTTGAAGACGTTGCAGAGGTGCTCAGTCTTCAATTTTTTGAAAATGGCTTCGCAGAGGACAATGTAGTACTTTGTAATGGAAATTTAGGGCAATGGGCGTCGAAAAATGGTACTGGTAGGTTGAAAATGGCTCTGCAAATTTTCTCAGGGTTCAAACGGCGTGATTTTGAGGAAAACGGTTCTGCAATGTTTTTACAGGTTTAAAGCGAAAAGGTGAAAATTTGAATGCAAATAATAATTTTAATGTTATCCTTCGATGGTATAACCATAGTTAAATGACATTAAACTCGGGTTAAACGGGTGAGGTTTAGGGAATACCGCTAGTGGTATTCGTGAGGGTAAATGGTGGTAAGCGGAAACTAGCTTTTCGAACGCGATACAACGTGGTGGCGACACGTAAGCGCGGGTGGTTTGGAAAAACCACCCATTTCGCGCGGCTTTGCCAAAACATCAAACAATTACTTTATGAGCACGAAAATGTATTAGCGCCGTCGGATCTGGATTCAACGAGCGAACGGCCACGATCAAAAGGAAAGGTGCGGGGAAAAGGTAAGTTATCGGGTTCACTTTGGGCCATTGATCTTCGGAAACCGTCACTATACCGACACTTAGAAAAAGTGTCGCAATTGTAAAAGTGCGACACTATTGCAAAAGTGTCACAAGACCGACGGACGTCACAAGACCGACGAAAATGGAAATCGTTCAAAACGTCAGAAGAGCGACGCTTACCGAAAAGGTAAAAGGTAAGTTATCGGGTTCACTTTGGGCCATTGATCTTGGGAAACCGTCGCTATACTGACATTTAGAGAAAAGTCTCGCAATACCGACACTTAGAAAAAGTGTCGCAATTGCGACACTATGCCCCAAAGCGTCGCTAGACGGCTTCCTCCAAACGTTGCTATTATATGTTTTACGAAGATATGGTAAGTAAATCTCTCTTTTTCTTCTTAGAAATAATTATATATAATTTTTATTTTTTTTTCAAAATAGATTAAAAAAATTATATGAGAAAAATTATTTATTCATCAATATGTGTGTTGTGAGGAATAATTTCATAGTTCAACTTAATGGTTCATTATATAATCATGTGAGCATCACCAATGATATATCTTAAAAATCAAATGAAAAGCCATGTGTACAAAATCGATGTATACTCTAGAGAGTGGTTCTCATATCACTATGTAAATTGTTGTATGCTACTTCAACAAAATTATAAGATAAGCTGTAATACACATTATATATGCACCATAACAATTGCCATACAACTAATTTGTTTTAGGATACATGTGGCATTCTAGGGGTAAATTCTATATGATGTGTATATCAATATATTAGGTGTTGGTAAGTTTTGAGTATCTAAGAAATGATAAGGAATATCCATACATCATGATCTTGTAATGTGATTATAAATTGTGTCTATAATTTCCATAAAATGTATAAATGATTTGTTTAAAAAAAATCAGCACAATCAACCCTAAACAATGCTCATGATGTGGAATGTCATTGGCGAAACCAAAATGATGGTCACATGTCCCATTTCTATGGTAATGGTGATCATATATATGTTGTAGCGACACTTGATGAGTAATTAAATAAATCTCGGAGTGTGACTCATTGTGCCATATTTTTTTAAAGCATGATTTGTTTTCCTAGTTTTTACTAATTTGTTAACATATTTTATTCATTTGGAAAGCTAATTAATGATGCTTTAATTAATTAGGACCTAATGAGAGATCATCTTCACATCTTCACTGAAATATATTGGTAATTGTAGTCACTATATGGACCGCACATGCATGCTAGAAAAATTGAAATATAAACTATAATACACATCTTATATCTGCCATAACAATTGTCATACAACTTATTTACTTCTAGATACATATGAAATAATTTAGGTAAATGCCATATTATGTGTATACCAATATAGTAGGTGTTGGTAAGTTATGAGGATCTAAGAAATGATAGGGTATCCACACATTAGTAGTGCACTGGTGAATTTTTTGCATAATTTTCTATTTGTTGTAATTTTGTTGCCTGGATTTGTTATAGATTTCAAATAATATATACAATTATCTACCAATTGTTCTTTATAAAGAAGAAGTACAATAATTAGTCACCTAAAAGTGAGCCGTGTGAAAATAATTGTAACATGAGTAACCTGGTAAGCTGTAAATGAAAAGTGAATAACCTCCACTCACCAACAAGTGTCAAGCAGGGTTGGAATTTGGATTTCTCTTTATCCGTCACACAATTTTTTTTGACTTTTTGGTCATTATTTTTCTAGTCAATAAAAATTAAGTTTAAAATTTTGCACTTCATTAATGATGTTCTCGTAATAAATTAACCCTTCACCAATAAAAGTTTGATTAAAAAAATTGAACGCTCTTCCATTTTCTTTGGATTTTGGAGTGTGATATATCTGTGTCATGGACTTTTAATACCTCAAGTTTCAAGAGAAATAACTGATTCTTGTCAAACTAATATTTCCTCAATATATTCTATGTGTTGAAATTACTTACAGCTGATGTACAGGCAACCGCCTTCCATTTCCAGCGATCAGTCAAGATCGCAGTATAACAAAAACGTTGCAGAGAGCCGCTTGCCATTTTTGATTGATCAGAGTTTAAAAAATTGAAGGACAGTGGTCCTAGAACTGAAATTTCCGGATTTGAAATCTCACTGAGGCGGATTTAATAGAAATTTCGCATCACACTCAGCCGTCCGTACGAGTGCCCAAAATCGGACGCGAAAAATTCATAAAGCAGATTGAATAGAAATTTCGCGTCACATTTTTGATGACATCAGCAAATTTTTTTGGCACCCGAAATTGATTGAAGGAGAGTTTAATTTTTGGTTGACGTCCGGTGGTCAAAGTTCTTTAATGTTTGTTTTAAAAATGTCGTGCGTACAGGTCCATATATATATGTTTTACATATATACATCATATGCACAATTCAAAGCAGTGAGTTGTAAATGCACAGATAGAGTGAAATTTTAGAGTGTGAGTTTTGTGTTGAACTATGTTTTGAAGCAGTCAAAGTTTTTTTATTCCCTCAGTCAGAGGAGATTTTGTAACCAAATTTTTGAAGTTTAATGAAATAGTTTTTATAGTGAAAACTTTGTTTCCAGTGAAGAATTTTTTTTTATATATTCTCTGTATTGAAGAGGGGATTTTTATTCTCCATTGTTGTTCTGGAATTTTAAATATTCCAACACTATGATCTACTAAAAATTACTTCAAAAATCAAGTAAACCTTCCAATATAAAGAAAAAAACATGAACAAGCTTTCCCTAAATTGCAATAAATTTATGTTTATTATTAATATTGCATAATCTGTCTTATAAAAATTGCATAATCGGACTAAGAAAAAATCCTCAGTGCATTTTTTATTGTTGTTGTGATTAAAAAAATGAGCCAAAGAACGCTAAGGCACTCAGAGAAATCAATCTATGTATTATTTCTCACAAAACATGTTGAGTAGTGGAGACTAAGCGCTAGATTTTTTTCTGTCCTCAATCTCTCTATTAATTATGTCTATGTAGTTATAATAATAACAAGCCAAAGAAATCTGAGGCTTCCAGAGAAATTAGTCTCTGTGTGCAGAAATTGATGATTACTGTTGACTAAATGTTATACCATTTGAAATTGCTGAGCGAAATTAATCAGGCCATGATGTACCATTTGTCGGTATCTATTTTCTCATGTATGAAAGTTTTTTTTTTTCGAAGTAAAAGTAATTATATTAACAAAAGGAGTACAGTACAGCGGGCCGAAGCCTGATCATTGCCGAGTGCTGTGGCATTTGAAACAAAAAACCATAGTTTGAAGACTTCCCTGCAAGAGGGAAACCAGTCTGAAACAGTTCATTTGAAAAATCCCGCGCAGGGGAACCAGAGAATTGTAGTATTGGAGACCATATCGAAGCAAAAAAAACAGATGCATTTTCAGAGACAGCAGGAAACAGTATATGAACAGGCCCGTGAGAATGGGCAGAAATAGAGCAAAAAACCAGAGTGAAGAGGAGGAACTATTCATCAGGATCAGGTTCGTAGACAACTCTGCACCAGAGTTCATCTGGTTCCCCGTCAGAATTATACAGGTCAGCAATAGAATGGATCACCTTCCCGGGAGGAGGAGGAGTAATCTGTGCCTCGCTCGCTTGCACTGCGTCCTGCCTCTCAGTAGGTTGACCCACCACTTCCTTGTTCGCCTGGTCCTGCGTGGCCTTGCCCATCTGACCCTGCACGTTCGCACTATCAGGTTGCTTCAGCCCAACAAACTGCGCCGAATCCTGAGCCGCCGAGAGGCTGCATTCCGCCGGGCGAGAACTGGGAACAATTTCTTGAGGCTCTTCACGAAAGACGACCGTAATTGAGGCAGTCACCCTGGGTTGATTGAGAGTGCTGTTAAAGGAAAAATGCGCGGTGTGGGTTTGAGCAGGAGGAGCGGAAGGAGTGGGGGAAGCAAGGCGACGGCCCGAGCGGAGAAGGAGCCCTCTAGGTTGACTGTCAGAGTGGGAGATAGACGCAGAGGAGGTGCCAGAGGTGGAGGGAGAGCGTCGAATTTGGCGCCTCGTGGAGCCTCTTCGGCAGCGCATTCTCTGCCTGAGGCGCGACATAGTCGCACTCGAGACAGCAGGGCAGGGAGGCAAAAGATGGACAGAAGACTGAGGCGAGAGGGGCAACAGGGCGACAGAAGCAAGCTTGCAGGAACCAGCATGGGAGAAGTGGAGATTTTCTCCAAAATCCAAACAACAATTGAGACAGCTCCTCTTACCAGTTACAGTGCGAACATTAGAAAGCCCTGCTCCTGGAGCACACCACAGATTCACAGGCGGGGGAATTCTGTTCAAACCAGAGGGACGTTCCATAATAACAACCCAGTCTACCGTGCAACTATGAATCGACTGCAATAAACCACCATAAGTATGAACTGGAGGCTGAGCCATGTCACGGCATGCGAATGTGTATCGAGGAGCGGGACTATGGTTTATTCGAGCACCAGGAGTAAATGGCATTAAACGCCGATCAGTCGACATTAAGAACTAAATGACAGCACTCTTGCGGGTGGGCCAGTGGCTTCCCCTTATGCCACACCCCCATCCCATCACGTTAAACACTACCAACTTCACCCGCATCTGGGTTCTCATGTATGAAAGTTGATGTACCATTGATATTATTTTTTTTATATTTTTGCATGGCCATTGGACAATGATTTACTATGGTTTTCCTACTAAATTCCAATGGATTATTATTCAAAAATATTGAGAATTAGTTTAGTCTCAAGGCATAGCCAAGAGTCTTACTGGATAATTATAGATTACCTCTCCAATGGATGATTGTACATTTTTCATCTACTTTTTCACGTGAATTTCAGTTGATGCTAGATCTTTTCCTTCTATTTCTTTAGTGAAGCTAAGAGTTAACTTTGATCTTACATTAATAACTATACTTGCATGAATATCCATGCTTTTATACTTCCCCACTATGGTCAATGTTGATGTATGGCCTTGGCCCATTGATCTTACAATTAACTCACTATTCATATTCAATTTTATCCAGTTCAGCCCAATAAAATAAGGAAAACAGAAAATTCAAATGCGGGCTACATAAAGATGATTTTTTAAAAAACTACATTAACGTCTGATATCACGCGCGCATTCACCCTCGGCTCTTGCAGAACAACATTCGCTCTCAGCATTCGCCCTCAGCTCTTGCAGAACAGCATTCGCCCTCAGTTCTTGCAAAATGGTAAGTTCTTACTGCAGGCCCTTCCTCCTGTAGTAGGGTTGACCCTATTTGGGTTTTTTTGGAGCCTCTGAGAATACAAAGGTTGTGATTAATTACGGGGCACTGCCTATATTTGTGGAACTTCTTACCTCTGGGAATGATAATGTTCGAGAACAGGTAGCACGTTCATTTTAGAGGCATAAAATTATTCTTCCCAACTATCTTTATACGTTTGTAATTTTGGAATTTGATTTAAAAAACTACTACCCAACTTTGAGTTCAACTGGTGTTCGTGTAAGGCTGTTTGGGCAACTTTGAGTTCAACTGGTGTTCGTGTAAGGTTGTTTGGGCTTTGGGAAATATTGCTGGAGACTCTGCATCATTTAGGGATCTTGCCCTCAGTCATGGAGCTCCGAGGCAAGTGCTTGCCCAGTTGAATGATACTGCCAGAATTTCAATGATACGAAATGGTACATGGGCTCTGTCAAATTTTTTCCGTGGTAAACCCCAACCACTATTCGAACAGGTAAGCAGAACACATTTTCTGCCTCTTCTTCTTAGTTCGCAGATACTGTGGATTTTTTTTTATAGATCTTGGTGCTTGGTATATTTGGACGTAATATGGACCTAGGCGCTTGTTCATTACAATGACTCCGTCATCAGGTTTTAGAAAATGCTCAGAAATTTGGGTTTCACAAGGGGATTACCCTTGCTTGCAATTATCGATTATCAATCACATTCAAAAAAAGTCTTTCATAGCATTGCTGAGCTCTTTGTAGGTGAATTTCCGAGGCAATTTCACAATATCTGAACTAAATTTGTCTGTCCTTTTCAATACTCTGCGCTTGTAATAGAACCAGACAAACAATCTAGTGGCCAATGCAAAAACAACAACACCTCCTGTTGCAATGCCTACAATTCACCCTCTATGCACACATGAATGACTATGGCACCCTCTTTTGTGAATAGGTACTGGAGCTGAAGGTACTGGTTTCCATTAGGATCATGGAATTCAACATCCAAAATAGTATCAAATTCCACTGCAATAGTATTCCCCAGCGAGGGCAACAGTTCATTGAGACCTATTGGACTCATCACCCCAAAATGGCCTCCAGGGCTCCCCAGAGTGTGATCATCTGGAGCAAAAACAAATGCTCACCCATCCCCAATTGAAACAAGAATAGGACCCACATTGGTTACGGAAAAGGAGAAACACGTTTTGAAAGAAGAAGAAACTTTTGTATTAGGGTCCAGAAATCTAACTGGTCTATTGTACAATGCCCTACCTGCACTTCAAATTGGTACTCCCAACTCCATGCTAAGGCTCACTGTGCCATTCTTTAGATGAGCATCTTAACCTGAAGTTTGATTCCAAAAAACCCAAGTCCCTTGTTCTATGCCCAAGACCTCTGTTACAACGAGTAGAGTTCTGAGCGAAATACTTCACAATAGGAAGCAAAAGAAACATCGCAAAATTGCTCCGCTTTAGACTGATAATTTTCTGTGCGAAAATTCAACTGCGGACAGTAAAACCATAATATCAAACACAACCAATCGACAATGGAATTTGAAAATGAGGATTTATAACCACAGAAAACCCTCTCCAGGTTAAAAGAATTCCGGAATGGCTTTAAGATTCTACTAATGAGCGCTTACAACACCATAGCAATTACTGTCACAATGAAATCTGCTGGAAGCAAAGCCCTTGTACAGTTTCTACATTTCCACAGTGGAAGCAAGAATCTTGCTATCTCTCATGATCTGGTTCTATGGTCAAATCCTTTGCTATGGCTGTCTTGTTCTGCTAAACGTGGATTTGTCTTAGCTTTGGCTCTGGTTCTCATTTAGGATCGTGGCTATCTGATCTTGCTGTGGCTTTGACTATACAAACTTGTTCAATAGGAAAATGTTGACTCTGCTATATATAGGAGCTTCGATGGGTGCTCTCAAACACTTTTTTGGGCAGCTTTGTTTTGTCTCTGATTCAAGGCAGAACTATGTTGGCCTTGGTTTTTTAGTCCTTGGAACTTAGTTCTCTCATATTTTCCATCCTATCCCCAATTTTCTACCGAGAAAGACATAACTTCACGATATCAAAATTGACTATTTTTGGCCATTTATCTTTAGTAATGGTACAACTTTAATTTGGTGCATTCGTACAGTATCTGAAGAGCACTCTCAAGCTGTTATTCAGTATTTTAGCATAACTACTACATTTAACTGCCATGCTCTAATATTTATATCAAACATAAGCATTCTTAAGGTATTTCCATGTTTGTGAAGCAAAAGGAATGCTTCTGACAGCTTCTTATCACAGTGGTACAATTCTGTTCGCAGTTTATCTTTTATAAACCTCCAATTTTCCAAACGTAGTAGAGACTACAGTTTGCATCTCAAATTTTGGACAAATCTGTTTAGTATTCTACAGAAAATTCATTAAGAATAAAAAAATCCCACAATTTGTAAAAAGCCCACAATTTTGTAAAAAGCCCACATTTTGTAAAAAGCTCACAATTTGTAAAATGCCCACTTTTATTTTCTTTTTGCTTATATATTGAGCTCCCATTGAGTTCAACAAGTCTTGAGTTTTCTACACCATTGAGAGAGATTTATTGTTTTCTTTATAGGATAATTTGCATCAATGGAAGAAAACATTGGAGCTGGAAAAAAAATTCAAAAGGGTGAAAGGGGTGATGGCAGAGTTTATTGCCCTTGTAAAAAATGTTGTATGAGAAATAATGTTGGAGTTTTAATAGCAACAACAACAGTGCATTGTAGGAAATATGGGCACATTGATGGTGGATCGAATGACTATCGTCCCGTGGTAATTAATTATCTATCTTCATTTTTATTATATCGTAAAATTTTATATTATTTTAATATTTTTTTATATGCGCACTAATGTTTAATTATTAATGTTTGTAATTTTCATAAAGGCACAGTTGCCCCCCAACTTTTTGCAGATGATCAACCAGCTTCTATAGCAAAATAGTAGTAGATTAGATGATGTTTCACCAGTACAAGAGAATATTGCAGCAAATATTAGTATTGGAAATGATGTTGTACAAGGTGAAGAACATGAAGCGAATGATGAAGGTAATTTTAATGATCCCATGGGGGTAGATCATGATGACAGTAATGAGACAGTTCACATTAATGATGGGACAAATCAAATGCTCCAAGACTTGTATGGTGAGTCAGATGATGATGGTGGAGATAGCAGTGACGGTATTTATGATGTACCTCTGATTGAAAGGTCAAATGAACGACTTTTTGAACACTCAAATGCAACTCTTCTCTCTGCTACATTGTTGCTGGTGAACTTAAAGGTTATGAATAATTTGTCGAAAAGATGTATGACACAACTCCTAAGGTATGCAATATGTATATATGATCACATATATGTAAATGTTGATTATTTTCCCTTTTTTTAGTTGTAATAAATGTGTAAAATAATAAATTATATATAAGTTATTATTTTACACATTTATTACAACTAAAAAAAGGGAAAATAATCAACATTTACATATATGTGATCATATATACATATTGCATACCTTAGGAGTTGTGTCATACATCTGTTCGATAAATTATTCATAACCTTTAAGTTCACCAGCTCTCTGCTATTGTTGCTGGTGAACTTAAAGGTTATGAATAATTTGTCGAACAGATGTATGACACAACTCCTAAGATATGCAATATGTATATATGATCACATATATGTAAATGTTGATTATTTTCCCTTTTTTTTAATTGTAATAAATGTGTAAAATAATAAGTTATATATATATATCATAGTTATCAAAACCGTCCAGTCAGGATAGCTGCCGGTTGGAACCGGCCTTGCAACTCGGTAAATAGCCTATTCTCACTTGTTTTGGCCAGTTAACCGGACCTAACCGGCCAGTTAAGTAAGGAACCGGCCAGTTTATGCATAAACCGGTCAGTTCCGTACTTAACCGGCCGGTTAGGTGCTCCTCCATGAGTTGCAAATTCCTCAGTGTCTCCTCCATGAGCTGCAAATTCCTCTATTATACTAGCAAAAAACTTCTCTAATAACTCATACTCAACACCTTATAGTAGCAACAATACACATGATGACTGATAAATACAAGGCTGGCTAGCATAAAATCCCTAGCAGCATGCAACTCATCAAGTGTACTTGATGACAATTTATGTTCTCAAAAAAATCAGCAGCAACCTTATTTCACACTCAGCTAGGAACTGTCAGACCCTCTCTCTCTGCTCACACATAGCAGCAGCATAAATACAAAACCTTTCACATAGCATACAAGCAATTTGATCATGGCATCAAGACTGATGCAAATGGTCTGACGCCACTCAAGGGACAACAACATACAACCTAATGAAAATGTGATTGGCAATAATAAATTGACCACTAGAAAATTCCCGCTTGGAAATGCACTAAACTGGCTACTGAGTTTTCTGGGTTTTAATGAATCTTTTCAGTGATAAATTTTGTCAAACACATTGTGAGCAGACTGCTAAAGTTGTAATGCTCTCTCAACTTGTTACAAATATCACTAATAGTGGGTTTCATAAACCAATTCAATACCTCTAAGTGTTGTAGATGTTTTTCTAGAAATTTATTGGCAAGAAAACATAGATAATGAAGAATACAAGATCTTCAAAATGCTGGTCTGATATATATATATATATATATATATATATATACTGAACCCAGAATTGTCTTTAAGGCTGATACAATGAATTGACAACAGATTTGAGCAGGGACAGATTGTATATTATAATATTAACTCGGCAATAAAACACAATGAATAATATAAGAGAAACCTGATACATTACTTCAACAAGTTTGCTTATGTATTTTTCGATGATATGTATTGCATTTGCTGCCATTTTGATATATTCACCTTTGCATGGTATATAAATGAGAAAACTTTTCATATTTTGTCTCTATTGGCTTGGAATCATGGTTGCAAATCTTAAAAATAGTTTTTATTTATTTATTTATTTTTCATTTTATTAAAAAATAATTATTTAATGTATTTTTTTTAAAACCGGTTCATTGAGATCTGATCGCTACCGGTTAGATCGGTTCCGGTTCGAAACCCGGTTCATTAGCTCCACCGATCCGGTCATCGGTTCCGGTTTTAATAACTATTATATATATATATATATATATATGATTAATAATCTTTACAAGACACTACTTTTTGTTTCTGTTGTAGATTGTTGGGTGAATATTTGTTACCATTGCCAAATACTTTACCTCGAACATATCGAGGTCTACGTGCTATTATGAAACACTTTGGAATGGAATATAACACTATAGATGCATGTCCTAAAGATCATATTATATATTATGGAGAACATGCGTTGAAAACAGAATGTCCGAAATGTGGTACCAGTAGATATCGAACAGATCAACTAACCAAAAATGTGCCTCAAAAGGTTCTTCGTCATATTCCCATAATTCCACGTTTGCAGCGAATGTTCAGGTGTAACAACATAGCACAGTTTATGGATTTCCATGCAAAGAATAGAAGTGGATATGGTGTTCTTCAAATGCCTACAGATGGTTCTGCATTTAGATAAATCGAGGAAAAATATGTAGATTTTAAAAATGAACCTCGTAATGTCAGGCTTTCATTGGCAGCCGATGGTGTTAATCCATTCGGAGAGCTTAGATCTGCTTACTCAGTGTGGCCTATTTTCGTTATCAACAATAACATTCCTCCTTGGATGTCAATAAAGAGGGAACACATAATGTTGACTATGATTATTCTAGGTATTTGATACATTATTTCTTTGAATGTAACATTTTCATTTCTCTCGTTGTTTGAATAAATATATATTTTATTTATTTACTTACTTATATATACATATATCATGGGAGTAATTATTATGTTCCGTAATTTTGAACAATTAGGTAAGTACCATGTCAAAGATATGAATGTATATATTGAGCCTCTTATCGATGAGCTAATACAGTTATGGCATGGCATCACTATGTATGACATCACTAAGCCAATCAAGCAGAAGAGATTTCAATGTCGTGGAATGCTTGTATGGACAATTCATGATGCCCCAGGACTAACACATGTTTTTGGTATGTAATATTTCATTGCACTTTAATATGATACATAATTATCTAAATTAGATATACCATATTGCATGTTTTAAAAATGATCTCATAGTATATTAATTGTTATTGATCCATCTATTGCAGGTCTTCAAACAAAGGGTAGATTTGCATGTCCGGTTTGTGGCCCTAAGATGAAGTATCGTCATTCAGCAGACTTAAAAAAGATGGTGTTTGATGAGTTTAGGCACTTCCTCCCTAGGAACCATAAGTTTCGTACTACTGAAAAACATCTTTTCAATGATAAAGAAGAAACTAGATTAAAACCACGAAGAATGACACCTCAGTTGTGGATGTTGGAATATAACAGAATTAATAATCGTCGAGCAGCTGGTACGTAATGTGTGTGTGTATATATATATATATATATATATATATATATATTATTTGTTTATGTAATGTTTGGAATTTTTGTTTTAACTAATGAATTTATTTTATTGTATTTTATAATTAATATTGTTCTGATTTATTTTATTCTTTGATATCGAGGTCATCGTCGCCGTGAAGGTACTAATATTGTACTTCCACCTGGAATGAAATGTTATCCTTCTCAATTCGCGAGGTTGCCCTACTATGAGGACCTAAAAATAGCTCATTTGTTTGATACAATTCATGTCGGGAAGAATGTGACAGAAATGTTATGGCGAACCATAGATGGTGCACACGATAGAGATAAAATTGACAAAATTTGTGCTGACATTGAGAAATCAAATCATGCAATGAAAAGTGTGATCGACGGATCAAATAACAATGGAGGTCGAAATTATAATAATATTCCATGGTTATTAACAGAACAACAAAGCAATGATGTAAAATAGGTCGTTAGAAGAATTAAATTTCCAACAGGTTTTGCTTCAAACATAAATAATATCTTAATGAAGAAAGGTGACTTCAGTGGGGTGAAAACACATGATTGGCATACCTTTATTAAGGTAATTTTTTTGGTATACGTTTTTGTTTGTTATTGCTTGAATACATATTTTAAATTTTCCTTTTTTCTGTTTAATTTGGAAACCAATAACGATTCATTTTTTATTGTTATAGTATGTTCTACTGTATCTCTCCCAAACGACTTCAACAACAATGCCAAACAAGTTATATATGGTCTTAGTAAATACATGAGGTAAGTAGTTTTGATTTATACGCAAAATCTAATTGCTACAATTTATTTTTGTACTTGATGAAATGATGTATTAATTCCTTTGTAATGAAATATATATTATGTTTCATTGAAATAACCTTGTGTAATGATTTGCAGATGGTTGTCATTGAAAGAAATCCATCAAGATGAAATAAAGTATTGGAAGAGAGAAATTCCTCGGCTAATGTGTGAAATGCAAAAGTATCAACCTCCAACATTTTTCAATGCACAAGAACACTAATTGATACACCAAGTTGAGGAGATTGAAATGTGTGGACCAGTACACACAAGGTCAATGTGGATGGTCGAGAGGCACCTGAAATCCTTGAAGGCTTTGGTTAAACAAAGAGCATGACCTAAGGGTTCTATGGTGGAGGGATATGTGGTATATCAATCCATGGTGTATATTAGTCATTATCTTCCTAAATTAGCTGCGCCAGTCATGAAGGCGGTGGATTGAATTTGGGATGTGAACTCCATCAAAAAATTTGAAGAGGAGCACCTGTTGGGAAAAGGTAGAATGAAGAAAGTGAGAGGTAAAAGATTTATTATGTATAATACATATAATGTTTCATTTTTTTACATCATGTATATGATCATTATATTCATTCAGGTTTTATTCTTTCATATTTTATTAATTAATATAATTTACCATGGTTATAACTAATATTTATTAATATTGGTGAATTATTGTTTTTTTATTCAGGTGCTCAAGATTATGAGGCGCTACTTTTATACATTGCAAACAATCTTGAGTGGATGAGTGAATGGATTGAAACATGTAAAGCACGTAACAACGGTAGGTTATCATGTCAACTACTGTCTGTATTGATTAGAGAAGCATATCGTAGTGGAGATGGGAACGTTACGGACAGGGAAATCGATTTAGCATATGGTTTGAAAGATAGAAAGGTAAGCAATTAATTCACCTATTTATAATGTGACAAGAAGTTTGATTTTTCAGTTAATTTTCATTTTGTGTAAATTATATGTTTAATTATTAATTGAGAATGCATCTTTTTCATGTTTGGCATATTGCAGTTGAAACACCACAAGGCTATGTGGTGCAATGGTCATCAATTTCACGTTAAACAGTTGGATGATAACAGGAAAACTTCTGATAGTGGGATAACTGCAGTATTCCAGGTCACTAATGTTTCCTCCAGGAGTGACAGACATCCTCGAGAATCTGAAAATAGATATTATGGGTTCTTAGATGATATAGTTGAGTATGACTTTAATTCCTTCAAAATAGTTTTGTTCGACGTCAAATGGTATAGGATACGAATGAATGTACGTGATGATGATAGAACACTTATTCAACATGACAATGGATTTCCAATGGTTAAAACATCGCAGTTTGAAGCAAGAAAAGATAGCTATGTTTTTCCAAGCCAATGCGAACAAGTATTTTACTCAGAGGTTCCAGGTGAGAAGGAATGGTCATTTTCTATTAGATATGATCCAAGAGGAAGGCCAGTAGAGTATACTATAGAGGAAGAAGATGATATTGATCAAGAAGAAGATGATGCAGTGGCAGATGAGCAGGAAGATGCATGGACAGATGAAGAAGATATCTTAGAAGATGAACCAGGCATAGGAGATGAGGCAACAATTATTGATGATGATGTCAATGAGGATATTATTGAAAATGACATAATTGATGATGATGATGACATGGTCGATCATTTCAACACCGTTTCTGAATCAGATGTTGATATAGATGTCGATCAGTTGGATGAAGATCAAGAAGATACAGAAGAATATTGATACAGATGTTATGTTCGAGTATGAGTTGGTATGTTATAACTTTATATTTTAATATGTAGGAATTATTGTCTGTTGGGAAAAATACTGAGAGGGGGGGTGAATCAATATTTAGGGCTGACTGAAAACTTTTCAACAGAGATCTTATTATGTTGTTAATTCTTTACTTGGATTATTGCACGGTCACGGTTCCGCTCTTCCACGCAGGGTTCCGTCGCGCTTCCGTTTGTTATGTTCCACCTCTTTCCTTCCAGGTTCCGTTCATGATTCCAAAGGGTTAGTCTGTGTTCCACCGAAAGTTCAATGCCAAATACTCTATTTTAGTTCTTTCGCGTTATAACTGGTTTTCTCTCGCTCCTCGTTCCTTTCTCCATGAAAGCCAGTCAGCTCCTTACTAATAGAGTAGACCCTTCCATCATATATTTAACGAATATATATAACTCCACTGTCTACCAGTTTGGATACACTGTCAACCGTATTAACATCGGTTCCTCGATCAACATACAGAGCACAGGGTTTCTTACAGATGTCAATTATCCTTCATCGGGATGCATACATATGTTAACACATGAATTAACTCGTCCTTATTTATATCGATTCTCCATTAAATATAGAGCTTGCCATCAAGGAAAATCATATAATAGGATACAGGAAACATATTGCCAACATTGTCTTTAAATAATTTACTAATTATGCGGGTTTGTTGCATGTTGTTTATTATTTCAAACCAATAAATAATGGCCTTACTATTGTTTATTATTTCGCAGGATTCGCGGGATTCATTTGATTCTATGGTCAGGTCTCTGAAAAAACCAATTAAACACTTAAATAGTCAAGATCTGGAAGACAGGCTTTACCCCCACCATAAATTGCTGAAAAACCGGCCTTCAGTTCAGCTTGTTGTGCTGAAGACGAGGGTGGATTTGCATGATCAGTTGAATGAAAATGAATCGGATATTCGGGATGCTTTTGAGGGCAGATCCATAAGCCCCATAGATGAAGATCCCATTGCTGCAGAATTTCTGTCTGCGTTGAAGCACAAGTATAGTGTTATATCGGAATACAAATTAGAGGACAACTATACCAAGTCTAAATCAACTGAATCCAGTTCTAGTGCTCTTGAACTTACCGAATTAAAGCCAGAAGCAGGATTTACAATCTCTAATGGGAACGGGTATGGTAGTTCCAATATTGGATTGGATGTCCGGAGCTCTGCAATAGGCACTGGACCTGATCGTAATGAACCCCAACTAATTCAATGTGATGAAAATATAGACTTTGATGATGATCAGGAAAACAAGCCAGAGCATTTTGGCAATATTGAAGAAACTGAAGAGGTTTCCTGTGATCGATTGAATCAACTCAGCCATAAGACATCTACTACAGGCTCGTTTGTAGCAGAAGGAGAATCGGTTTTTCTTTCCCATGATGATGGATGCTGCTCTTTTCACGATATAGCAAATTCAGAGGTGTGGAGGTTTTAATTATTGTACTTAATTTTGGGTTTTATGGGTGTTATAATTTATACATTTTGGGATTTTCTATTAGAAATAGGGAAAAGCCTAGGGGTTAGATTATTCTCATGGTTTAAATTTCTATATTTGAAATAAAATTCACCAATTTTTGTTTAAAAAAATGATTTGCCTAAATATTTGATGTAGTTTAAATAGGATGTAGTTCATTTCAAAGACTGTTGAATTTTTCTAGAAACTATGATTGGGATTTCAAGAATATTTATGCACTCTTTAAATTTTCCCTTAACATAAAGGGCAGTTGATGTATGAGTAATACTCAGTATTGTTTTTTTCCAATCTCTAGGAGAAGGCTGAATATAAAGCTCCATATGGGCTTACCCCAAACATGTGGGGTGATTTCTGGTTGATCAGAGCAGCTGGTTCAGATGGTCGCTCTGGTAAATATGTTGTGGCAGCATCTGCAGGTTGTACATTGGACTTAGGTTTCTGTTCATGGGACTTTTATAATAAATAAATTATGGCATTCCATACTAAATCAAAGGCCTTCACTTCAACGTCCAGTACCATCTCTCCAGTTTTGGCAGAGAGGGATGTCTCGGGGAGAAATTTTGGCTTTGCAAATGTTGTGCCAGAGAATCAACATTGGTGGTACAGGCCATGTGGGCCTCTTATGGTATCTACTTCTAGTGCCCAAAAGACAGTTAATATTTATGATATTAGTGATGGAGATCCTGTGATTTCAATGTGTTTGTTTTGAAAGTTTAGGTTTCATAGTAAATCATCGATGGGCTCTAAAATAAGGCCACATTGAAATCTTGGATACATGTTTCATGCCAAAATCAGTTGTATCTTCCATAAATACACAATCTTGGACCACTCTGTATAAATTTGCTTCTTGGACAATATTACATCTCCCTCATTATACAGGTGGTGTTCTTACATGCATAGCAAAGGCATTGTTTTGGCAATCATTTTTTAAGTCACTAGATATTGTGGGTACAAGGATCTAGGGTCTCCACATGAGACTGTGTTGCTCGGAGACTCACTCTGCCTGTCCTTAAATTTGTAAACATAGTAGTATGCCAATGTTTCTTTCATTTTGTATGCATAAGACGATTTTTTGTCAAAGTCCATAATTGTTTTTAAGTTTTATCCATCCCAGTTTTGTTGTGAATGCACAGGTTTTTGGCTCAACACATATTTGTTATATCTTTGTACTTTTCCTTTACTAACTATTTTAAATTTCTAGTTATATTTAGAGGTGTCTTTTAAGGGATGAGGGGAATTACTTGGATTTAGTGCTGCCAGGCTTATCATTTATTCTCCAAATGAAGCCCTGTAATCTGTAACACTATATGGGCATGCAGCTCACTTGTTAAAATATAGTTGATACAATACGTTGTACATGAAGCCTGGAATATATTAATTTGCGGGCATGCTTAAAAGAGAGATAGGTTTTGATAAAATAAAAAACCATGAACATGAAGAAAAAAAAGAGGCAATTATTTTATACAGATAGAACCAAGACACTATCTCCTCATTAATAACAAAACCTCAGTCCAAAAATCATATGTACAAATTCTAGAAGTCGAAAGTTCAAAATTTCTGAAATGGAACCAGGCCCTTTTCAAAAGAATAAATTTAGTAAAAACGAGGGTGAAGAAAGTTATCTTATCAAAATTTCCACATACCGTGTTAGCAAGGAATGACTACGAGTCCTGAGCAGTGAGACTGAGGAATTGCTCTTTTGCTGCAGGTTGCGGTTCTCTTCTCCAACACGATGAAAAGAAAATTCTTAGCTTTGGAGTCTGAAGCCCGAGTCACAACTTGGAAGTTGGTAAGGAAAATTATCAGGGTTGTTGCCAGTTGGCTTGGAGTTCGCAGCCTAATTAATTTTCTTTAATGCATTTCCTTCAATGCTGCGCCAGTTGTCACTAGCCAGCAACCTTTACAATAAAATTTATTAGACCCGTCACGCTACGAGGAAAATTTGACGTGATCACTGATCATTGATTTCTTATTATGATAACAAACATTGGAGATTTACTGTCCTGTTTTAAAGTTTTATATTTTAAAAAAAAAAATTGAAACCACCGTCGGCATACTGATGCCTTGTAAGCGTCGCTCTTTTGACGTTTTGAACGATTTCCATTTTCGTCGGTCTTGTGACGTCCGTCGATATTGCGACAACTCTAGAAACGTCGGAAGAGTGACAGAAAAAAGAGGTCGGAAGGGCGACGTCCAAAATTTCGGACCACATTTTGTCGGAATTGCGACAGTTCTTCCTGGCGTCGATATTGTGACGCTTCTGGAAAGCGTCGGTCTTGTGACACTTTTGCAATACGTCGGTCTTCTGACACTTTTGTACGGCGTCGGAAATGCGACAGTTTAGACACGTCGGAAGAGCGACAGTATAAAGACGTCAGAAGAGTGACGTTCAAAATGTCGGATGACATTTCGTCGGAATGGCGAGACTTTACAAACGTCGGAAGCACGACGTTAAAAACGTTGGACCAAATTTCGTCGGAATGGCGACATTTTACAAACGTCGGTTTGGGAGGCGTCGGAAGAGCGACGAGTGTTTGGAAGCGACGGGAATTGTCGGTAGTGCGACACTTTGTAAAGGCGTCAGAATTGCGACCGCACGAGAAACCACGTTTTTCCTGGCCTTGAACTGTCGCTCTTGCTACGACTGTGTGTCGGAAAAGCGACGATTTGGCCGTCGGAAATTGCGCCAAATGTTCTAGTGTTCCATGAAGGCCTACAACACTATCATGGAAAGCTACACTTTGAAGGGCTTTGAAGAGGAACTATATTGGAATTTTCAAATATGCATGAAGCATGTGGAGTTGGGAGAGAAACATAACTCTATGAAGGAGTTAATTCAGCCACCTCTTTCCTCTTTTGGAATGAGAGGAGATAGATCTATGCACCACTCCATTTGTATGAGGAGAAATTTTGGTGAAGAATATTCTTGTGTATCTCATGTTTCATTTGATTATTATTTGCATTCTTTTACCATGTATATGTAGGCCATAGCTCCAAGAAGGAGTATTATTCCATATAAACTTCATGGCAAACTTTGGACCACAAACATTTCTGAACATGGCCACTCCCTTAGAGGACAATGGGAGATATTATATCATTATGGCATTCCAAAAGCACCAAATATATCTGACACTTTCAGCCATGGTGAGATGACTTTGGTAGCAAGTAAGTGGCGGGGAAACCACTTACCATAACATTATCTGATGAAGTCAGGAGATTTTCTGCACCGGTTCCACATGTGGGACTATGACCCACCTCCATTTTCACAAATTTATGTTTGTATGTACTAAATTTTGATCCCATACATTGTTGATGCACTTGTACTTTTTATGGGAATGCTTGGAGGGAGGATGGGAGGAATGTATGTTCCCTATGGGAAATATATTCTCCATGTTCATTATGTTACATGTTTCAGGGAGAACATTGGGAAAACCATGTTTGTTTCATTTGAACTATTGTCTCCTTGTGGGATGGATTATTTGCATCTCATGAGAACTTTGGAGGAGCAATTCATGGAGGGATGGATTGGTGAGCACTTAGCTTATGAGGGAAGCTTATCACATGTTAGTTTCACCAATGGAGGAGGAGAAGAGTTGCAACACTCACCTTGTCAGTTTCTTGAGGACAAGCAACATTTGGGAAGGGAGGACTGTAATATTCCCAATTCGCCATGAGTTAGTTGGAATATTATTATTTTTTTGCTAATTTGTTTTATGAATAAGGGGACAATTGAGGTCCAAAATTCACCTTAATAATGAATAAATAAATTCCAATATGAAAGAGATATATCTTGGCAGCTTAATTGAGCACCCTTTGGTGTGAAAAGGGGTTGGATCACCTTGACCAAATCAACAATGCTGTCATGGAGGAGTGGTAATCAATGAAAGATAGTACAATTTTTAATGGAGATGCTTTGTGTGGAAGTAGTGCCATTATTGGATGGGGCTTAGAGTTTGCAAGCTCATATATTATTTAAGGAAGAGGATGGAAGCCATATTGATCATGTTTATGTATATTGATATTTCTGAATATATGGTATGTTTAGACATATATATTTCTCTTGTTGTTTAGCTAAGATAGAGTGTTGTTTTGCACCAACTGTTCTTAATCGGGAATCCCACCTCTTCCATTGAGAAGCTCTTGGAGGAGTCTCGTATTACATTGTCCACTATCACGCTCGAGGCCAAGCTTCATCTTTCATTTACAATGCAATTATGTTGAGGGTTTATTTTTTTTGCAGATTGTAGCAAGTGGAGACTAGATCTCTAGGTCTAGGCCATTTCATTGCTTATTTTCAGTGGAGGAGGCTTACTTTCCATTGGGAGAATAGTACTAAAGGCCTTTGTGCATATTTTCAGATCTTGGCATTAGGCCAACTATTTATTCATCCCTACAACGCAGTTTACTTTCAGATCTGTGTTATTTCTGTAGGAGGAGTTGCAGGGTGGTTTGGCACACCATTTGGAGAGTTGATTTTCTAGTGAAGGGGATCTGCCTTTCACTTAGAGGATCCATTGGAGGAAGCTATTCTATTTATCATATCAGATCAGCCACACTTTCCAGATCTGTATTTTGCAGTGGATCTGCAACCTTAGGGCATAGATCTACATCTTGTACTTGGTGTTTTGCTAAAAACCCTTAAGGGGTTCTTCAAAGGAGATTTTATAATGCCCAGATTTGAAATAGATCTATCTTTTGAGGCACATATAAGCCCTATATCTGATTTATAATATTTTTTTGTATTAGATCTAATAAAACAATGTTGTAATGGTCTTCCAGCTTTTATATATAGTTGCAGCACCTCATATTGAGGGATTTTGTCCATTGAAGGCCTGTACTTTATTGTTGTGTATGTTATGGCCCATTTCCTATACATATTTTCCTGTTGTTATAACATATGAAAGGTCTCCATATTGGCCTTATGTTTTTAAATGATTTCTTACACTATTGTTCCAAAATTTTGCACTATATTCTTGCTTTTCCCATTTGGGAATATTACAGGAGCTCATAATCAAGGCCAGATCACAAGCATGCTCATTGGGAGACATTGTCCTGGTGCTCGAAAGACTTCAAGTGGAAAGGTGGATATCAAAAATATCATCAATATTCCTTTGAGGATGATTTTTCACACTATGTCCCTTGTATTTGGGGCCCAAGCATTGCATGAGGCAACAAAGTCTCAATTTCAGTACGCTATAGATTGTCTTGCTCCCACTATGTTCAAATGGTGTGAGGGACTATTGGCTAATATGAAAATCCAACTTACAAAGTGTAGAATGAGGCGGATGAAACAATTTGGTTATGGGTCCATTTTGGTCACTTTCTTCTTGGAGAAAATGCCATTGTTTCATTACCAGTGGCTTGAGGTATACGATCCAACCCTGAGAGATCTGAGGCTACTCATATGGTGCGAGATTATCCCTCATCATGGAAGTGGCTAGAAAATTCATTTCTCGACAACATTCTTCAGTTGGTTACACAATCAGTTGATCGTAGTAGATGACTATGCATAGGTTGGTACATATTTTTGTGGAGATCCAGATCTTCCCCTTTTGCCAGGTTGACATTTATCTAATGTAGGTAAAAAAATTGTTTTCATTTTTATCTTTTACTTTTTAATTTTTTTGTGTTATGTGTTCTGAGTTTTAAAATTATGATTATTTTTCAGATGTTGGACCAAAGAGACTAGCAGGTATGTCCCCTATTACGAGGACGGTATTGCATCAGATCAAGGATGCTCCTGAGTATGAGGGAGGAGATCCAATTGTAGAGATCGATCATAACCTCGAGGGCCTAATCAGAGGCATTCCAGAATACATGAATTTTCATGGCATACCACTATGCTTCCAGAGGCACACTGTAGGAGTCTCTAGCAGACTTCGTCGGTTACTGTGGCGAGTAATTCGGGCGGTCACTTGCTACAATGAGCACCATGTGGGCAGATAGCTTCCTTTAATTTATTTTCTGCACTAATGTAGGTTCGTAGATCCATTGTGTCATCGAACACATATTTTTTTAGATTTTGATCTAAAAAAAATTTACAGACTCGATATACATATATATACATATGCATGTTTCTATTGTTACAAAGTGTTCTTACATAATGATGATTGGTTTGTTTTTTACATATGTTGAAAATATCAATCTAATACATAATTTTCCAATGTTTCTATTAATGTATTCTTATTTTTTGGAATGTGTTTATATGTTATATAATCAAAATTTATTTCTTGTAATTGAGCATGTAAAAACATGCACACAATTTGAGGGTTTATTACTAAATAATGACCATTTAATTGTAACACAATTAGTTGCGAGTCTAGTTTCACAACCAAGTCTCTGATACTGCGAGCCATTGCATCTGATAACAACTTGATGATTGATATATTCAAAAATATTATTATTTGTTCAACCCAGAAAAATACCTTGTAGATTTACCAACTCGCCATTAGAGGAAAGCACTACCCATGCTACAGAAGATAAATTTTGTGTGTTATGGCAGGCACCATCAACAAAACCGAGATAATGGTTCAATGACATCTGCAAAACAAGTGGAACACAAGGTAAGTAGAGGAAACATGTATGAAAATAAAACATTCACACCAAAAAATATAAAAGAACACTAATGAATCACACACTAATGTAAAAAGTATTGTACTTGCGATCAAGCATAATACTTCTTCACATAGAGCCCATTGTGTGGATTAGACAACAGATTTCCCTCATAATCGACTAGCTCATAGGTTCCTTTCTCTAATACACATTAAAAAATGTAAGGTCCATGCCACATTGACTCGAGCTTTTAGACCCCTAATTTTTCATGGGCTTGATCATAAATTAGGACCAAGTCACATTCAGATAAAACGTGAGGATTGACAGACTTATCATATTGATATTTAACTCTTTTCCTTTTTGCTTCAATGACTAAAGCAGCGATCCATCGAGTCTCATCAATATTCTTGAGATAAGGCAGACATTCCTCTTTTGGTGAAGTGTGAGGAAGCAATTCGATAGCTAGCTTCAAACAAGGGATTTCACATTCAATTGGAAATTTATCTTCCAGACCATACACAATTTGAAATGGCATGAATCTGGTAGTGGTATTAGTAGAATTTGGGTAAGCCCACAGAGCTGAGAATAGCATGAGGTGCCAATCTCTTTTATGTCTTCCAATGGTTCGTTGAAGCATCATTACTAAGACTTTGTTGACAACTTCGAATTGGCCATTGGCCTGTGGATAATATATAGAGGAGATATTATGGCATAGCCCTAGCTGAGTAGCTAGCCCTGTCATCGTATGATTGTGAAAGTGAGAGCCATGGTTAGTGACGATGGCTTTCGGTACATCGAACCGAGCTATGACATGATTAAAAAGGAATTGCGCCACACTTGGAACTTCATTATCATATGTATGCATCACCTCTTCCCATTTTTAAAATAATTGAAGAAAAGGATAATATATCAATGCCCCCCGGTCGAGCGAGGATTACACTTCATGAAATCTATGCCCCATTTTTCAAATGGCCCAATGATCACAACTGGGTGCAAGGGTGCAGGTTGGGAACATTCTTTTCAAGAATAAATTTGGAAATCATGGAATTTGTGGATGGAAAGAGTGTAATATTTGAAAATATATGGCCAAAAATATCTTTCACAAAGGACTTTCTAAGCAGTAGCATAACCGAAAATATGACCACCAGAGGCCTCGAAGTGGTAGTCATTAAGGGTGTTCTTATCTTCCTCAAGAAGCAAGCATAGTTAGAGAACATAATCAACCACAGTCTCATACAAGTATCTCCAATTATGGGATATGGTTGGGATTGGTAACGAATCCATCATCTCTTAGAGTGAGACAGCTCCGGTTGAAATGTTTGGTTCTGCAGATAAACAATGATGTCTCCATACCATGGATTAAAAGTATTGATGAGAAATATCTATTCATCGGGAATAAAATCATCTAAAGGGGTAGGATCAATTGCAACTAGAAGATTTAATATCAATTTAGAAAAGACAAGTGATTTCTTAGACATATCCATAGAAAAATATAAGTCAAAATCCTTGAGAATGACAATCCATTTGGATTATTTTCCCCCAAGTAACTAACGAGTAAGGATGTAAATCATGCGGTTACATTCATAAATAAAAATAGTCTTACGCGGGAGAATAAAATGGCAAAGGCATTGAACTACATGAACAAAAATAAGGTGAGTTTTTCTACTTGATCATAATGAGTCTCAACGTCAAAGAGATTTCAACTCAATTAGTAGACAACATGTTCATGACCATCATCATTATCTTGGACCAACACCATACCAATAGTGTTGTTTGTGGTGGCCATATAGAGGAAATGAGTCAAAGCATCAAATGAGAAATCGTATCCCAGATGAATGAGACTCCATTTTTCAAAAAATGGTAGATCCTTTAGCAAGCTCTACATAATTTAGGATGAATCGACGGAGAAAATTAGCTTTCCCCTGCAAGCTTTGCAGCTGAAGTAAGGAAGAGGGAGGAGGAAGATTGACAATTGCCTCAAATTTTAGAGGATCAATCCAAATGCCTTGTTTCGAAACCATGAAACCTAAGAGATGACAAGATTTAATGCAAAAGATAAATTTATGAGGATTCAATCGTATGTTATAGTGTCAAAAATGAAGGAAGATCACTCTAAGATGTTCGGGGTGACCTTGACGTTTCGGGGAATGAGCTGGAAGGTCATCAAGATATGGCTAAACTATGTGCTTCATATCATGGAAATAATAGGACATAGCCCTTTGTAATGTACTACCGAAAATTTTCAAACCAAAAGGGAGCTTCTTATAGTCAAAGACTCCCCAAGGATAGATAAAGGTGGTTTTGTGTTGATTAGCAGGAATAATATTAATCTAGGTGTAGCTATAAAAACCATCCATAAAAGAAAACATCTCACTCCTTGCACATTCGTAAATAATTTGGTCTATAAAAGGAGTGAGGTAGTTTTCTTTGGGACAAAACTGATTTATATCACAATAATCCTCAAACTCTCGAATGGTCCCTTGTTTTTTGGTAATAGGAACAATATTAGAGACCCAATCCGTCAATGATATAGGATAGATGAAACCAGTCTTGAGAAGTTTTTCAACCTCTCCCTTAATGGAAGCAACCTTTCTTGGGTGTATAGGACAAAGCCATTGATGAACAGGCTTTGAGTGCAAATATGTAGGAATTTTGTGCACCACAATAATAGGGTCTATTCTAGGTGTTTCTTCATAATACCATGTGAACAAATTGCATAATTCTTTAAAAAGAGTGGTATAGATATTGATCTTATCGGGAGAACAAGATGCACCAATATGGAAATTATCGAAAACCCCTAGTTTAACAAATATGTTGATCAGAATGGTGGAAAAAATGTTACCCATGTTTTCTTCAGACAATACTTCATGAACCAGAATGGGATGCTAAAGTGGGGTAGACAATTCAGACAAAACAAGGTTTCCAGACAAGAACATATTTTCCTCATGCTTGGGAGATACAAGGAACAATGATGATCATCATCCTAGGGGGTTTCATCGAGAGAAATAACTTCCACGATACTCTCGTCAGTGGGAAATATCTCATCCAAGGGATCAACTAAATCCCAAGAACGAAACCATAGATACTGTGAATATGTGTCCAGATATGAAACCATATTATCATTAACTTCAGAAGTAGCCCCAAAAGCTAGAAGAATACTTTGATACATTTTTTCTGCAGGTCTTAGGGGCATAGCATCACCAAAATTTTCAAGATGGTCAGTGTTGTAGTATATTCGACACATGGGTGGATGAAATACACTGTGTTTAATAGGGGAGGTTTCTTTCCTACAAGCAAGTAATAGGTCAAATGGTTTGTTAGATTGTTAGTGGAACAACATAACATGTAGTAAACTAAGTAAACAACGTATCATGATACAATAAATAAGAAACAAGAAACAAGAAACAAAATAATCATATACAACAACAAGCGCAATTGAGTCAAACACACTTATAATCCAAACAAAGAACTCTTCCCCTTTTATTATTTTTTGACGGTATAATATAATATGATGCTAAATCACTTGCAATGAATCCCTAGAGCTATGGAGCTCTAATATTGAAGGCAAGGGGGTATCTTCCCTTTAAGCTTCTTACAAGCCTCTCTCTCTCCTCGATGGATGGTAGTATTACAGATACTTGGTTAACTTCTTCTCTTGCATTGAGGTGTTGGATGGCCAACAGTTGAATCCTTCCACTCCTTGTTGCTTGCACAACATAATGTTGGTTTTATCTCAAGTAATTTGGCCAACATAACTGTTATCACCAAATTTATCTTGATTGGCTACTCATCAATCAATTCAATGTAACTCTTCCAAACCACTTCTAACTGAAGATTAGCCTCTTTAGTTTGTGAGGGCTCTCTCAAAGGGGGTTTACGATTTTGAATAAGGATAGTACTAGATGGATAACTCGATGCAATTTTAGCTTCTTTTGTATGACTGCAGGTTTAAAAATGCAGGCTTGCTACCATTGGGCTTATGGAGTCAAAAATCAGTAGTTTTAGTGACAGTGGTTCTTCAAAAGGAAGTTGAGGCAGATAGAGGTTTTTAACAGAGATAATTCACACACACAACATAGGAATACACAGTCATTTCACCACTAAAGGAATTCAGAGCATAATATTATGAATTCAGAGTAATTAGATATGAAATCCGTTGGGAAAAATATTGAGAGGGGGGGGGGTGAATCAGTATTTAGAGTTTATAAAATAAATTCAACCTTTTCTTTGAGCATATTTCCATACACGGTTTTTATGAACTGAACTAGTGTATGCACGTGAAAATATAGAAGGAAACTAGCGTATACTGATATACCTTTCAGATTTAGAGAATTTCTCGGGAACAGTCTTTTAAACAGATTTATCAGTTATGAATAAGGCTAGATAATCAAAAGTTATGAGTAGTAATCAACAGTATAAAGCATCACACACATGAACACCAATATTTAAGGTGGAAACCCAATTCGGGAGAAAACCACCACTGTTGTCGTCTCTGTATTCAATCTTTATTATATAGAAAAACTTTTACAACATTGTACTAATGAAGACTTATACCAGTACGCAGGCTTCTACCTGTAGAAGGCTGCAACCTTCTCTCGTTTTCCAGCTGCAACTGGAAGGGAGCTCCAACCCCCTGATCTCGTTTACCAGCCTCTCCTGGAAGGGAGCTTCGACCCCCTGGTTTCAACACCAACTTCTCCTGGCTGAAAGCTTCTACTTCCATACTAAAGGCTTCAACCCTCAGACCCACTGCAGACCACGTTTCATCAATTTTCATACTGGATCTAAAAAGCTTCAACACAACCCCTTAACATTAACAACCATACTTTGCCCAAAACTTCAATCAGAACAGTAAGACCACTGCAACCAGAATATCAGCAATAACCCAGAATTCAGAGTAGATAATCACATACATATTTAACCTTGAACAACCATTAATTCAGATACCATATGCCATTTTTCTTTATGTAACCCGTGTATATACGCGTCTTTCTTCACACCAACCTACGTATGCTTCAGTGCATGCTAGTTTTATATTCTTGAAATAATACGTGACTTTTCTTCACATTTTCCGTGTATACACGCACTTTTATTTTCACCAACTAGCGTATGATTTCTTTCAGAATATTTTTAGACTCATATTCAGATCTGAAACTTTCAATTCAGACAATCTATCGGCAATGCAGAACTATTTAGATAGTCACTCATCCTTCATCATGTTTTCTCAATCAGTGATTAGATTTGTTCATTATCAAATAAGCAGCATACTCCATATTCAATCAACCCAGAACTTCAAGAAGACTTCATTGACCGATAGCAGAGAGAAAACATAAATCACAGAAGTAATATCTGTAAATAAGCTTCAGAAACCCTAACTTCCATACGCACTTTTTATTAAGAGAACCCGTGTATACACGCGCTTTTACCAAGACAAACTAGTGTATAGATCTGTAAATGGTAGACTTTGCAGAATATACCAGATCTATAAACTTACCTAAATTTCTTCATTATCATCAGCAGACTTGTGCCAGTTCTTCATCATTTCTTTTGCAGATCAGCCTAGAGATTCATCATTTCTAGATCTAGAGATCTTGAACCATCATCATATCCATGGGTGCATCATAAATTTAGATCTATCAGAAACAGATTTCAACCACGCAGATATCTCTCAAAGATATTTATTCCTCAATAGATTTTTTTGTTTTTCATGCACACCTTGCACTATGATCCTCTTCTCCTTATATAGTTTTAGCCTTTATCAATACCATGAGTCAAAACCACTTAACTGCTGATGGTATTCCTAGATGGGATCAAATAGATAATCTAGCACTCAATACTGTGGGCCAATACCATGGTCATTTCCACTGGTTTTATAAATTTAGAGTGCAAATAGGCATACGCTACTTGGTACGTACTTTTACGCGTACATACGCTACTTTGCCTTTACAAACCTGCGTATGCTTTGTGACATATCTTATTCATCATTACTCTGGCACTTACTGAATTTCTTTCTTTGTTACTTCTGAACTGCTCTGTAGATACATCAGATTTACGTCATTAACAAATAGGTTGCTATCCAAAGACAACTCATCAAGTCAGTTTCCATCAAGGACAACTTCATCAAGTAGGTTTCCATCAAGGACAACACATTGCATCATATTGCCAACAATCTCCCCCTTTGGACTTGATGGCAACCATGATGGTGTTTGATACTGACATCACCATTATTCAAACAACATAATACATAATACTCTCCCCCTTTGACATCAAGGGAAAAGGGTGGATCAAAACCAACACAAGGTTTTTCTTCCCTTGTATAAGGATGAGCTTTGTAGATCTAATGTGCACTGAAGGTATCATGCTCCCCCTGAATTTATGTTGGATTTTCAAAACATATTTTTCAATGAAGTACATGACTCTATAACTAATCCTATCACCAAGGACTCATACTTACATCAATGATCCAACCAAGTGGATTTACATATTTGACTCAACTACCCAACCAAGTGGGTTTACAAATTTGAACAAGTCCTTACATGACTGAATATTACAATTTTACATCATAGGTATTAACATGACCTTTTCATCAAATTATAGAAATAACTTATACAATCAAGACCAAAGAATCTCAAGCATGAGATCAGACCATAGCAAATAATTAGAATGCCAACAATGCATCCTTTCCATATGACCAAAGCTCCCCCTTAGCTTGTGCATCCCGAACACTTTCAACAGTAAATCATTAAGGCATATTCATCAAATATCAGAGAATGAAACAGAAATATGAGATCTGAAACATCACCAGAGATACCCAACAGCACCACAGCTGTGTTGAAGAATGCTGACCCAAAAATTTTTTTTGTCAGCAAACACCCATACGCGGTTTTCTATGTATAAACGCGCATATATACACGACTGTCCTCCAGGAAATACGCGTATCCAAGTTAATCTTCTGTATTTAAGTAGATCTGATCATCTGCATGGAAGAGACTACTCTCAGCTTCTGTCTGAGATATTCGAACGCTTCCCTGGGTAAAGGTTTGGTAAATATATCAGCAACTTGTTCTTTGGAGGGAACATACTCCAACTTCACCTTTTGTTCAAGCACTTGTTCACGTAAGAAGTGATACTTGATGGGAATGTGCTTGGTCTTGGAATGCATAACAGGATTTTTTGAGATACTGATGGCACTTTTATTATCACACATAATGGAGATAGGAGGTGAACATTTGATTTGAAAGTCTTGTAAGGTTTGCATCATCCAAAGAAGTTGAGTGCAACATGATGCGGCAGCCACATATTCTGCTTCTACTGTAGATAAGGCAATAGAGTTTTGCTTCTTGATGAACCAAGATACTAACCGGGGCCCCATATAGAATGCACCACCACTAGTGCTTTTCCGATCATCAACATTTCCAGCCCAATCTGCATCAGTGTAAGCATGAAGAGTAAGATCAACATTCTTTGGATACCATAGTCCAAAGTCTCGAGTTCCTTGTAGATATTTTAATATTCTTTTCACAGCCTGAAGGTGAGACTCTTTTGGATTAGCTTGGAATCGTCCAACAATCCCAATTGCATGCATAATATCTGGTCTTGTCCCAGTGAGATAAAGTAGAATTCCTATCATAGATCTGTATTCTGGTTGATTCACCGTGGGGGAATCATCATTAGAACTAAGATTACATCCGGTTATCATTGGTGTACTTACAGGTTTGCAATCTTCCATGCCATACTTCTTCAGGATTTGCTTGAGGTATTTTTCTTGTGATAAGAATATGCCATTTGTTGCTTGTTGCACTTGCAAGCCAAGAAAGAATGTTAGTTCCCCAAGTAAAGACATTTCAAATTCTTGCTACCTATCAGAAGCAAATTTCTGACTCATAGACTCTTCATTACTTCCAAAAATGATATCATCAACATATACAACCACAATCAATAGTTTATCATTTTCAGTTTTTGTGTATAAGTTTCTATCAGCAGACCCCTTTGAAAATCCTTGTTTATGAAGATATTTGTCAAGACGATAATACCATGCCCTTGGAGCTTGTTTGAGACCATATAGAGCATTTTTAAGTCTACAAACAAGTTTTTCATCATTTCCCAAAATGAATCCTTCTAGTTGTTCTATATAAACTTCTTCTTCTAGATTACCATTGAGAAAAGCAAATTTAACATCCATTTGATAAACTTTTATTTGTTGGAAGCTTGAAAAAGAAAGAAACATTCTTATGGCTTCAAGTCTAGCTACAGGAGCAAAAGTTTATTCAAAGTCTATACTTTCTTGTTGAGCATACCCCTTGCAAACAAGTCTAGATTTATTTCTTATAACATCCCCATTCTCATTTAACTTGTTTTTGAATACCATTTAGTTCCAATGAAATTTTTGTCATGAGGTCTTGGTACTAATTCCCAAGTGTGATTCTTTTCAATTTGATCAAGCTCTTCATTCATGGCTTGAATCCAAAATTAATCTTTGCTAGCTTGATTGACATTGTGTGGTTCAATAGTGGATAGAAATTCCAGATAGCTAGAAGATCCCACAAGAGTCCTTCTTGTTTGTACACCTGATCCCTTTTCTCCCAAGATTTGAGATTCTGGATGATTCTTTTGAACATATATGGATGGAGCTTTTTTAGATAAATCATCTTCAGGTTCTTCATTGGGTTCACTTTCTATATCATTTCTATTTGATGTAGAAGGATATATGTCACCATAATCTTCATCTGTTGTTTGTTTTTCTTCTTTTGGAGCCGCAGGAGACTCATCAATAACAACATCAATACATTCAACAATCTTCCGAAGTCTTTTATTGTAACATTTATATGCTCTACTCCTAGAGGAGTAACCAAGAAGTACTCCTTCATCTGCTCTGGGTTCAAACTTTCCAAGTTTTTCATCATTTTTTTTATGAAGCATTTGCTTCCAAAAACTCTAAAATGCTTCACAGTGGGAGGATTACCATACCAGAGTTCATATGAGTTTTATCACTATTTACACGAACATGTGCCTTGTTAAGAATATTTATCGTTGTATGTGCTGCTTCTCCCCAAAATGTGTCAGGTGTTCTGGAATCATCAAGCATAGCTCTAGCCATTTGTTGAACTATTCTATTCATTATTTCTTCTACGCCATTTTGTTGTGGATTTCTAGCTACAAAAAACTGTATTTTTATGCCATGTTGTTCACAAAATTCAAGGAATTCATCTTATGTATATTCTCCTCCTCGATCAGATCTAAGACGCTTGATTTTTAGATCTAATTCATTTTCAACCAGTGCTTTGAAGATCTGAAATTTCTCAAATGCTTCATCTTTGTGTTTAATCAACCCAATCCAACACATTCTAGAGAAATCATCAATAAATAAGATATAGTATTGTTCACCACGTGGTGAAATTTTCCTCATAGGTCCACATATGTCAGTATGAATGAGTTCAAGAGGCCTACTTGATGATCCTTCCTTGGAATTAAATTGCACTTTGGTTTTCTTACCGAATTGGCAAGATTTGCATATGATACTTTCAGGTAGAGTAATATTGGGAAGATCACGAACAGCTTTAAGTCTGCTTGATTTGTTGATTTGAGAGAAGCTCAGATGCCCCAACCTTCTATGCCATAGCCAGTTTTCTGAAGATTTACTCAAGTAACATTGTTCTTTGCAGTTCTTCAATACATATAGGTTGCTTGGAGTTCTGTTTCCTTTTATAATTGTTTTACCTGTATCAAGATCACGTACCACACATTATTTTGAACTAAAGACAACTTCAGTTACTTGATCCCACATTTGACTTACACTTAACAGGTTATGCTTTAATCCATCCACATACATGACATTATTAGCTTTCACCTTTTCTTTTAGAAAAATAAACCCTTTTCCCTTAATGACAGTAGGAGTATAATTTCCAAATGTAATATTCTTTTCTTTTTCTAGAGCACTATATGCAAGAAGTTTTTTTTTGTCACCTGTCATGTGTTTTGAGCATCCACTATCAATGTACCATTGATTTTCTTCACCTTCTGCAAATAAAGCTATGCCACAATTTTCAACCTGTAATTCCTTCTTTTTCCACACTTTGGAGCTTGAAGGAAAATGCTCTTTTGGCCAGACTTTGCTCCTGCATTCAGAGTCTTCATGGCCAAATTTATTGCAATAAGCACATTCAACTTCATTTTGAAGAGGATAAAAGTTGTTATAGGTATTCTTCTTTGTTCCAATATCAATCCTTTTCTTTCTTGCTTCTCTTGTCATGATAGTTTTATATGCAACACATTGAACAGCTTTATGACCAAAATTGTGACATGAGAAACATTGTCCATTGAAGAAGAAATTTTTGCGATCATGAAATCTTCTACTTGAATTTACCTATTGGTTGGTGTTTCTTTGAAAGGTATTCTTGTTAGTGTTCTTTGAATTGAGATGGTCATGCTTTACCCGTGAAGATTCTTTATTCCCTTGCTGAGTGGCAGAATGTTGTATACTGGCTGTAGCTACTTTTAGATAATTTGGTGCTGAAGTTTGAGAAGATTCTCTGATATATCCAAGACCTATCTTTATAAAAGGAGAATGTTGTGCCTTGATAATCTCATCTAAGGTTTCAGATCCTTTAGCAAATATAAGATTCAAAGTCTTTACTTTCACAATTTCTTTTCTTAGACTTACTATTTCACATTCTAATTTCTCATTGTGTTTCACCTTTTCTTCAAGCTGATTTTTCAGAGTTTCTATGGATATTTTACTTTCTTCTAAGCATATTTTGAGTTGATTGATTTCATCAAGAAAATCAGCATCCATACAAGTATCTTTTTCTTCTCTATATTATTTTTCAAATGCCATGAGAAGTCTAAGATCTTGCTCACATTCTTCCTCACTGTCAGATAACCCATCACTGGCTTCATGAGTATAGTAACTTTTTCTAGTGCTAAACTGATTCTCATTCCTTATTGATACTTCCTTCCCTTTTTCATGTGTTTCTTTATGAGGACACTTAGCAACATAATGACCAACTCTTCCACAAGCAAAACATTTGAAAGGAATCTTACCTTTGAACCGTCTTGTGCCAAGTTGGAGTTTCTTTACAAAATTTACCTCATCTTCTTTTGAGATATACCCTGATCGTTCTGTCTCTTGTACTTGTTTCCCTTTTGTAGAATCTCTAAAGACAACTTATTTGACTTCAGATGGTCCTCCTCTTCTCATTTCACATGCAGTTAGTATGCCATGAAGTTGCACCACTGTAATATTTTGAAGATCCTGCTTTTTTTCAAGAGCAAAAACTTTTGACTCAAATTTTTCCGTTAGTGATCTTAAAAATTTCTCAACCAAAGTAGATTCGGTTATTTTTTCTCCCAGATTTCTCATACGATTTACAATATCATCAAGACATAAAAATAAATTGGCAATTCTCTCCTCATTATGCATTTTTAGATTCTCATATTGAATTCTGAAAGTTTGGAGTTTAGCACTTTTTACCTTTGCATCACCTTCATAACTTAGAATGATTTTGTCCCATATTGCCTTTGCTATATCTAGCTGCTTGAATTTGAAAAATTCTGATTCAGTTAGACTTCCCAATAGAGCATTGACCGCATTTGCATTTGTTTCATAATTATTTCTTGTCGTTGGATCTGTTGGTACTGCGGCTGGATATTGATATCCTCCTTCAACAATATCCCATACATCTGCTCCCAGAGACTAAAGATAGGATCTCATCCTTGTTTTCCAAAATATTAAATTTTTTCCATTGAAGAGCGGAGGCCTGATAGATGTTGTTCCATCTTGATTTCTCATCTTGTTTGATCTTCCTTATAGCGACTAAGCTTTTTCAGAAGGACCTGCTCTGATACCAATTGTTGGGAAAAATACTGAGAGGGGGGGGGGGGGGGGTGAATTACTATTTAGAGTTTATAAAATAAATTCAACCTTTTCTTTGAGCAGGTTTCCATACACGGTTTTTATGAACTGAACTAGTATATGCATGCGGAAATATAGAAGGAAACTAGCGTATACTGATATACCTTTCAGATTTAGAGAATTTCTCAACAACAGTCTTTTAAACAGATTTATCAGTTATGAATAAGGCTAGATAATCAGAATTTATGAGTAGTAATCAATAGTATAAATCATCACACACATGAACACCAATATTTAAGGTGGAAACCCAATTCGGGAGAAAACCACCGATGTTGTCGTCTCTTTCTTCAATATTTATTATATATAAAACCCTTTACAACATTGTACTAATGCATACTTATACCAGTACGCAGGCTTCTACCTGTAGAAGGCTGCAACCTTCTCTTGTTTTCTAGCTACAACTGGAAGGGAGCTCTAACCCCCTAATCTCGTTTACCAACCTCTCCTGGAAGGGAGCTTCAACCCCCTGATTTCAACACCAGCTTCTACTGGCTAAAAGCTTCTAATTCCATACTAAAGGCTTCAACCCTCAGATCCACTGCAGACCATGTTTCATCAATTTTCATACTGGATCTAAACAACTTCAACACAACCCATTAACATTAAAACCAATACTTTGCCCAAAACTTCAATTAGAACAGTAAGAACATTGTAACCAGAATATCAGCAATAACCCAGAATTCAGAGTAGATAATCAGGTACATATTCAACCTTGAACAACCATTAATTCAGATATCATACGTTGTTTTTCTTTATGTAACCCATGTATATACGCGTATTTCTTCACACCAACCTGTGTATGCTTCAGTGCATGCTAGTTTTATATTCTTGAAATAATACGTGACTTTTCTTCAAAGTTTCCGCGCATACACGCGCTTTTCTTTTCACCAACTAGAGTATGCTTTATTTCAGAATCTGTTTGGACTCATATTCATATCTCAAACTTTCAATTCAGACAATCTATCAGCAATGCAGAACTGTTTAGATAGTCACTCATCCTTCATCATGTTTTCTCAATCAGTGATTATATTTTTTCATTATCAAATCTGCAGCATACTCCATATTCAATCAACCCAAAACTTCAAGAAGACTTCATTGACCGACAGCAGAGAGAAAACATAAATCACAGAAGTAATATCTGTAAATAAGCTTTAGAAACCCTAACTTCCATACGCGCTTTTTATTAAGAGAACCCGCGTATGCTTTGTGAAATATCTTATTCATCATTACTCTGGCACTTACTGGAATTTATTTCTTTGTTACTTCTGAACTGCTCTGTAGATACATCAGATTTACATCATTAAAAAATAGGTTGCTATCCAAAGACAACTCATCAAGTTAGTTTCCATCAAGGACAACTTCATCAAGTAGGTTGCCATCAAGGACAACACATTGCATCATATTTCCAATAGGACGACATCTTGCGGCCATTCACCTACTCGTTTGTAGTGGTGTACTTGGATGACATTCTGATCTTTAGCTAGACTTGGGAAGAGCACCTCCACCACATCTGACAAGTCCTCCAAACACTGTAGCAACACAAGTTGTGTGCCAATTTGGAGAAGTGCACTTTTTGCATGACCCAGGTTCAATATCTGGGATACATTATTGATGAAAGAGGGGTGTATGTGGATCCAACCAAGATCCAAGTCATTCGGGATTGGCCAGCCCCAACCACTATAACAGAGCTTCGCAGCTTTCTGGGTCTTGCTAATTTCTACCATAGGTTCGTGTTGGGATTCTCTCATATCACTTGGCCCTTGAGTCAAGTCACCAAGGGAGGAGGGAGAGCAAAATTCTTTTGGTCAGAATCTCAACAGAAGGATTTTACGGAATTAAAAAATTGCCTCTGTTCGGCCCCGGTGCTCACATTACCAGACTTGCAACAACCATTTGAGATCGAGATAGATGCCTCTGACTATGGTATTGGGGTAGTTCTTACTCAACAGGGACATCAAGTGGCATATCATAGCGAGACATTGTCTGACACAGTTCGCAAGTATCCCACTTATGACAAAGAAATGTATTCCATTGTGCAAGCTTATCGACAATGGAAGCATTACATTTTGGGGAAGGAAAAAATCATCCACACAGATCACCAGCCCCTGTTGTTTATACAGACACAAGGGAAATTGCGGAATGATCGCCATCAGAAGTGGTCCACATATCTGCAATAGTTTCATTTGAACATCAAGTACAAGAAGGGTAGCACCAATAATGTTTTAGACTATCTCAGCCGACCACCGATCGTGGCGCTCACCACTGTTCTCAACTCTTGTGGGCACGAGACTTCTGATTGGCTACTTCTCTACGAGAGTGACCCAGAATTCGGCCACACATACAAGGCATTCTTGGGGGCTATGCAAGTTCCAAATTTTCACCTCCAAGATGCACTTTTATGTCACCTGGGACACCTTTGTGTTCCTTCAAGCGAGTGCGCCAAGATGATATGGGAAGCACACTATAGTCGAGTCGTTGGGAATTTCAGGGTCGAGAAAACAGTAGCAGTACTACAAAAGTATTTCTATTAGCCGAATCTTCGAAAGGATGTGGGGAAGCACATCAGATCCTGCATTGCTTTTGCCATTTCCAAACCGACCATCAAGAAGCAAGGCTTATATACTCTGCTACCTACCCCTATTCGAACTTGGGAATCCATCTCCATGGATTACATTTCGGACCTGCCTTCTACTAAGCATGGAAATGAATGTGTTTTCATGGTCATCGATAGATTCTCGAAGATGGCCATTATGGCGGCCTGCAAGAAGAATATCACAGTAGAAGCCACTGTTAAACTCTTCTTTGAACGCGTGTGGGTGCACTTTGGGATCCCACAGTCTATCATATCAGATCGAGATAGCAAGTTCCTCAACACATTTTGGTCCAACCTCTGGTCAATGCTGGACACCAAGCTCACCAAGTCCACAACTTTCCATCGCCAAACAAATGGCTAGACAGAGGTCATCAACAGAATGATTGTACACATTCTCCGCATGTACAATTCCAAGCATCCACGCATATGGGACGAGAGCCTTCCCTATGTACAACATAGTTATAACCGAGCTCTCCATAGCTCAATCGGCCACAACCCCTTTCAGGTGGGCTTGGGATTGCAGCCACTATGTCCCATTGATGTAGCCATGCCATTTGCGGCTACTCAGGCCGATTCGGCTCATGTCCAGTCGGAAGTTGACAAAGCCAATAGCTTCATCAAGTGAATTCAACACATCCGCCAATAGGTTCATGACATATTGGACAGAGCTAATGCTAAGTACAAGCAACACCATGATCAACATCGGGTGCCACACAAATTTCAGGTGGGTGACCAAGTGTGGCTACATTTGTAGAAGGAGTTCCTCATTGGACCCCACCGCAAGCTTCACCCACTCGGATATGGGCCATACACCATCACCAAGGCTATAGGGAACAATGGCTTTGAGCTCAGTATTCCACCATTCCTTGGTTTGCACCTAGTATTCAATGTGGACCGCCTTCGTCCTTACTTCCCACTTCTACTGGACACCTCTGACATTGCAGAACAACTCATACCAACAGAGTTAAACCCAGACTACATGGAACAGGCCACCATAGATTGTATCATGGACATGCAAATCAAGAACACTCGCCAATAGAAGATCCAACTGTATCAGGTTGTCAAAGCTGGCCAACTCCTGCACCAAGGCAAGTGGTTCACCAGGGACCAAGTTCAGCAAAAGTTTCCTCATCTCATGGAGGAACTTAACGCAATGGGGACCATTTCTTCCTAAGGGGGGAGGAATGATCCAGGTCAATATTGGTGGTCACCCGCCTATTCCACTTGGGGCCCCACCATCATCTTTTTCAGTTTTTCAATTTCGGCACAACTTACTATTTTTAGCAGTTTTTCGGGTCTTGAACTTCCGGAGCAGTTTTGAGGCCCTAAACGACATTTTTTGGGAAAACCAAGAGCAACATGGGTCCATGAACTGATGTTTCTCACTCAAAATTTTTATTCCTCGGACAGATCTTTCTAATGAGGTATGGTTTGCGTCAAATGGAGATCATATGCCAAATTTACGTCCTCGGGAAGTTGAAACACCAATTTACCCAAACGGGGCCCATAGTTTTGGTGCTTCATCTCCTAGGGTTAGGTTTTTGGATGTTTAGGGTTTTCCATTGTTTCTAAATAATAAATAGGCCCTCGAGCCTCATTGTAACTCAGTTCAGAGGCCTGTAGCCACCACATATCTTCTCAGAGATAGCTACCAACACCCTAGCTAGTTTATTTCCATTCTGTCTGTAAGCAAATTTCAGTTCTATGATATTAATGAAATGAAGTGATTTTTCTGCTGCATATTTGTATTTATGGTTATATGTTTATTCTGTTGCATTCCTGCATAAATCTGGATCATACAACCAAGCCTTGAAGTCGCAGCCTCCTTCAGCGGGGTTCAGTTGAAGCAGGTCTCGATGAATGCCAGGGAATTCATACGAGATGAAGACACAAGCCTAAGCTCTCTCAATAAGGGCCTCTTCCATTCTATATTTTTCTAGAAAAGTGAATAGAAATCTCTTCAACATTTCTACAACAATATGTTCAGTTCAGGCAGCACATCAATGTAAGATGGCTATATTTATAGAGGGAGAGGAGGAGGCTGGGATCCCTACTATGGTGGAAGGGAGGCCTTATCCCTTGGGAGGTTTCCCAAAAAGGTGGAAACAAAAGGCCAAAGGAGGAAGGCCATGGTTATTCAGTCCAACCACTCCCTATGACTCACCCACAAAGTTGTTATGATGTAAAATTTGCCTCTATTTTTAAAAAACTTTCCATAAACAGATTGGCGTGGGCAGCTAAATGAGAGAGAGTGCCAGCTGGCGTGGGGGCCAGTGTTATTATTCCTCATCGACGCGAGGGTATAACGGGCTACCAGCGCCAAGGAAAAAATAGGCGTTTCTGATGGTCTGTTCAGGAAATTGTTAACAGAAGGAATGTTGTACTCATGGAAAGGGATGAAATGATTGTATTTGCAAGGCATGACACTTTTTTTTTCTCACATAAATCAGCCTCCAATGTTCGGGATGGGGATTGCAGGGACAATGACAAAATTCTGTGTAACAGTTACTCAACCTAAAACTTGTTATTTTACCCTTGTTGTGATTTCCCTGGTTGTTGATGTAATATTCCTACATTAGCATGCAGCTAATAGGAATATTAAATTTTTATTTTTTCACTTAGTAGATGAATAAATGGGGAAGGAGACCCATACTTCATTTAAATCAGCATAAAAACCTTCTTGGTATGAAAGGGGATCATTCTAGAAGCTGGATTTCACATCCTCATGTGTGAAAAGAGAATTTTTTCACGTGGACAAAGTCAAGTTTGAATAATTCAATAGCTTTTGTATTTGAGGTGTGAATCTTAAATAAAAACAATGCTCAATGTGAACAAGGCTAAATCTGAGCTATCTGCATAAGCACACTTAAGTGTGAAAGAGGCTAGATCAGTTGACCAAGTCAACCAGGACCAAATCATCAGTGCTGTCTAGATGCAATGAACCTCCTAGATGCACAACGTAGTTCTAGTTGGAGGAAACACATGTGAATAGAGCTAAATCATTGAGATGGTTTAGGGTTTGGCAGGATTTCTAACTTATAAAAGGAAGATGAGGACATCAAGAGGAGGTTTTTCGTGATTATGATATTTCTGAAGATATTTTCTGTTTAGAAATTTCTTATTCTCTTGTTTTTTAGCTGAGAATAGTGTTGTTTAGCACTAGGGTGTTCCTGATCGGGAATCACACCTCTTCCATTGAGTAGCTCTTGGAGGAGTCTCTCTGATTTTGTCCGCTATTAGGAATTTGGCCAAACTACATATTCCAACTACAATGCAGATCCTGTTGAGGGTTTGGTTGTCCTTGTAAGCTGCAGCAAGTAGAGGCTATATCTATTCAGATCCAGGCCATTTTGGTGCCTCTTTTCAGTGGGAGAGCCTTATATCCTCCTGATAAGAGAGTATTGGATCATTGGAGCTGCATAATAAGATCTTGGCATCAGGCCAAACCATTGCTAGAGTCAACAGCGCATTTTCTCTCCCATATCTATGTTATTTGCAAGAAGGAAGTTGCAGGGAGTTTTGGCATGCTTTTGGAGGAGAGATCTCTGGTGTTTGGGATTTTTCCCTTCACAGTGGTGATCCATGGATTAGATTTTTGATCCATTTTCTGTTCATATATGATCTGGTGTGTAATGTATTTACTTCAGAAATTCTGAATATTACTGCAGATCTTCAACTTTAGATCTCAGATCTACTCTTTGTATCTCATGTTTTTCTCAAAACCCCAAGGGGAATGTGTAGAGGAAATCTTCTAGTGTACAGATCTGATATGGATGTAATATTTTGTACAAATATCTGTTCTAGATCTGATATGTAATGTACATCTGCTTTATATCATAATATAACGTTGTCAAGCCTTCTTACAGCAAATGCATTCTTGCAACACATCATTCTTGAGGGTTTATTCATCTAAGTTCACCATTTTTCTCTTGTACATTGTATGGGCCCTATTATAAACCTGATTTGCTGATGTATAAGTGATTAATGAACCATTATATTATTCTCTTGCATATATTGGGCTGATCTGTGTTATTTTCTGGGCAGAGTTATTTTGTATTATTGCAGCCCCTTCTTGGGAATTTTCCAACTACACTAGGTGTGGGGAGACCTGTTTAACCCACCTAGAAGGATTTTATTTTGAATCTCTCTTGGATTTTGGTCTTATATTGTTAGATCTAAGGGATCCAAGTGTTGGTTTCCAATCCTGTAGCATACATTCCTAAAAAATTCGTTTTTCAGGCATGCCTTGCTAGTAGTCCCAATTTGGGGATATTACAATTGAGTTGTTGGCTGTTAGTTTTCTTTCTATATACTGGATCTCTATGCTTGGTTTCCTACTAGAATATTAGTTTTTCTTGTTGAAAATTTATCTTAGTTGCATTTAATTTTTGAAAATAATTTTTTTTTTTAGTTTTTTTGAGATAGCTTATTTCATTCTATAAATTTAGGGTTAGATAACAGTTACTAAAGATTGGTATCTATATATTTTATAGGCTGATCTGCATTATTGGATGTTTTATTTTTCATGTATGTATGAAAAAATTATCCTTATAGAAATAAATCTTTCATAGAAACTCAATATAAAAATCATTTTCTGCATGGCTTTAGTCAGAGTCACATAAAACTTCATACGTCCAATCCCCCTCTAGAGACTTAAATGAAAGTACACTAAAATTAAGCGTTAATAAAATCGATCAATAAAAATTTTCTGATCTTACACAAACATTAGCACATGATACGATCTTGAGATAGGCAGAGTGAGAAAACTGCCCAAGATCGCATAACTTGAGACTAGTGTCATTAAATATTGAAAATGTTTCTACACTCATACTATTGAGACTGCTCCACTCATAACAGAGTTAAGTGTGAGAAAAAATTGGTCTATCTGAGAATGTATCATGCCTTTGATCGCATAAGAGTGGGAATTATGTGTATTAGGGTTCCCCTCGGGGACATCAACACTAGATCGGGGATCTAGGTTTTCTGCCCATACAATGTGTTGTCTACGACCGTGACCCCCCTGGTAGTGTCTGTGATTTGAGGTATCCATAGTTTCCATAATTATAGGGACGTACACATGGTGACTATGATAGGTTTCCCTCGTACCTGGTACAGACTGACCTACTCTGTCTTCGGTTTTTGGGAGGGTACTCGTCTTCACGAGAGTGCTTGATCCCATTATCTAAGGTTCGGGTGAATCTCAATAGTAACCGTAATTGTACATATGATCACCTCTCTTTTTTTTATATTGTGATACTAGGCTTCATCTCCAGTGAATAGTGGTTCTCAGACAGAGTCTTACCCCTCTGACTGCTTGATTGATTGACTTTAGAGTTATTTTACTTTAGGTGTTTGATTGTACTATCACTGAGACTTAATAATATATCACATTAAAATTTTGATAAAATTTATTGGTCATCATGGCGTCCCTCGAACCTTGTCATCTTTCTAGGTGGAAATGAGGTCTCCCTCCATGGACACTGGGGGATTCACGAGTCTCAGTGACCCAAAGCATTATTTAGAATAGCAATCTCCAGTTTTGACCCCTGATTCACCTATTTATCCTCACATTACATACTTTCCTAAGGATCGTTTCATGGAAGGAGTTGTGCCTCCTTATAATCCTCCTCTGAATGACCCGTTGGGGCCATTATTCATTCAGGTAGCACTAGTACCAACCATGTCTTTGAATGGACACATATCCACAACAAATTCAGTGACCTATGGGTCATTGCCACTGGTGGCCATCTTGCTTACACCACCACCTCCCCCACTAGTTTTCAGTTCTTCACAACTGACTGAAAAACCTAATAGCTAGAATATTCTTGGTCATAGAAACTTTCTCACAACATTTGTGAGTGGAATTCTGAACTCTTTGATATCTGCTCCTTTTGTATCTACTCCCAGACTTCTGGGTTCTACTTCCACTAGCAGGGCTACCATGGTTCCTTTTAGCAACCCTTTGGTTGGAATCCTTTGTTGAGTTCAAACCCCTTAGCTTCTATGATGGGGGGCAGTGTTTCCAACACTTGCATGCCAGGGGGCACTTTTGTACCCATACATTCTATGGGACAATTAGGTCCATCCATTGTTAATTCCATTCCTCTTAGTGGTCAACCTTATGGTGTAGGGTCTATACAGATGGTAAATTATGCAACTATAGTATGCCACAAGAAAACTCTATCACATTTGTTTGGGTGACTAGTGAGCCCTGGTATTGCACCAAGAGTGCTGTAACTCCCAAGGGCTTCCCTACTTTATTTTATCAACCTAGGGTTCGTACAAACTTGGAGGTGATATTGTTATATGCATATAATATGCATTTTGCTCATTTCATCCTCTTCTGCTTTACGACATGGTGCTATTTTTTAAGTTATGATAAGAATTGGGAAGTAAATTACTGGAAGGAAATGAAAAAAAGGAAACTAAACTAAATTTCTAAAAAAGAAAATTAAAAGAAAAGAAAATGACTGAAAAGAAACTAAGCTAATTTTTTGAAAATAAATGGCAGAAAGGGAACTAGTTCTAAACCACACTTAACTTGGAAAATTAGCTAAATGCACTCTACTTATCCTATTTTCTATCTAGCATGCTTATATCTATGCAACTAAGCTATCCATGACTTAATTATACTTGAAAAGGGGTTGATTTGTAGCTTTGGAGGGAAGAAAAGTGCTAAAGTGGATAATTGAGGGCTTAGCGCATGAAACAAGGCTTAGAAGTCAAAAGCGGGGGTTAAAACCTTATAAAACCTTATAATATGGCAGAAATGGATTTGGAGTGGAAATGAATGGAAATATGCGATGGAATATATGTGATGGAGGTGAAAGTTGTGATATTTGATATTGCAAGCTTAACTTCGCAAAATTGGAGCGGTAAGCATTAAGGAAAGAAACGAGAAATGTGATTTGCGATGTGTGATGCGAAGTGGTGACGTGGAGGCAAGGCCAATATCGCAATCGGTAGAACAAGCGGGAAGTGCAAAGGAAATAGGGGAATGGTGTGATTTGCGATATGCGATATCGCAAGATCGCAATCGGCAACTATGAGAAGTAAGTCTTAAAGAAAAGGGAAAAGAGTTGCGAAGTGTGATTGCAATGCGGGAATTGTGGTAAGTGGGAAATGAAATGGGGAAAAGGCTGTGATCCGTGATATGCGATGTCACAATATCGCGATGGGGGAGAAGAGCAGTAAGTGTTAGCGGGAACAATGTAAACAATGTGAAGTGTGAAATGCGAAGTACGGTAGTGAGAATTTTTAAGAGGAAAAGCGGAAGACAGGTTTCAGTGGTTTTTTTCAAGCGTTTAGCGTTAAAAAGGTAAAGGCAACTGTGAATAAGAAAAAAAAAGGAATAAGATGGCTAAAGGGTTAAGTGTTGTTATGGTAAGTGGTGGGTGCAACAGCTGAAAATGAAAGCAAAATCGAATAGGATGGAGGCGCACCAGTAGTGCTCAGAAGTGTAACACACCTGCAGATTCATGCACGGAAAGATGGCAAAATGTGTGATAAGAAAAGTGAAAGAGAGACTCGGACCTGGTAATGGAGTTTCTTCTGTAAACTCAAACAGAAAGAAATTTGAGTTTTTCCTCTATTCTGCTACTCACAATAAAATGGAAAACTAAAATAGCAAACTAAAAGCAAAGACTAAGCAACAACTTGAAGCATAAATAAAATTATCAAAAGCGGAGCTAATGAAATGATAGAAATCAAAGAACCAATATAGGAGAGAGGTCGAGGCACATGGATTGGGCCCTAACCCATGAGCCTAGCTCTTTGAAACTTAAATCAGTAAAATGAAATCAGTCTTCTCATTTCTTAAAAGAATAACCTCATACATCTCTAAAATTTTGATCAGTGGAATAATAAAAATCTCAATAACTTGCAACAATGTTCCGACTAGAATCAACTAGAATTGGCTAACTTGTCCTAGCTCTAGCTCTCCTCTATTTATTCTACAGGGTATCTACCTACAGCTCCCTAGAAATTGGTGATTGAGTCCTCTTGACTCCCAGTAAACAAAGATTTAGTACACTCCTCTTTGAGTTTCTTGGATGCATCTGGAATTCAAATTGCTGGAGAGAATCCTTGGGATCCTTTGGTTGCCTTTGGAGTTCGAATTGCTAGAGAGAATCTAGGGTGGAAAATCCTCCTATAATTTCTCCTTGCTGTCTCCTCCAAGTTTTTATGATAAAATATTTATAAAAATGTTTAATAAATCATGATTTTCTACACTCAACCTCATATTAGGTACTCAGAGTATGTTAGCCTTAATAACCACCTATACTAGCATCATAAAACAAAATAATAATAAAAATGCAAGAAAAAGAGATCTAAGAAGGAAAAAAGGTCACTATTAACCCCTCCAAATATGTCTAATGATGGATCTCATCATCACCCCCTATTGAACGGTTGCTCATCCTCTGAGCAACTAATCCTCCTCCTACATTTTCTTTAAGGATTTGATAGCCCCCCTAATTTCCCGAGGAATAAGTGTGGGAGTTTCCCCAAGGGGGTAAAAACCATTATTATTTTTTGTATTCTCCCATTCTCTATATTGTGCATCTGTGTCCTTTTCATCATTCAGCCCCTGCAGCAAATGTGGGCCGAGCTTTAGTCTCAACCATTGGATTTTTTGGCTTGCATGGCCCTCTTGTATAATGGTGCCCTTTCCAATGCACCCCTTAGTCTTTCTGGAGTATGGTATTCCATATTATTGAGGCTGTGAGGGAGGTTGTTCCATCTCCTCTGGCTGGCCATAATGCACTCATATTCTTTCTGCCTAGAAACATCATCAAAGTGGCCTATTACCCATGCTTAAGCTTGAAGGTAGCTTTCAAATAGTGCAGGGTCCCTTTCAATATCCCGATGGTTAAGGATGACTCCTCTTGGGTTGAAAAATTGTGGTATGATATATAAGGGTTCACTATTTCTTCTTCCCATGACCCTACATATATCTTTTGCTCTAGTGTCCTCATTCACCATCCAAGATGCTAGAGCCATCAACTGCATATCCCCCATTGTAGGATTGGGAACCCAAATGTCCAGATTTGTTAGCACAAGGTTATGCACATAAAACTCTACCATCTTTTCCTGATCAACCATGCTAGCTTGCTTGTATAAATTCATGAATTACCTAAAATATTGGAAAGGTAGTGATCCATGGGAGGCTAGAGTTTTGATTTGAAAATGAAGCCATTTATCTTTGAGGTACACCGCATATGATTCAGAAGGGAATGTGTGCTGAAGGGCTTCTATGCATAAGTCTTCCATGGTGGCTACTTGCTCTTATTTTTTCTGCAATTTCTCCTTCAGTGCTACATTCTCTTCCTGTGCCTTCAGCAGCTGCTCCTTCATAACTATTTCTTTGATATTTTCCTCCTCCCTTGGTGAGTCTTCAATGATAATTGGGATCATGGGAGAAGTTTCCGGCTCTCTCTGACTTATCCTCTTACTCTTGTCAGCTTTGAGATACATGGAGCTCTGCCTTTTTCTCTTTTCTCTCATAGGAGCTAAGGTGGCAGCTACCTCTTTCTATTGAGGGGATGTGGTTATGTGTTGTGATTCTTCTTCTTGCCCACTTACTACTATCTCGATGAATTCTATGGCCACCTCTTCTGTTTTTCCTTGTCCCTTTGGCTCTTCCTCTTCTTCTTCTTGGTCCCCTTTTGGTTCTTCTTTTGGCTCTTATTCTTCTTCTGGTTCCTCTTCCTCTACTAATTCTTCTTCTTCTTATCTAAGGCTAGAAGTAGAATTCAACCTTATTTTGGTTTCTATAAAAGCTTCCCTTCTCATGTTTGTTTTTTATTCAATTTAGTGTTCCTAAATTGCTTCCATTAATTATCAACCAGGGCTTGTAACTTTGATGAAGTGTAGCGCACTATATGTGCCTAAGTGTCCTTTTCCTTACTTCGTTGTTTTGGTGTTTTTCTTATTGTTTTGGGGGTTTTTTGTTTTTAGTCCTTAGTGTGTTTATCCTAGTTTGAAAAGTGAGAATAAATCTATTTAAAATTAAGAAAATGAAATGTTTTAAAGCTAGTTAACTTCCTGTTATAGCCCAAATCCACCTTAGGCTGAAGGAAGGCGGGATTCAGGGTAACACCAAACCACGCTCAGTCTGGTAGCTAGCCCTACCAGAACAGGAGAGGGCTCTCTCTGGGTCAATCTCAGGAAAAATGTATCAATAGGGCTTGAGATGACTGAAATGAGTGCTAATTTTAGGCTAGGTATATTAATCAAGGAGTTTGGAATGATTTTTAGGGGTTTTTGTTGGAAAAAGGGAAAGGCAGTTTTGGGCTTGGGGATGAGGCCAAATTCTTGCAGAGTTCAAGTTGGGGCAGGGAAGGCAATGGATTTGATGTCTTAGATTCAATGAATGGATAGAAAAGGCTGTTGAGGAGCTGAAGAGGGCAGGAAGGTGCAAGGATCCTCTTCAAACGGAGGAAAACATATAAAACTAAACAAAAGTTTAAGGCAGAGCACCAGCAAACTAATGAATTCTACCTTAGTTACTCATTTGTTTAATTCAGAAGCAAAGAGAAGGGAAATGGCATACATATAACATTAATGAAACTTACAGATACATGGAGAAAACATCATCAAAACTCAGAGCCACAAGGATCCCAACAAGTGCTGCAAAACCCTGGTCTTTCCTTTGCCAAAAATGCAGAAGTGTATGTACAATGAAGTGCCAAACTTTTCCCAAGTATCCAACCCTGAAAATGTCTCAGAAAATACAATATATAGACAATTCTAACCCCTTCCCATGCCTCTAGGGGTCGAGCTCATCCTTCTAGGAGCTGTTTCAACCAATTCTAAACAAGGAACTGAAATCTAGGCAATCAAACAACTTGCCTCTATATGGAAGGAAATTGATTCATTCATTTAATTTTCACTTTTTAGTGAATGAATCCTCTAGAACAAGTAAATATGTGCCAAAATTACATCATAGTCATCAAATTACATCAAGGTAGATCAATAATTACATCAAAAAGTGAAACTAGTCAAAACTGGGCGAAATTCTGAGCTGAAGGGTGAAAAATAGGCAAAAGTCCTCTATGCGTCGCGCCAAAAAACTCAATGCATCGTGCCACTTTGAGCCTATTTTTGAGGCACTTCCCGAAGTCAAAATTGATCTCATGATAGCTCGTTGTAAATCCTTTCCTGTCTACTATCCAACCCAAGTGGAATTTTTCAATTTGGAGTTCATTTTCTCCTCCGAAACTTCAATCTCCCAAAACTAGTTCCTGTGTGTGCAAAAGGTGGCAAAAAGGCCATTTCAAGGTGTTTTTGACCCTTTAGGCCAGCTAGAACTTGATAAAATATTTATGCCATTCCTGAGCATGCATAAATTTTCATAAAAAATCCAAAAAGGTAAATTTTTCCTCCAGAATATCTCTCAAACGTAAGCGCGCGCAAGGTGGCGCGACGCGTTGTGTAGGAAAATCTGTTTTGTGACCAAAAAAACAAAATTGAAAATTTTTTATCCAAATTCCTTGAAACTTGGACTGAAGGTCCTCCATCACGTGTCATGCTCAGCCAAAGAAGCTTCGGCCAAGATTCAGAGTCTATCCTCCCTTTTACGTCGTTTCAGTGCCCTCCTTAGCCTCGCTTTCAGAATCTTCATCTTCGCTTTGCAAACATGTGTGCGGGCCCAATAGTGGTTCTTCATGTGCCTGAGCATGTATTTGTCCCTATTGGCCTTCACCAACAGCTTCTCAAGATGAATGTTGACTCTTTCAAGCCAAATCTACCGCTCAAAAGGTGTCATGTCACCTAGTCTTTTTCGGGCCAATTCACAGTCTTCACGAATTTTCTGCAGCTCCATGAGTGTCTGTTGATCCTCCAATTGTTTATTACACTGCTCCAAGTAATTTATAACCCACTGAGCTCTTTGAAATTTCTCGTTCAATGTTTTGATCTCAGCTTTCTGCTCCTGGATGGTTTCTTTCAGCTTTGAGCTGGGAGAACTCAAATCAACATCAATGAGTGTAAAATCAGTGTCTTGGCCACCTGAAGGGCCTTCATCCTGCATAGGCCTCTTGCCTTTGTCCTATCCTTGTATCTATGATGATGTCTAAGGCGAGACCCCTTCCACCCCAAGTGGAGATAGTACTCGTACTGCTGATGAAGTTAACGAGACACCTTCCACCCCGGGTGCAGATAGTACTCGTCGTGCTGCTGCAAATAAGGCTCTGGTACCTCTCTGATAGGTAACACACACTGGAACACTGATAGGCTCTATCTCGAGACCCTCAAACTGATGTGAAGGCTCACCCTCATCATGAACAATCTCTGGAGGAGGCTGGGGGGCTGTGAAGAAGTCACGGGAAATGAACTCCTCTCATGCAATGCCCTGCAATCCAAGCTGATGTACTACAATGATCTTGATGAGCGCATAATGATAAATGCTATTATGCTACTGCTCAGGAGTCTTCTTCTGCACAAGAGTAGTAATTCACTCTATGTTTCGACACATGAAATATGGAATACTCATCAGTCTCACTCTCGTGAAATGCATCAAAAGTCTGATGTGGTATTCATAAAGGCGTGAGAACCGGCCCTCACAATTGAAGTATCTGATGATGAGTTTCATCAATGGTGCATAGGACTCTTTCAGAAACTGGAATGGGAATACCCTGCTGAGCTGCCTCATATAACCAGGCCGGATGTATGGCTCATAATACACTTTGTCTAGCTGCTGTCTCTTGTTCCATTGTTCACCTACATTCGGTATTCCTGTTGCCTGAGAAATGGTTTCTGGTGTCAAGATGAAGTTTACTCCAGCAAGGTTTACATGACCATCACACAAATTTAAAACAAACAAGTGAACCAACTCCTGATGATGCTGAATCTGAGCAATCATCTCACAATACTGAAAGCATGACTGTTGCTGAAAGCATGCCATTGCAAGTGGGCAGGCCTGCAATTGAGTCAAGGAAGTGGGTTCTTCTCTGACGTGCTTGCCACTTTTATGAGGCCTTCTCTGTACATTAAGCTCAGTGGTTGAGTCACTGTCTTGCTCATATTCTTTCTCATATGATGAATCTGTCTCTATCATGGTGTTGCAATATATATGTCAAGTGTATGTTTGATTGGTTTGAAAATGAGAAATAGGTGTTTGTCTTTCAATACCAAATGTGTACCAAATAGGAAATGAGGTACTGTGAGGAAATATTACAGTGGGTATAGTGGGCTGTGGAAAATAATACAGTGGTAACAATGTGATTCAGTCAAATGAACTTTATAATTGTGGGGATCATCACTTGACTGTATTTGGGAATTGGAAATTTTTATAAATGATATGAAGGAGGGAAAGTGGTAGGAAATGGTAGGGTTTTAGGGATGGGACATAGGAATAAGTAATATGGGAACGTAAGGGAATCAAGGATGGAAAATAATGATAGGATTATGAAGGGGAAAGGGATCACAGTTGGGAAATGGAAACTTGGCACCAAAAATACAATTTCAACACACCAATTTCAAAGCCTTGGAGCAGCCTTTGTCAAGAATATGGAATTTATGTTTACACCATTCAAATTCCCCAACCAGCCTTTAAAACCACACCAAACACCAGCAAAAGCGATTGTGTAAACTTACTTGAGAAAATGGGAGCGAAATATTTGAAGTTTCGTTGGAGGCAGTGAGAAAAATTGCTTGGAGGCTCTGTGCATCGCGCGCAAACCCAGTACGCCGCGACTGGTATGTGCATCGCACCCGTTCAGTTTTGTATGGAGGCTTGCGGCCCTATACATCTCGACGACCATGTACGCCACGCCTACTCCCAACGCGCCGCGCCTTGAATCTCTCCCACAGTTCCGGCTTTCAAAACACTATTTTCGCTCCTCCACACTTGAGTCGGCTCATGGCTATCTCTTGGTGTCCAAATGACTTGTTCAAAACACAAAATATCTTTATGGCTTGGAGTTTGATTTTTTCTTCTTAAAAAACCCATTTTGTAATGTCTCCACTTTGGCACTTTTCACTTTCTAATGTAAACTTTGTTTCTTTTGTTTCCTCTGACTTTTTGAGCTTGAATGATGAAACTTTTTGTCAAATTTTTCAGGGATGGTTGGCATTGTATTTCGACAAAGGATGACCAGGGCTGCATCTGAAGTACTTCATGATGGAAAACTTTAAAAATTACATACTTATTACAAACAATAAATTTGACGATTTCTTCTTCAAAACAGAGTTTTGAAGAAGAATCGTTCTCAAGCATTATTGATGATGAAAATCTTGAAATGAAAACTTGTTAGAAACATCCTCATGTGCCTGCATGGAATTATTTGACACTTTTGAAGATGAAACCCTAGACCTAATGATTGAAAAGAATCTTTGCTGACCAAAATACCATCTACGACTATGAATGACTGTAAAATTGACCTTGATGAATTTTGATGAACTTTAATGATCAGACACAAGCCAGCAGATACATGACATGAGGGAAAACGAGAGACAAGACCCTTCTCTCAGACAATCTATGCTTCTAATGGAATGCAACTGATTGGATGAACGAGACACCTAAAATGAAATGCAACAAAAATTTTTTTGATCTCTGACGGAGGTATAACCAGACCGACTCTAACACTTCCTATAAAGAAATTAGAGTTTTATGGACACGTTCTAAGTTATAGTTCTAATTTAAAAAGATAAAACAAGTGTCTTAATTAGTGAATAAACCTAATCCATGGATCTATTACTCAATTGAGATTTAGGAAATTCCATTTATAACTCAAACATTGCATTAAATATAACCATTTAGTCATTCTTGCAAATCATATTCAAATTCAGTTTCAATCAGAATGTCCTTTAAAGAGATTATTAGTTGCAAATGGAATGAGGATCTTCTAACTACAACTATTTAAGTGAATGACAGAAAGAATGAAAATTCTTAAACAATTACTGTTTCTATAAGTAACTAACCATTTTAATATAAGATTTGGAAATAGGAAAAATGGCTTTTACTTGTTTGAACACAGCAATTATCAACTATGAAAGACAGTAAATGGAATATAAACAATTAATATACATATAAGTCACTAACCATTTAGTGATAAACATTTGGTAATGTAGACAAATAGTTTTTACTCAGTTGATACATAGTAATTGTTAACTAGGAAAGAAGTAAATAAAACCTAAAAAACCATTGTACCTATAAGTCACTAACCATTCAGTGATAAAGATTTGGTAATGAAGAAAAATGGTTTTTACTCAGTTGGACACAGTAATTGTCAACTATGAAAGTAGTAAATGAAACCTAAACAACCATTGTACCTATAAGTCACTAACCATTCAGTGATAAAGATTTGGTAATGAAGACAAATGGTTTTTACTTAGTTGGACACAGTAATTTTCAATTATGAAAGAAGTTAATGAGCATAATAAGAAAGAAATACTTGAACAAAGAAACTGAAATAAACCTAGCTAGAAAGCATAAAAACCTCCTTAGCAACAGGGGCCCTCTGCTACCAATTTGGTGAATTCCTTAGCTCCGCAAAGATGTGATCAAAATAGAATCGAAGAACTGATCTCCTTTATTAAAAGCAGAGTTTGATAAAAAAAGAGTATCACACTGTAATTCCGAACTTATGCTATTAACAGTTAACTTGTTCTTGGTTCTATAGAACCTCTATTTATAAGTAAATTGCACAACTAACTTCAAATACAAATAGCTACAGGTGTAACTTAAAATTATAATCAAACTGGGACTCTTAGAACTCATGATTTGCTGCGGAGAAAATCAAGAGTCCTAATTTCTGTGTAAAATGGTCTCTTTGACTTCAGCTTTGACTATCATATTAGACTCCTTCAATCGTCGATCTGGTCCTTGTGGATAGGAAGAAATCATGTAGGATGGATTTTGGAACTACCCATATAAGCCATTTCTTTAACTGACACATGTATCATATTCAAACAAAAATATAGCTGTGGAATGCCTGACCAACTATGGAATGTCTATATTCTGTAGCTATGCTGCACAAATTATTGAAACAACAAAAACCATGAAAATACAACATGTTAATCAATTTCATTTATCCTTAAGATAATCCTAATCATTCTTCATTGATTTTAGGCTAATGAGTTGATGAAAGATGAGTGAAATGAGATGATGGTTTTGTAAAAGAAAAGGAATTTCCAGAGCTCAACATACCCCCACTGCAAAACCATTACATGTCCTCATGCTATTTTATTAACACTTTAAGTTCTTCTTTCTTACTCCATATGCTTTGACACTTCAGCCAAAACATCCAGCCTTATTTTTCTGTTTCTTTTGGAAGTTAGTGTCATTCTGGGCTTTCTCATGAGTAATTTAAACCTGAGATTTATGAGGGCTATGTTCGTCTTCTTATTCCTCTTCTTAAGTTTCCTGTTTTCTTTGTGTAGTGTTCCCAGTTGTAAAGTGAGATAACTATTCATGGCATTTTTCAACTTAACCTGTTCTCTTAAGATCTCATTCTCATTTTTGATGTGCCTATTCAGTATCTCCAATTTATACTTATCTTGCTTTAGGGTTTCTATTGGAGGTTCTTTTGGACTGATAGGTCTCTCTTGATTCTTTGAGGCATTTCTTTCCAAGGATTCTACATAGTCATAGATTTTTTGCTGGACTGGATCTATATCAGGAGTCCTCCTACTAGGGCCATCTTTAAAATGTTGTAGAGGAGACTTTTGAGGACTAAGTGTAGAAGATCTGTTAACTGGTGTTTGAACTGGATCCTCTTCATCCTCAATATTTATAATCCCTGCCTCTTTTGTTAATGTCTCTTTCATTATTCCTGTGAGTCTAGAACTTCTCCTTAGCTTTACTGGACTCCCCTTTTCTTCATCAGTATATTCAATTGTTGTTTTTTATTTTCTTTTGGTCATAATCTATTTTCTAATTTATGTTAACTTTTTAGAAATTAGTTCTTCATCTTCTTCCTGTGACAGAGTGTCAATTTTATTCTCAACAGCCATATCATTTTTTCTTCTTCTGCTTCTCCTAACATGTTCTTCTTTGGATAGTGTTTCTGCATGTTCCTGAAAATGATTTCTTACAAGAAATTCTTCGTAATTATCTCCTATACTCTCCAGATGGAATTAAATCAGTATCTTTATTAAAACATGGTGATGCAGAGTGGTTTGTAAAAATTGAACTTTCTTTTGGACATTGGAAGCCATTCTTTTCAAGCTATTGAGTAAAAAGAAAGGTAAATTTGTCTCACCATCTTCTAGGAAATTCATTAGTAACCTGATATGATAAACATACATTCTCCCAAATATTCCTTCACATGTTATAATATTTTGCAAAATTAACAACATGTTTCTCCATTGACTTTTTAAAGCAGTAATTGGAATACCCTTCCTAAATATTGTGAAATCCATACATGGATTATTCAGTATCTTCTTCCAAGATTTATTATGAAATTCCTTGTTTTTGAACCATCGTTCTCCTTGCCTTGGTAGTTCTGTTGCCTCAGCTACAAATGATTCTGTTATGGTGAATTTGATGTCTCCAATTTCCACTTCTTCTCCATCAAAATTCCTAGCAAATGATTTTGTAATCTCCTTATGGAAGCCATCAAATTTCTTTATAAAATTTAACCACCCTGCTTGTTGTCATAGCCCCTTGACTTGTGGATATCCTTCTAAGTACTTGACTCCAACTGGTTCTTTCCTAAAAATTAGCCCCATTCCTCCTCTATATCTTCCTTTCAGAATTAATTTTCTATTCTTGAAGCTAAATTGGCTGCAGATTCTAATATTCTATTTCTAAAACTGTCTCTCTGTGTCTAAAGATAGATTAGCCGCAAAATTAGACTTTACCCTCAGCGTTACCTCTCTGTGCTTAAAAATGGATTGACTGCAGACTGTGGTGGAGATGAGCGAATGATGGAGGTAATCAAGCTATGGAATTGATATAGAACGAAATGGCTATGGATCTGTTGGGAATTTATGGGTCATAAGTGAATGATATGATCTTAGGGAGACGTGGCCTAATAGGTCACATTTGTGACTATGACCGTTAGTCATTTAATTAAGGGTTCAATGATGGGTCATTATGGAATGTGAGATAAGAGATATGGTTGAGATGTTTTATGACAAGGGTTCAATCAATTTTAATTATAGGTTGTTTAGGAAACATATGATTATACACATTGTATCTATTTCATGTTTTAACCTTTTTGCTATTAAAATAATTTTACACAATTTACCTCAAAACTTTGACCTTGATTTTTTGTTGTTTTTGTTCTCCTTTCTGTGGCATGGTGATCTTTGTAATAGAGTTCCATAGTCCCTTCTTACAATCATCTTTTATTTGTTGGAGTAGGCCACAGAATCAGATTAGCTGCAGAACAGAATGAACTACATAATGAAAAACTGCAAAATGTGCTTGTCAAAAGAATATGAAATATGGATATGGAATATGAATGTGGAGTGAGATGGAATATGAGTATGCAGTGAAAAATTTTATGATGGAAAAAAATGAAAATGGAAGTGGGATGAGATGAAATATGGAGTGAAATGAAATGAATTTACAATTTTTGTTTTGCAATTATGAACACTTAGTTACAAAAAAAGAAAATTGAAAGTATAGGATGTCAGAAATTTCTGATTTTCACCCTGCACTTTCTGCATAAGTATGCCAATCATTGATTGATTTTCATACTTATACTTTATTATTATTATTATTTTTATTATTTTTATTTAATTATTTATTTATTTTTATCAGTAATAATAGAAAAATAAAAGCTAAGTTAGTGAAGAAGAAGAATTATTCTTCACGAACTCCATATCAACGTTATCTTGAAATTTTCTGACAAATTCTTCTCTTGAAAGTGGTTTATGATATACTTTATTTCTATGACCATTTACAAGAAATGATACATTTTCTTCATCTATTGTTCTGATCTTTACTGCTCCATTTTCAAATACTTTTTCAATCTCATATGGCCCAAGCTAATGAGTCTAAAATTTCCCTTGAAAATCCTTGAATTTTGATTCAAACAAGAGTGCCCAGTCACCTTCTTGAAATTTCTTCTCTTTGATATATTTTTCATGTCATTTAGTCCTTTATTGTTGGACTATGTTCGATATTTGGACTACATCTTATCTGATTTCATCTAGTTCCTTAATTTTCTCCAGTCTGTTCTTCTATGCTTCAGTCAAATCAAGTCCCAGTTGGACTGCCATCTTAGAGGTTTTGATCTGAAACTCTATGGGGAGCAAGACTTGTTTCCCATAAACAAGTTCATAAGGAGTGTGTCATGTTGTGTTCCTCCATGTGGTTCTGTAGGCCCATAAGGCTTCAGGAAGCCTTTCTGCCCATTCTCTTCTATGTAGATGAACAATATTTGTGAGAATTCCTTCAATCACCTTGTTGGTAGATTCAATTTGACCGTTTGCTTGTGGATGGTAGGGAGTAGACTTTCTGTGCTTGATTTTTTAATTCTCTACCATCTTTTGTACCAAATTTGACGTGAATTGAGCTTCTTGATCTGTGACAATTTCTCTTGGGACACCAAAATGAGTAAAAATATCCTCAAAAAGAAAACTTACTACAGATGATTCATTAGCAAAAGGTAATGCTTTAGCCTCTACCCATTTAGTGACATAATCAGTGCATACTAGGATATACTTCCTTTGTTTTGATGGAGGATTTATAGGTCCAAAAAAATCCAATGCCGATTTTTCAAAAGGTTCAATATGTACCTGAGGTTGTAAAGGCATTGCATTTGAAGAAGCAGGTTTTCCTACCCTTTGACAATTGTCACACCTCTTGACATATTCTTTAGCATCTTTGAAGATGGATGGCCAAAAATATCCTAAATGAATGATTTTATAGGTCGTCCTCTTATCAGCAAAATGTCCACCACAGGGTTCATCATGACATGCCTTAAGAATTTTAGGCATCTCATCTTCTCGAACGCATCTTCTGATAATAAGATCTAGACCTGTCCTATACAATTCATTAGTAATCCACGAAAATTTTGCACTTTTTTGGATGATTCTTCTTTTCTCTCTAGCATTCATATTTGAAGGAAATTTTCCTAAAACTAAATAATTTGCAATATCTGCAAACCAAGGAGTTTGAGTAGTTATTGAAAAGAGATATTCATCAGGAAATTTATCTTCAATTGGAGTGTTGTCCTTAATATTTTGGATTCTAGATAGGAAATCAACAACTGTATTTTGTTTTCCAGGCCTATCTAGAATAGTAATGTTAAATTCTTGTAGAAGGAATAACCATCTTATAACTCTGCTATTAGTGACATAGTTATTCATTAAATACCTAATTGCAGAGTGATCTATGTGAACAAAGGTTTCATAGCCTGTTATATAATGTTTGAATTTATTCATAGCATGAACAACAACTAAGAATTCTTTTTCAGTTATAGTATAATTCAACTCTGGAGGAGTCAAATTTTTACTTGTATAGTAGATGGCATAGGGGATCAGGTCTTTTTGTCCTAACATAGCTCCTAGACTTGTGTCTGAAGCATCTATTGATATATGAAAAGGTAGTTTCCAGTTAGGTCCTCTTAAAATGGGTGCTTCAGAAATTTTTGTTTTCAGAGTTTCAAATGCTAATTGGCAGTCAGAATTCCATTTGAACTCACAATATTTGGTGAGTATTTTGAAGAGTGGATATGCTATCTTTGTGAAGTTTTATATAAACCTTCTATAGTACCCTGTAAATCCTCGAAAACTTCTAACATCTTTCTGGCAACCTGGAACTAATAGTCTGGAGATGACTTCAACTTTTGACTCATCTACTCTAATTCCATCTCCTGAGATATGATGTCCTAAAAAAATCCCTTCAGTAAACATCATGAAACACTTCTCATGACTTAATGAAAGGTTTTCTTCCTTACACATTTTCAAAACTTTTCCGATTTTTCTAAGGCTTATTCAAATGTATTACCATAGACTGTAAAGTCATCCATGTATACCTCTACACAATCATGTATTAGATCTGAAAATATTCATAGTACTGCCCTTTGGAATGTTGCAGGTGCATTGCATAATCCAAAAGGTAGTACTCGGTAGGCATAAGTCCCCCAAGGACAGGTAAATGTTGTTTTATCCTGATCTTCAAGTGCAACTTGAATTTGATTATAACCACTAAAACCATCCAGGAATGAGAAGTACTTTTCGCCTACTAATGTATCTAACACCTGATCTATAAAAGGTAAAGGAAAATGATCTTTAAGAGTAGCTTTATTCAGTTCTCGGTAATCAATGCATACCCTCCATTTACCATTTTCTTGGGTACAATCACCAAAGGAGAAACCCACTGACTATCTAAAATGGGATAGATAAAGTTGACATTCAACAATTTCTGCAATTCTTCTTTGACAATCTCCCTAAGGTTTGGATTCATCTTTCTCTGAGGTTGTCTAATAGGTTTACAATTTTCCTCTATGTAGATATTATGAGTGCAAGTCCTAGGATTGATCCCTTTCATGTAATTGTATTCCCATGCATGTGCAGAGGAATGTCTTTGTAATGTTTTGACTAGCTCTTCTTGTTGTAATTTTTCTAGGTTTTTATTTATGTTCAAATATTTTCCTAGAAATATTTCAATTGTAGAGCTGCCAAATTCTTCCATAGAGTAAAGAGACATTTGCCTAGATGAAAAAAACTCAATATTATATTCTTCTTGGAATTTTTCATGTCTATATTTTAAAAAAGAGTCATGATTTTCTAGAACATTTAACATTTGACTATCTTCACTAATGTTTCAAATAGTGAAGAGAGGTTGTATATATTCTTCATCATCAATCCATTCATTGTCATATGTTTCTATGATTGTTCTTGCTGGAGGATACAAAGTGAATTTCTTGGTTGAACTACCAATATAGATATACATATCACCAAATCTACAGCTAATGAAAGCATCAGCTGTAGCTAACCAAGGTCTTCCTAGTATAAGAGGATGTCCTCCTAGATAATTTTTAGGAGTTAACATCATAAACTCCACAGGATACTCCCAAGAATATAAGGACACTGAAATATCTTCTAATACACCATCTGGTTTGATTACAGATCTATCTGCTAACTATAGTAATGTGGGTGTATAAAGTAGATTAGGAAGTTTAAGTTGTTCCATGGTTTGATTACTCATGATGTTTATTGCTTCTCCTAAATAAATTAATGTGTTTGGGATTTCAATTCCATTGATATGAGTTTCAACAACTGGACTTCCAGGATCTAAATATTTTTGAATGGAAATCTTTCCCATCATTATGTCAGCTATTTGTCCTACCAGTTGAATTTTCTTTACTTCCTTTATTTTTCTTCCTAGTTTCTCCATACTCAACTCCTCTATTGTTTTAGCTAAGATTGGGATTTCCTTGATGGCTTGCAATAATGGAATTTTAATGCAAACATTTGTCAATTCATCTAGGAAATCATAGTTAGGCAACATAATATATTTTTCTACACCCTTATCAATTTGTAATGTTTCAGGAAAAGGAGGTGTAGAAGTAGATGTTGATGGTTTCTCTAATATAGGAGTTGAATTTATTGGTTCCTTTGGTTTTCCTTTTTCAATATTTTGGTTTTGAATAGGTTTTCTTTCTTCAAAACTTTTATTAACTTGTAGAGAATCTTCCTCATAATTGTTTTGTTCTTGTATGACCACAGAAGGTTTCTTCTTTTCAAGTATCCTTCCAGACCTAAGTTGGACATCATTAAGGTCTAGAGGAGTAATCAAATAAATTGGAAATTGTTGACCTTCTATCATATATGTATTCTGAGGGTTTTTATTGTTGGGGTTTGGTATTGGCTAGGCAGGTAATTGGTTTGATTTCTGGGGAAATGGTAGTGGAAGTGGTGGATTTTGATTTTGTGATTGAGGTTATGGATTCTCCTGAGGATTTTGTTGAGGAGGATAATTTGGATAAGATGGATATGATGGTGGATACTGATAGTATTGTGATAACCTTCCATAGGGATTTTGCATCCCTTGAGCCCAATATTGAGAATGATTTTGAGGTTGAGGCCAAGGTTGCTGCCAAGAATTCCAAATTGGTGGGGGTTGATTATACATTTGGTTATTAAACCCTTGAGTTTGAGGCCTCTGCCAAGGTCTTGTAGAGACAAAACAAAGAGATTATGTGGGATTTGTAGTTGTTTCCTCTTGAAAGATAGCGTTAAGACCAGGAATTGAAGGACAGTTCTTGGTTTCATGGTTTTCTGAACAAATCACACAAGTATCTATTACTTTTGCATCAAGAGTACATTCTCTTAAGGCATGCTTCTTTCTACATTTGGGACAAAAGATTACTAAGGCATCAGTTTCAGCTTTCTTCTTGTTTTGTAGCTTAAGGGTGTATATTTGCTCACTAAAACTCCCTAGAATGTCAGTTTTGAATTCATCAAGAATATTTCCAATTTCTTCTCTACTTACTATTCCAGCTGCAAATTTGTTTACCCTAGCTAAAACAGGGTCTCTTGGTCCTTTCAAAATATTTGGTTTTCCTCTTAAGAGATTAATACAAAGTTCTCCAATATCAGATAATGGAACTTGAGATATGTCTCCCTTCCCCATCATGTTAAGGATATCTATCCATTCATCCTTAATTGTTTTCAACAAAAGAGCTTTTAGAGTGTATTGGTCTAGATTTTGTGTTATTTCTCTCTTGATATTGTAGTTGAATCTTTCAAGTAAATCTTCCAAATTTTCATCCTCCTTTTGCATCATTTTAAAAACTTCTTCTTTATGGTTAACATGTATACAATAGTCCAAATACCTTTCTAGAAATGCTTTCCTCATATCACTCCATGACTCAATAGAAGCAATAATTAGACGCATGAACCATTTTAGGGCTTCTCCTTTCAATGTTGAAGGAAAAAATTTGAGTTTTTGAGCATCTTGTAGATAGTCATAAGTTTTGCACAAAACTTCAAATTCAAATAAAAATGTCTCAGGGTCTTCACTTTTCAATCCATGAAAGTTTGGAAGAACAGATGGTGAGATATTTTTCATGGTAGCATTTTTCTCTTCATCTACTATAGGGAGTCCAAAGGAGCTTTCAACTCCCCTTCTTCCTCTACCTCCTTCTGCATTTCCTCTACCTCTTCCTCTATCTCCTCCTCTACCTCTACCTCCTCCAAATAGCAATTTTCTCCATCGAGGATTTCTCCTGCTCCTTCCCCTCCTTCTCCTCTTCCTGCCATGAGAGATTCTTTAGAACTGATATAAGGTTCAGCTTGGAGAAATATTGTTCTTCTGGCTCTTCTATCAATGGTATGTTGAAGAAATATTCTTCCTCATCTTCTTCTTCTTCATTAGGGATTTTTTGTTCTTCTGCTGGAATATATTCCCCTGTAGAAGTGAAGAAAGTTATTCCCTCAGTTGTATTTCTAGGATCTTCTTCTTCCAAGATTGCCTCAGTAGATGAAGTGGGAGACCCTCCTAACTGGATTTCTGATCTTAAAACTTCAGGAAGCCTATGACTAGTATAGTATGGAATATGAGTTTGAGAGGAAGGTGTACTACTTCATGGACTAGGTGGAGTGAGTGGTGTTGTAGGAATTAAGCTTCTGCCTCTTACAAATCTACCCCTTGAGTCTCTTTCTCTACACATATCATTATTTTTAGGATGTAATAAATAAGGCTACCTAGTTACATTTCCCCGGCAACGGCGCCAAAATTTTTAGTCAATTTAGTGTTCCTAAATTTCTTCCATTAATTATCAACCAGGGCTTGTAACTTTGATGAAGTGTAGTGCACTATATCTGCCTAAGTGTCCTTTTCCTTACTTCGTTTTTTGGTGTTTTTCTTATTGTTTTGGGGGTTTTGTGTTTTTAGTCCTTAGTATGTTTATCCTAGTTTGAAAAGTGAGAATAAATCCATTTAAAATGAAGAAAAGGAAATGTTGTAAAACTAGTTAACTTCCTATAAAGAAATTAGAGTTTTATGGACAAGTTCTAAGTTCTAGTTCTAATTTAAAAAGATAAAATAAGTGTCTTAATTAGTGAAAAAACCTAATCCATGGATCTATGACTCAATTGAGATTTAGAAAATGCCATTTATAACTCAAACATTGCATTAAATCTAATCATTTAGCCATTCTTGCAAATCATATTCAAATTCAGTTTCAATCATAATGTCCTTTTAAGAGATTATTAGTTGCAAATGGAATGATGATCTTCTAACTACAACTATTTAAGTGAATGGAAGAAAGAATGAAAATTCTTAAACAGTTACTGTTTCTATAAGTCAATAACCATTTTAATATAATATTTGGAAATAGGAAAAATGGCTTTTACTTGGTTGAACACAACAATTGTCAACTATGAAAGACAGTAAATGAAATCTAAACAATTAATGTACCTATAAGTCACTAACAATTCAGTGATAAAGATTTGATAATGTAGACAATTTTTTTTTACTTAGTTGAGACACAGTAATTATTAACTAGGAAAGCAGTAAATAAAACCTAAACAACCACTGTACCTATAAGTCATTAACCATTCAGTGATAAAGATTTGGTAATGAATACAAATGGTTTTTACTCAGTTGGACATAGTAATTGTCAACTATGAAAGCAGTAAATGAAACCTAAACAACCATTGTACCTATAAGTCACCAACCATTTAGTGATAAAGATATGGTAATGAAGACAAATGGTTTGTACTCAGTTGGACACAATAATATTCAATTATGAAAGCAGTAAATGAGCATAAGCAGAAAGAAGTACTTGAACAAAGAAACTGAAATAAACCTAGCTAGAAAGCATAAAAACCTCCTTAGAAGCAGGTGCCCTCTACTACCAATTTGGTGAATTCCTTATCTCCTCGAAGATGTGATCAAAACAGCATCAAAGAATTGATCTCCTTTATTAAAAACAGATTTTGATAAAAACAGAGTATCACATTGTAATTCCAAACTTATGCTATTAACAATTAACTTGTTCTTGGTTCTATAGAACCTCTATTTATAAGTAAATTGAACAACTAACTACATTCATGTAGGACGGATTCTAGAACTACCCATATAACCCATTTCTTTAACTGACACCTGTATCATATTCAAACACAAAGATAGCTTCCAAATGTCTGACCAGCTACAAAATGTATGTATTCTATAGCTATACTGCCCAAAATTATTAAAACATCCAAAACGATGAAAATACAACATGTTAATAAGTTGCATGTATCCTTAAGACAATCCTAATCATTCTTCATTGATTTTAGGCTTATGAGTTGATGAAAGAAGAGTGAAATGAAATCATGTTTTAGTAAAAGAAAATGAATTTCTAGAGCTCAACATACCCCCATTGCAAAACCATTGCATGTCCTCATGCAATTTTATTAACACTTTAAGTTCTTCTTTCTTACTCCATATGCTCCGACACTTCAGCCAAAAAATCCAACCTTATTTTCCTATTTCTTTTGGAAGTTAGTGTCATTATGGGCTTTCTCATGAGTAATTTAAACTTGAGATTTATGAGGGATCTATTCATCTTCTTATTCCTCTTCTTAAGTTTCCTTTTCTCTTTGTGTAATGTTCCCAGTTGTAAAGTGAGATAACTATTCATGGAATTTTTCAACTTAACTTGTTCTCTTAAGATCTCATTCTCATTTTTGATGTGCCTATTCAGTATCTCCAATTCATACTTATCTTGATTTAGGGTTTCTATTGGAGGTTCTTGTGGACTGATAGGTCTCTCTTGATTCTTTGAGGAATTTCTTTCCAAGGATTCCACATAGTCATAGATTTGTTGTTGGACTGGATCTATATCAGGAGTCCTCCTACTAGAGCCATCTTCAAAATGTTGTAGAGGAGAGTTTTGAGGACTAAGTGTAGGAGATATGTTAACTGGTGTTTGAACTGGAGTCTCTTCATCCTCAATATCTATAATCCCTACCTCTTTTGTTAATGTCTTTTTCATTATTCCTCTGAGTCTAGAACTTCTCCTTAGCTTTAGTGTACTCCCCTTTTCTTCATCAGTATACTCAATTGTTGATTTTTATTTTCTTTTGGTCCTAATCTGCTTTCTAATTTCTGTTAACTTTTCAGAAATCAGTTCTTCATCTTCTTCCTCTGACGGAGTGTCAAGTTTATTTTCAACATCCATATCAGTTTTTCTTCTTTTGCTTCTCCTAACATTTTCTTCTTTAGATGGTGTTTCTGCATGTTCTTGAAAATGATTTCTTACAAGAAATTCTTCCAAATTATCTCCTATACTCTCCAGTTGGAATTCAATTAATATATTTATTAAACCATGGTGATGCAGAGTGGTTTCTAAAAATTGAACTTTTTTTTGGACATTGGAATCCATTTTTGTCAAGCTATTGAGTAAAAATAAAGGTAAATTTATCTCACCATCTTCTAGGAAATTCATTAGTAACCTAATATGATAAACATACATTGTCCCAAATCTTCCTTCACATGTTATAATTTTTTGCAAAATTAACATGTTTCTCCACTAAATTTTTAAAGAGATACTTGGAATACCCTTCCTAAATATTATGACATCCATACCTAGATTCTTTAGTATCTACTTCTAAGATTCATTATGAAATTCCTTGTTTTTGAGCCATCATTCTCCTTGCCATGGTAGTTCTGTTTCCTCAGCTACAAATGATTCTGTTATGGTGAATTTGATGTCTCCAATTTCCACTTCTGCTCCATCAAAATACCTAGCAAATGATTTTGTAATCTCCTCATGGAAGCCATCAAATTTCTTTATAAAATTTAACCACCCTACTTGCTGTAATAGCCCCTTGACTTGTGGATATCCTTCTAAGTACTTGAATCCAACTGGTTCTATCCTAATAGTTAGCCCCATTCCTCCTTTTTATCTTCCTCTCAGAATTAATTTTCTATTCTTGAAGCTAAATTGGATGCCGATTCTAATATTCTATTTCTGAAACTGTCTCTCTGTGTCTCAGGATAGATTAGCTGCAGAATGATGCTTTATCCTCAGCGTTGCCTCTCATGTACTTCAATTTTTTTTTCAGTCATACCTCACGTTGGTGGCCAAGTTAACTAGCCACCTTTCTACCTCTTAGACTCTTAGTCTGAAAATTTAATTATTTCCGGCTATTATGAATGCATAGCGAGGGGTGAGGGACTATACCTGACCTTACCAATTGTTGTCAAGGATATTGTAGGAGCTGGAGTTTGGAGACAAGAATTTTTAATGTTTTTTTCTTCACCATATTCCTGTTCTCTGAATGAGCAGCTTGCTGCATGAGTAGCTTCATGAGTGAGATGTTAATATTTTCTTGTTTTTTCTCTCTATTGTGGATGTTGCGCGAGGTGCTCAAGATGCCATGGGTGGAACTCTTGTCTTTCCTGGGGTCTTCTCCTCCCTTGTAATCTTTTTTTGTTCAAGAACAGATGTCTACGATGTAGGAATTCCATGATGTCTATAGTAGTCTATGTTTTTTTGTCCTTGCTACATTGTGCTCAGGAATGGAGGAGTGTGGTGCATGGAGGTGATGGAGGAAGTTATACAAATGAATTGATTGAATGATGGGATGGATGGTAAAACATAAGAAGGGAAAAGAAGATCAATGCCTTCCTTTTTTTCTAGAAACCATTAATAACCTGCAAAACATCAAACACAGAAACGCAGATGTACTTTTTTTTTTTTTTTTCTCTTTTTCTCTTTTTTTTTTTTTGAAATAAAGTGGCCTATCTCCATGGAGGTTTTCAAACCACAAACATGCCTTTGGTGCCTCAGAGAGGTTTTCACCCATTGATATTTACTCTCTTTTTTTTTTTTTTTAGCAAGTGAGCTGCCTCCATCGAGGTTTTCAACCCACAAGTTCACCTTGGGTGCCTCAGAGAGGTTTTCACCCATGGATATTTAATCTTTCCACCCCGCACCCCCCCCCCCCCCACTTTATTTTTTTAAAGAGGTGTGGGAAACTATGGAGTTTCCCATCACATATACCTCTCTACTTATTGAATTTATGAACTTTTCCTTTGGCAACGGCTTCTTGTAAATTTTAATTTGGTGCCCATTAACAAGCAAGGGGATTCCTTCCTCATCTATGGTTCTAATTTGAACTATGCCATTATCAAAAAAAAATTCCACTGTGTAAGGTCCCAACCATCTTGTCTTCAACTTGCCTGTGAAGTCTTTAAACCTTGAATCATACAATAGTGCCCAATCTCCTTCTTGGAAGGTCTTTTCTTTCATCTTCTTGTCATGCCATACCTTCCTTTGTAGCTAAACTACCTCTATGTGAATAAGTTCTTGCATTCTGAACTCATCCAATCCTTTTAGTTCCAGCAACCTCTCTTTTTGGGCATATTATAGATCTAGATTTAATTCAACTACCATTCTTAAAGTATTTAATTCAAACTCAATTGAAAGTGTTGGCAATATTGTCATTGATGGCAAAGGCATTGTTTCAAGCAAAGATCAGCAGAGAAGAACAGAGGAAGAGTGCAACTACAGAAAGCAGTATCGGTCAATGAACAGATTCAAGTAGTGAATTGAAGCAGAATTGTCCAGAGACAGAGGAATAGAAAACCTGGCAAGTTGAGAAGAATGAGTGAAACACTTATTCATTCGTATATGGTGATGAGGGATTGGTTCTATATTCTCCATGACTTATATATTCAGCAGAGTATTTGATTTCCTGTGGACATTTGTGAAATCATGTGTTACTAACAGATGGAATTTTTCCTGTATAGACAGCTTGAATTATGAAAGCGTGAGTGTGTTACTCAAAACATATAGATTATGTGAAAGGAGGAGATTCATGAAGTTGTATACGATATCAGGTTGCTAAGGCCACGGTATAGTGAGCCACAGACGAGATCTGTGTGTACAAGGCACATTATATATATATATATATATATATATAACCTGAGTTTCATAGATTAACATAATCAAGGAGGAAGATCAATTAAATGAAAGTTATGCTTTAAAGAATCACGTGCGGATTGAACAATGAAAGAGGTTTATGGTTTTCATCGCACTGCCTATGCGGAGCAAGCGGTATTTCCTGGTCGAGGAGTGATCCCATAGAGTACTTGACACACGTCCCTATACGACATCACAAAACCACTTTTGACTATGAGCCATCGCGCGTTATAGTTCGACCCAGGACGCCTAGAGATATCGTTGAGCATCATTGATCTGGGAAGGGTTCATCGAACGGTCGTCATTTGTTGAAGATGCACGAAGATTAACACAGGTACGGCGGGCCATCGCTCGTTAATGATGGGTATCAAAGGTTGAGAAATATGCATATACGCCGTTGATCTGGAAGCTTGCTAATCTAACGGTGATCGGATGCTGGACTTGCGCGAAGTTTACCTATGGTACCATGTGCATATTTAATTGGCTATTGACTATATTTGTGGGCCCGGGGTCAAAGGTTTACCATATCATTTGGAAGGGTTAAAATGCGAAGGGTTAACTTTAATTCTAAAGTTTTGTTCAAAACTGTAAATATATTTATTTATCAATTTTTTCAAATTGATAAATAAAAATTAAAAGGAGATCGAAAAGCCCCATGGGATAAACTAAAAGGAATACTGTCAGAAGAATACCATTAGTGGTTCGTGGTTTTTACTCATGGTTTTAATAAAGGGAAAACTATATAAGGAGAAGAAAAAATAGAGAACAAGGATTGTGCATCACAAGGGTGGCGAATAAAATTTGTAAAAAGAATATTTGTATGGGTGAGCTCTGTTCTTAACTGATAAATCCGTCACCATGATGCACCCATGAATGTAATGATCTGACAATGATAAATCTCTGGTTTGAATAATGGACGAAATAATGAAGAACTAGTATGAGTATACAGAAAATACATAAATCTGGTGACCGGCAAGCTATGTCGTATGAAAGAGGTGGATCCAGTATGAAATTGATGAAACATGGTCCACAGTGGTGCTGAGGGTCGAAGCCTTCAGAGAGGGGGTTGTAGCTCCCTTCCAGTGGTAGCTGGTAAATGAGAGTAGGGGGTAGTAGCTCCCTTCCAGTGGTGGTTGGTAAACGAGAGAAGGTTGTAGCTTTCTACAGGTGGGTGCCTGCGTGCTGGTATAAGTCTGCACCAGCATATATATTGTAAGAATTCTTTCTCTATAATAAATATTGAAGACTGAGATTACAGCAGCGGTAGTTTTCTCCCGAATTGGGTTTCCACCTTAAATCCTGGTGTTCATATGTGTGGTTTATGTTTGATGGTTTGTTCTGTTATTGCTATTCATGCTCAATGATACAATACTCTAAGTAATGACATAATAAGATATCTGGATATATATGGTTTATGAGAAAGGAAAGAAAAATTGTTCAGCCCTAAATACTGATTCACCCCTCCCCTCTCAGTATTTTTCCTAATAATTGGTATCAGAGCAGGTCCTTCTGAAAAAGCTTAGCCGCTAGAAGGAAGATCAAGCAAGATGAGTAACCAAGATGGAACAACATCTATCAGGCCTCTGATCTTTAATGGAAATAATTTAATCTTCTGGAAAACAAGGATGAGATCTTATCTTCAGTCTCTGGGAGCATATGTATGGGCAATTTTTGAACAAGGATATCAATATCCAGCTGTAGTGCCAACGGATCCGACGGAAAGAAAGAATTATGAAACAAATGCAAAGGAAGTCAATGCTCTGTTGGGAAGTCTAACTGAATCATAATTTGTCAAATTCATGCAGCTAAATACAGCAAAGGAAATATGGGACAAAATCATTCTAATTTATGAAGGTGATGCAAAGGTAAAAGGTGATAAACTCCAAACTCTCAGAATTCAATATGAGAATCTAAAAATGGAGAATGAGGAGAGCATTGCCAATTTCTTCTTACGTCTTGATGATATTGTAAATCGTACGAGAAATTTGGGAGAAACAATAACTGAATCTACCTTGGTTGAGAAAGTCTTAATATCACTAACGAAAAAATTTGAATCAAAATTTTCAGCTCTTGAAGAAAAGCAGGATCTTCAAAATCTTACTGTGGTGCAACTTCATGGCATACTAACTGCATATGAAATGATAAGAGGAGGACATCTGAAGTTAAAGAAGCAGTCTTTAGAACTTCTACAAAAGGGAAGGAAGTACAAAAAATATAAGGATCAGGATATATCTCAGAAGCAGATGAGATAAACTTTGTAAATAAACTTCAACTTGGCATAGGATTGTTCAAAGGTAAGCTTCCTTTCAAATGTTTTGATTGTGGAAGAGTTGGTCATTATGATGCTAAGTTTCCTTATAAATAAACACATAAAAATGGGAAGGAAGTAGCAAAAAGGAATAAGAATCGTTTTAACACTAGAAAGAGTTACTATACTCATGAAGATAGTGATGGGTTATCTGATATTGAGGAAGAATGTGAACAAGATCTTAGAATTCTCATGGCTTTTGAAGAAGTATCTAGAAAAGAAAATGATGCTTTTGTGGATGCTCTAGAAGACAGTGATTTTCTTGATGAAAAAAATAAACCCAAAATCTGCTTAGAAGAGAATAAAATAACCATAGAAACTCTGAAAAATTAGCTTGAAGAAAAGGAGAAACACAATGAGAAATTAGAATGTGAAGTAGTAAGTCTAAGAAAATAACTTGAGAAAGTAAAAACTCTGAATCTTAGATTTGCTAAAGGATCTGAAACCTTAGATGAGATTATCAAGGTACAACGTTCTCCTCTTACAAAGATAGGTTTTGGATATATCGGAGAATATTCTCAGGCTTCAGCGCCAAATTATCTAAAAGCAGTTACAGCTGGTTTACAACATGTTGCCACTCAGCAAGGGAGTAAAGAATCTTCACAGGTAAAGCATGATCATCTCAATTCAAAGAACACTAACAGGAATATCTTTCAAAGAAACACCTATCAACAGGTAAATTCATGTAGAAGATTTTATGATCGCAGAAATTTCTTCTTCAATGGACAATGTTTCTCATGTCACAATTTTGGTCATAAAGCTGTTCAATGTGTTGCATATAAAACAAATAAGAGTACTTATAACTCTTCAAAATGAAGTTGAATGTGCTTATTGCAATAATTTTGGCCATGAAGAATCTGAATGCAGGAGCAAAGTTCAGCCAAAAGAACATGTTCCTTCATGTTCCAAAGTATGGAAAAAGAAGTAATTACAATAGCGTTATTTGCAGAAGATTAAGAAAACCAATGGTACATTGATAGTGGATGCTCAAGACACATGACAGGTGATAAAGACAAACTTCTTGCATATAGTGCCCTAGAAAAGGAAAAGAATGTTACATTTGGAAATGATACTCCTACGATCATTAAGGGAAAAGGGTCTGTTTTTCTAAAAGAAAAGGTGAAAGCTAATGAAGTCATGTATGTGGATAGATTAAAGCATAACTTGTTAAGTTTAATTCAAATGTGTGATCAAGGAACTGAAGTTGTCTTTAGTTCAAAAGAATGTGTGGTACGTGATCTTGATACAGGTAAAGAAATTATAAAAGGAAAAAGAACTCCAAACAACCTGTATATATTGAAGAACTGCAAATAACAGTGTTATTTGAGTAAATCTTCAGAAAATTGGCTATGGCATAGAAGGTTGGGGAATCTGAGCTTCTCTCAAATCAACAAATCAAGCAGACTTAAAGCTGTTCGTAATCTTCCCAATATTACTCTACCTGAAAATATCATATGTAAATCTTGCCAATTCGGTAAGCAAACCAGAGTACAATTTAATGCCAAGGAAGGATCATCAAGTAAGCCTCTTGAACTCATTCATACTGACATATGTGGACCTATGAGGAAGAAGTCACCATGGGGTGAAGAATACTATATCTTATTCATTGATGATTTCTCTAGAATGTGTTGGATTGGGCTGCTTAAACACAAAGATGAAGCATTTAAGAATTTTCAGATCTTCAAAGCGCTAGTTGAGAATGAATTAGACCTAAAAATCAAGTGTCTCAGATCTGATCAAGGAGGAGAATATACATCAAATTAATTCCTTGAATTTTGTGAACAAAATGGCATAAAAAGACAATTTTCTGTAGATGGCACTCCACAACAAAATGGTGTTGCAGAAAGAATGAATAGAATAGTTCAACAAATGGCTAGAGCTATGCTTGATGATTCTGGAACACCTGACACATTTTGGGGAGAAGAAGCACATACAGCAGTAAGCATTCTCAACAAGGCACATGTTCGTGTAAATAGTGATAAAACTCCATATGAACTCTAGTATGGTAAACCTCCCACTATAAAGCATTTTAGAATTTTTGGAAGCAAATGTTTCATCAAGAATAATGATGAAAAATTTGGCAAGTTTGAACCCAGAGCAGATGAAGGAATATTTCTTGGTTACTCCTCTAGGATTAGGGCATATAAATGTTACAATAAAAGACTTCGGAAGATTTTTGAATGTATTGATGTTGTTATTGATGACTCTCCTGCAGCTCCAAAAGAAGAAAAAAAAACAACAGATGAAGATGATGATGACACATATCCTTCTACATCAAATAGTAATGATACAAACAGTGTACCTAGTGAAGAACCCGAAGATGGTTTGTCTAAAAAGGCTCCCTCCAGATATGTTCAAAAGAATCATCCAAAATATCAAATTTTGGGAGAAAAGGGATCAGGTGTACAAAAAAGAAGGACTCTTATAGGATCTTCTAGCAATCTGGCATTTCTGTCCACTATTGAACCTCATAGTGTTAGTCAAGCTAACAAAGATGATTGTTGGATTCAAGCCATGAACAAAGAGCTTGATCAAATTGAAAAGAATCACACTTGGGAATTAGTACCAAGACCTCATGACAAAAATGTCATTGGAACTAAATGGATATTCAAAAACAAGTTAAATGAGAATGGGGATGTTATAAGAAATAAAGCTAGACTTGTTTGAAAGGGGTATGCTCAACAAGAAGGTATAGACTTTGAAGAAACCTTTGGTCCTGTAGCCAGACTTGAAGCCATAAGAATTTTTCTTGCTTTTTCAAGCTTCCAACAAATCAGAGTTTATCAAATGGATGTCAAATCTGCTTTTCTCAATGGTGATCTAGAAGAAGAAGTTTATATAGAAAAAACAGAAGGATTCATTCTGGGAAATGATGAAAAACTTGTTTGTAGAATTAAAAAGGCTCTATATGGTCTGAAACAAGCTCCAAGGGCATGGTACTATCATCTTGACAAATATCTTCATCAACAAGGATTTTCAAAGGGGTCTGCTGATAGCAACTTATACACAAAAAATGAAAATGACAAATTGTTGATTGTGGTGGTATATGTCGATGATATCATTTTTGGAAGTAATGAAGAGTCTTGCGTCAGAAATTTGCTTCTAATATGCAGCAAGAATTTGAAATTCCTTTACTTGGGGAACTAACATTCTTTCTTGGCTTGCAAGTGCAACAAGCAACAGATGGTATATTCTTATCAAAAGCAAAGTACCTCAAGCAAATCCTGAAGAAGTATGGCATTGAAGATTGCAAACCTGTAAGTACACCAATGATAACCGGATGTAATCTCAGTTCTAATGATGAGTCCCCCACTGTAAATCAACCAGAATACATATTTATGATAGGAATTCTACTTTATATCACTGGGACAAGACCAGACATCATGCATGCAGTTGGAATTGTTGGACGATTCCAAGCTAATCCAAAAGAGTCTCATCTTCAGGCTGTGAAAAGAATATTCAAATATCTACAAGGAACTCAAGACTTTGGACTATGGTATCCAAAGAATGTTGATCTTACTCTTCATGCATATACTGATGCAGATTGGGCTAGAAGTGTTGATGATAGGAAAAGCACTAGTGGTGGTGCATTCTTTATGGGGCCCCGGTTAGTATCTTGGTTTAGCAAGAAGCAAAGCTCCATTGCCTTATCTACAGCAGAAGTAGAATATGTGGCTGCAGCATCATGTTGCACTCAACTTCTCTGGATGATGCAAACCCTACAAGACTTTCAAATCAAATTTTCACCTCCTATCTCCATTATGTGTGATAATACAAGTGCCATCAGTATCTCAAAGAATCATGTTATGCATTCCAAGACCAAGCACATTCCCATCAAATATCACTTCTTACGTCAACAAGTGCTAGAACAAAAAGTGAAATTGGAGTATGTTTCCTCCAAAGAACAAGTTGTTGATATATTTACCAAACCTCTACCCAGGGAAGCGTTTGAATATCTCAGAAAAAAACTGGGCATTGTCTCTGCCATGCAGAGGATCAGGTCTACTTAAATATAGAAGATTAAATTGGTTGTGAGGTGCTGTTAGGCATCTTTGAATGCACAGGCTCAGGGGGAGCATTGGTCACATGAAAAGGATGAATTTTTGGTTAGGGGGAGCATGGCATTGTCGGTTCAAAGGATCTTGATTAAACTCTTTTCCATTGATGTCAAAGGGGGAGGAAAAACAACAAAGGGCTTCTATAAAGAGTATTGCCATCAATGCCAACGGGGGATATTGTTGGCAATATTTTCATTGATGGCAAAGGCATTGTTTCAAGCAAAGATCAGCAGAGAAGAACAAAGGAAGAGTGCAACTACAGAAAGTAGTATCGGTCAATGAACAGATTCAAGCAGTGAATTGAAGCAGAATTGTCCAGAGATAGAGGAATAGAAAACCTGGCAAATTGAGAAGAATGAGTGAAACACTTATTCATTCGTATATGGTGATGAGGGATTGGTTCTATATTCTCCATGACTTATATATTCAGTAGAGTATTTGAGTTCCTGTGGACATTTGTGAAATCATGTGTTACTGACAGATGGAATTTTTCCCGTATAGACAGCTTGAATTATGAAAGCATGACTGTGTTACTCAGAACATCTAGATTCTGTGAAAGGAGGAGATTCGTGAAGTTGTATACGATATCGGGTTGCTAAGGCCATGGTACAGTGAGCCACGGACGAGATCTGTGTGTACAGGGCACATTATATATATATAACCTGAGTTTCATACATTAACATAATCACGAAGGAAGATCAATTAAATCAAAGTTATGCTTTAAAGAATCACATGTGAAATGAATAGTGAAAGCGGTTTATGGTTTTCATCGCACCGCCTACGCAGAGCAAGCGGTATTTCCTGGTTGAGGAGCGATCCCATAGAGTACTTGACATGCATCCCTGTACGACGTCACAAAACCACTTTTGAATATGTGCCATCACGCGTTATAGTTCGACCCAGGATGCCCAGCGATATCGTTGAGCACCGTTGATCTGGGAAGGGTTCATCGGACGGTCGTCATTTGTTGAATATGCGTGAATATTAACACAAGTACGGCGGGCCATCGCTCGTTAACGATCGGTATCGAAGGTTGAGCGATATGCATATACACCGTTGATCTGGAAGCTTGCTAATCTAATGGTGATCGGATGTTGGACTTGCGTGAAGTTTACCTATGGTACCATGTGTGTATTTAATTGGCTATTGACTATATTTGTGGGCCCGGGGTCAAAGGTTTACCATATCATTTGAAGGGTTAACATGAGAAGGGTTAACTTTAATTCTAAAGTTCTGTTCAAAATTTTAAATATATTTATTTATCAATTTGTTCAAATTGATAAATAAAAATTAAAAGGAGATCAAAAAGCCCTGTGGGATAAACTAAAAGGAATATTGTCAGAAGAATACCATTAGCGGTTCGTGGTTTTTACTCATGGTTTCAATAAAGGGAAAACTATATAAGGAGAAGAAAAAATAGAGAACGAGGAGTGTGGATCACAAGGGTGGTGAATAAAATTTCTAAAAAGAATATCTGTATGGGTGAGCTCTATTCTTAACTGATAAATCCATCACCACGATGCACCCATGAATGTAGTGATCTGACGATGATAAATCTCTAGTTTGAATAATGGACGAAATAATTAAGAACTAGTATGAGTATACAGAAAATACATAAATCTGGTGACCGGCAAGGTATGTCGTATGAAAGAGGTGGATCCAGTATAAAATTGATGAAACGTGGTCCGCAGTGGTGCTGAGGGTCGAAGCCTTCAGAGAGGGGGTTGTAGCTCCCTTCCAGTGGTAGCTGGTAAACGAGAGCAGGGGGTAGTAGCTCCCTTCCAGTGGTGGCTGGTAAACGAGAGAAGGTTGTAGCTTTCTACAAGTGGGTGCCTACGTGCTGGTATAAGTCTGCACCAGCATATATATTGTAAGAATTTTTTCTCTATAATAAATATTGAAGACTAAGATTACAGCAGCGGTGGTTTTCTCCCGAATTGGGTTTCCACCTTAAATCCTGGTTCATATGTGTGGTTTATGTTTGATGGTTTTTTCTGTTATTTCTGTTCATGCTCAATGATACAATACTCTAAGTAATGACATAATAAGATATCTGGATATATATGGTTTAAGAGAAAGGAAAGAAAAATTTTTTAGCCCTAAATACCGATTCACCCCTCCCCTCTCAGTATTTTTCCTAACAGAAAGTAAAGCTTTCTTACCATAGAATAGTTCATAAGGAGTGAATCCTATTGTTGTCTTCCAAGTAGTATTGTAGGCCCAAGTATATTCTACCAATATTTCTACCCAATATTTTTTGCTGATGCTCACAAACTTGGTGAGGATGCTCTCTAAATCTATGTTAGTTACTTCAACATGGATATTCACCTAAGGGTGATAGGTCGTACAAGTTCTATGCTCAATATTGTGCTTCCTCAAAAGATTCTCAATGAGGTGAGAGGCGACTTGTGCTCCCTGATCAGTGACTATTCCTATGGGGTATCCAAACTTGTAAAACACATTCTCCTTCAGAAATTATGCTAGTTTCTCCTCGGTTGCTACCATCACTGCTTTTTGTTTCTGCCCTCTTTGTTATGAGGTTATTCTTTTACGAAATGAGTAGACTAATTTCATTTTATTGATTTAAGTTTCAGAGAGTTAGGCTCGTGGGTTCAGGCCCTGTTAGCTAGAGGGATCCTGACCAAGGTTCAAGGTTAAGGTTTTCCAACAAACCCCTATACTATTGGCCCTTTCGGCAGTGACCTTCTTGTGCATGCGAAAGTCTCACCCGAAGCAGAATAGGAGGGTGTTGGAACCAGGTTTCCACACCCTGAGAGAGATCAGGTAAGTCAAGCAGAGCAGCGTTCCCAACTTATCAAGCTTTGCATTTAACAGATCAAGTGTAGGCTTATATCATAGAGCCCAGATCTAATGATTACGTGCATAATACCATTCTATCAGTACAACAACTATAATTGCAGCAATTAACAGATCATAGATTCATATAACAAAAACAACGATAATTCCGTAGCTATCAAACATATATTTTCGCAGCTTAATCATATAATCCAAGTCTACATAAATTATAATAGAACATATCTAGATCACATCAGATATCAACAGTACTTGTAACGGATCCAAGATTTCACATCAACAGTAATACATTAACTCAGATAACACAGAGATACTCTAACCAGATTCACATATATTATCATCCAAAACCCAATACAATCCAACACAGCCTGCGCACATAGCTAGCAGGGTCCACACACAACAGGACTAAGCATCTATGCACACACATCCATCAAGATTCCTTACCCTAGCAACCGAAACAGATCTAACAATTTTCAACTAACATCAATCTCTATTCTTTCCAACCTATGACTCAAAAAGGTTCATCTATTTATACCGATTTAGCCTACGCATCCAATGGTACGCAAACCGTGGTTTGTGGACACTTAGTCTACCCTTGACCCATTACAGTGCCTTAGGGGATTCAACCCACCCCAAAACTCCTGCGTTAGACTAAATATTACAAAAATATACAAACATGGAAAAAATTTGCAGCTTTAGGAGACCTTGTTCCAATAGTCCCCAACAAAATCTTGTGACTCATCCCGAGTCACTGTGATGGTGGGGTATCCACCTGTGCCTGCAATAATTTTATGACCTCAGCTAATGGAGGAAGCATGCCTTGACTCTTGTTATCACCCTATTAATTTCTTAAGTTGTGGGATTTGATTTTTTAGTCAAAGAAGACTAGGGGTAACCACAAACCTACTTTGGAAATCTAGGATCTAGCCTTCCTAAATTTTAGAGAGGGCTCTCTCTTTATGATTTAACTTTGTTTTTGCTTAGTGTTTTAGGCTAGTTATGATAGAACAATTGGTTTTGGTTTTGAATTGGTTTGGTGGGAAAAAATCACTTAAAGGTAAACTAGGGAGAAATCTACTTGAACATTGGGCTAATGGAGTCTAAGTCTAGATAACAGTACTAGAAGGCAAGGACAAGAGAATGCAAATATAGTCAGGGAAATATAGATAACCCTCAGAGCTTTGGGTATAATTTTTTTGATGAGATGGTGTAGTCGGGATAAAGGGAAATGAAGGATCCTTTGATCTGAAAAATAGAAGAAGGAGGCAGGAGTCAAATGGGAGTAGGAGTAGTTAAGAATTCCTAACACCGGAAATCAATTGAAAACATTTAAATGGTAACTTAGTTAAGACAGGGAGCCATAAGCTAGTCTTGAAGTAATATTCCTAGTTACTCATTAAGAAATAACAAACACATAATGAAATGAATGTAACTTAGAAAATAAATAATGACAAGACAGATGCACTTTACTCTTTAACTTATCATGAGAATCCTGAATTATGATGTCCAATTATCTTTGTCCAGTCTGCTACTTCGAAATCAACACATGTAAGCCTCCAATGTATTAGAAAAAGTCTATAGTAATCTTAGAAATTTTATTCCACACTAAAAGACTTCAAAGAGTGAAGTATTTATAAAAATTCTAAACTATAATATCTTGAAAAAATATCAAGATTGGTTTACAAATATCTCCAACAGTTTTACATAAATAGAACTTAAGTAAAGGACACTCAAAACTAATGCATATATTTGGCACTATATTTTATGGATAGGTGATGACAAAGAGGAGAATTAAAATTTGATCTCAACTCTTAGATGATGATGAGACATCCAAGTCACTAATTGTTTCCTTTCTTTGTGCATTCTGCTCCAGCAATTCTGCAAACTTGGGGTCTAATGATACCTGTGTATTTCTCAATCCGAAATAGATATGTAAATAGTGAAAGAGATTATTTTAAATGACTATGTTGGTGAGATAAACCTCTCTCAGTTCCATAAATTCCTGCTCCTACTGTTCACAATAGGCTCTGCAAAAAGATGTGTAAAACAGGGTTTTACAGAGCCTGAAACATAGGCTGTAAAGATGCGCATGTATATTTCCTTCTGTAATATATATGCACAAAGTGAGATAGTTTTTTGTATATGGGTATCTTAGGAACAAAAACCTCCTTCATTTTTGTAATATGTATTTCGTATTGGCCACAATTGTCTCTACAAAATGATGACTTAACAAGAATTTTGTGCAAAAAGTTCTTTCCAATTGTGTTTAATATTTCCAAATCCATAATGGTTGTTAGAAACGTGAGAGAGGTTTTTGTAGCTATACATCTTAAGAACATAAATATCCTTCATTTTTTCAACATTCATTTTGTATTCGTCACAATAGTTTCTGCAAAAGAATGACTTAAATAAGAAATTTCTGCAAAAATGTTCCTTCTTGTTATGTTTTCATCTTTTAAGCTTTTTGTTCTTTTAACTATTTTTACTTTCACTTTGGATAAACTTCATTGTTTTTGGTGAAATTATTTTTATCTCTATTAACCATTACTACCATTTTTTTCTACTTTTACTGTTTCACCTTGACTGCTCTGTAACTTTGTTTTAACTTTCACTCTAACTTTTACCTGATACACTTTAACTCTTATGCTCTTTGACTATTCTGTTTCACTATCATTGTGAATTATAATTTCACTTTTGCCATTCACTATGCACACATTTCATCATTCTGATCTCTCTCTGACTTGATTTTATTCTTTCTTTGTATACAAACTGTTTTTTGAATGAAGATTTTGAATTAAAATCTGAGAATTTGGAGCAAACAATTTTGTCAACTAGTATTGAAACTGTTGGCCCAATTTCTTATTTTTATAATAACCTGCAAAAATAAAACAATTTGTTAATGAAACAGAGGTTTGCAAGGAGGTGATTGAAGGCTTTTGAAAGACCTGTGGCATGAGATCTATCTATGGAGGTTTAAATATGTTTTTAGGCATTTTTTGGCTACTTCTGCAAGATTAGATTGTTTGTAGGAGTAATTTACTTTAACAGAGGGATAATTGAGAAAATATGGCTAAGGATAATCTCTTTTCATTTTTCTACTCAATTAAGTTTATCAAAGAAATATTTAGGATATGAAAACTAGAATAAAACAGAAAACAAGGGTTTTCTGAGTTTGTTTGACTGAGAAATAGGATTTCAAGGTATACTCAAAGGTTTTAGCCTTTCAAATTTTTGAATTTGATCTTTAAACTTCAGAAACTGGAAATTTGGCTTCAGAAAGGTTTGCAGTAAGAAACAGGGTTTCCTGGAAAAATTGGCCAGGGTTTGGCCTCTTTTTGGAGTTTTTTTAGGAAAATTGGTTCAGTAAAACCCTTAATTACAGGCCTCGTTTAATCATTCATGGTCTAAAATTTGAAATTGCAGGTTTTAACTGTTGAAAAATACCTTCTAATGCAGGTACTTGACTATAAAAATGGTTTTACAGGTTTACTAGTTGCAATGCTAGCTTCGGCAGTTTTCTGGAGTGATGTACAACTCCTCATAGTCTTTAAAGGCGAATCCTAGTTAAATTCAGCGGTTTTAGGCATAAAATGGCAATCAGGGCTTGAAAGGCTTAGCACAGTTGGGAGCTCCTATTCAGAGTTCAAAGTGTAGATAAACTGCAAAATAGGTTTACCAAAGGTTTTAACCTTTTAATTTGATCTTCATTAACTGCAGGTCTACTCAATGGCGGGAGACGGTTTCATGATTTGAAATGAAACTGGAGAGAAGTTATCGCATGAAATTTAGGCAGTAAATGGTTTTACCTCACATGAATGTGATCAAATCATCTTTTGACATGTCATGGAGGGAGAAATGGGAAATACTGCCCATTTCGTGTCCGATTTGAGGTTGGGCGGTCGTTTGTTTTTTGCGCGTGATATTGCTCTTGGGCCGTTGGATCTTGCGATTAGGAGCGAAGAGTCGAGATCAATTGGGAAGGTGAGGCCAAAGGAATGGTGGGACCAGGTTTCCTATGGGTGGTGGCGGTTAAAAATTTGGTTTAAAACCCTTATAAAATATGAATTGGATCAAAGGTTTTAATTATACAAAAGTGGGGTTATGCTATGGTGCATAGTTTATATATAGCATGGGTCAATTATATATAGTGTGAGGATTATATAATATGGGAAAAGATATGGATACGAGAAAATTTTAGTTGTTAAAAACAAACCTAAGCTTATTTAAACTAAACCTTGGGTTATACAATTATGAGGGAAGGGATTTATGCATGTATTGTGAAGGTGAAATATAAGTCGGTTATTTTAAATCGCATACATTGACTTTTCTGGTGGTGGAGGGATAAGTTTTTTGAACCTTATAAAAAAAATTGATTTTATTCAAAAACTTAGGATATAAGTTGATGAGCGGGATTAAATATGTTTTGATTAAAACACATGCAATATGCCCAAATGAAACTCATTAGCATGGTTATTTTATTATATAGTTTTAAACCTTTTGAATGGTTTAATAACCATAGGGGCCGGATATTTACTTAGTGTTAGTTTTAGAGCAAAGGGCGCTTTATTTGGGTTTTATTTTGACATGTGGATAATAAATTTGGTTCAAAATCTTTGTAATAGTGGGTTTTGCGGGTATTTAGAGATAGGGAATTAAATAAATAGGATAAGGTATTTATTTGGGGATTTAATAAAGTAAGTTAAAAATTAATATGAAAGGGTAGTGTCATGTAAAAAAAAAATACATAAAATCTCTAAGTGTAAAAAGCAAAGCATTTCTCATCTTTATATTATTTCACCAATACTTAGGATAAATGTAATTTTGAGGGTTTTATGAATGCTTCTGAATGAAGGAAGTTAATCAGATGGGGTTTTATGTTTCATTAAGTAAGAATGAGTCTTTACTTATGAAAATTAATTAAAATGTATGAATGAGGGATAAATAATGGTAAATAGGAATTTAACATAAGAATTCAACATTTTCAACTAACCAGTCATCGAGCCTTGGGTCCGGTCCCAACAAAAGTCAGAGAAACGCTCTGAGCGTATTTGACTGATAGTCTAGAATACTAAACACTTACATGGGAGGGGAAATAAGTGATTTTTGCTCAGTGATGAATATTACATGCTTTCTTCCACTTCTTTTCTACCTACCCAACATTACTCTAACATTTTTTCTTCCTTTTGGCAGGTGCATTTAGGCTTGCAACCTTGAAACATTTATTCTTTTTAAGTATAAACTATCTAAATCTACCTTATTTCATCCGAGGGCTTAGATTAAACTATTGAGCTCCTCATTATTCTGTACCTATCTACTGATTTGTCAGGATTAAACTGTTTGACAAATCTTGATTCACTATCTAAAACTTGAAATTGAAAACATGACAAGTCAAGTTTAAACAGTTTAACTCATCATGGATTATGGCATTTATTGACACTCTGCCATAATCATTTGCAAAAAGTAAAAAGTAGTGGCATTTGGACTTGCACAATTTCGTGTCTTATTTTCATCTTTTTCTTTTCGGGTCTATGTTTTTTAAGTCCTTTGATCTTTCTTTTAGGACTTTTTACCCTCTTTTTTATTTTTTTATTATTTTATTGTTATTATTATTTTTTTTCAAAATATGGGAAAACAACTTGCAGAAAGGAAGGTATGTACATATTTACAAGACTATCAAAATTCAATTAAAAATTATGAATCCTATATTTATAGGATCCTAACAGCAGCTTCACATGGGGATGGCATTTCCTTGTGAGATATCAAGAACACCATCAACTAGTAGCCTGATCCTTTGAGCCAATCCCAAACATGCATTTTCTTTGTTATAAAATCTCTGTGACTGAAAACCTTGAACTGAATTTAGTCCTTTTTCTCCAAATTGAAATCTGATCTAAAACTAAAAGAACATACTGCAATTCTCAAACCAAACTGATAGATCTTAAATATATTTAGGACCTTCTCCTTGGCTTTAAATCTTAATGAATTATTTCAAAACTAGCTGAAAAATGAATACTTAAAAAAAATGCTCAGAGCTTTGAGCTTATTTGCATTCATCTACCTACTTTAATCTACTGTTAAGCTTGTTAAATCAGGTAGTACAAAAATTCCAATGAAGCCAGTCAAGTAGTTGTAGCAATGAATGGATAATTTGACTGATTTTCATCAAACTTAGAAGCATAAATTGATCATGTGTCTTCATAATCAAAGATATGATGTGAAATGGAAATTTCTGATATATTTGATCCTCATAGATAAAACATGTTTGTAGACTTGAGCTAAAAATAGTCTCAATATAATTTTCTATAGGATCATCAAAAGCATAATGTATGATTTGTGCTTCTAGGCCTTCAATGACTAGTTGCTCAGTTTTATTCTTAATATTAATCCCTGAAACTATTTCTTCGATCTTGTGCTTGAAAGAATAATCATCCTCAAACTGCAAGTCAAAAGGTAGTACAATTTCCTCTTGCTTTGAAGAAGGAATATTTTCCAAGAATTCTTTAGGATCTCGAAAATTATATGACTGAATTTGAGAATGCAAAATTTTAATTTAATTTTCATATTTTTTGGAAACTATCTCAAGAAAATATATTTTAAGTTGCGAAGAATATTTTCTTGATTTCAAAACAAGAAACACAGCTATTAGAAAATATTTATCAAGCTGAAATTCAAATAACTCATCCCACAAACTAGCTAGTGATTGCTCTGTGAAGCTAGCTTGAATTTGGAGAACATAATTATCATCAAACTGATCATACTTAGGCATATTTTCAAAAGAATGTCATCAATTATATACATTAGATTAGCAGATTGTTTTTCCAGTAATCCTAATATATCTTGATTAGATTGGTTTCTTTCTATTTGAAAGTCAACATTTTTCTCAATAGGCGTACTATCAAGCAATGGGGCTTTTTGGGAAGGTATAACAACATGAGCATCAACATGTTCTTCTGTCTCTTCATGGATAACAAATTTATTACATTCATCAACATTAGAATAAGTAGAAACAGTTTCTTCATTATGTAAATATTTTAAGGATGGTTTCATTTTTAGAAGAAATTGATTTCTTCTTCGGTGAGGGGGGGTGGGAATCTCTGAATTCCTATATTTGAATAATAATTTTTTTTTCTATTATGTAAAAATTGATCATAAGGTTGAATATTTTCTTTAACTTCATTCAAAACATTATATGAAACATCATTTGTTACTACAGAGGGGCTTTGTGGATCTTGATTCATCACCTAATCTATTTCATCTTTGTTTAACTCCTCTTGATTATTATGACATTTAACTTGAGAATGAAAGTTCTGGAATTCTTCTAATAAATCTTCAGGATGCCAATTTCAAAAATATTCATCAATATTTTTAAGGTAATTTATAAGATCTTCAGCTTGATCACAACAATTTTCAGCTAATGATAAAGATGGAAAATCTTCTTTGTAATGCTCATAAAATACCTTATGAAAATCTTTTAGAGAAAACAAACTTGCAGGTTTGAGAGCTTCATACCATTCCCTTGATTTTCCTTCTAAGGTTGCCATGAATATCTTCATGAGGCAATCCTCATGCCAATCACCCTTCAATCTTGATGAGTGTATATGAAATTTAATGAGATGTAACAAAGGATCATCAATATTCTCATCTTGAAACATGGGCAGATTTTCACCCCAATTTACCTTTGGTAGTTTGTGTGGAAATCCAGGTATGTGATCTCTGCTCATGGGAGCATATCTTCGTTTTATTCTTGGATCATCTTATTAATTTGTCATAAAGAAAGTTCTTTTGTATCTATACAGCAACAAGGGATTCTTATAAAATACAATATATGTTAATCTTTCTTAATGAGAAAGAACATAATGTCTTGGATTAACATCAAGTTTAAGCTAATCATTCCATATTTTTCTTGGTTCATTCCTACGGTGGAGTCTTGATTGTAAAATTGTTGTGGAGATTCTGGAGGTTGGAGTGATTTTGCAACCTTTTTATGTCATCATTGTCCACCATCATAGATGAATCTGAACACATAAAATATTTGAAGAAAGGTTAGTCTTCCCTAGTATAGTGTGAGTATGTTATCACCCTAGTAATTTCTTAAGTTGTGGGATTTGAGTTTTTAATCAAAGAAGACTAGGGGTAACCACAAACCTACTTTGGAAATCTAGGATCTAGCCTTCCTAAATTTCGGAGAGGGCTCTCTCTTTATGATTTAATTTTTTTTTGCTTAGTGTTTAGGCTAGTTATGAAAGAAAAATTGGTTTTGGTTTTGAATTGGTTTGGTGGGAAAAAATCACTTAAAGGTAAACTAGGGAGAAATCTAATTGACCATTGGGCTAATGGAGTCTAAGTCTAGATAGCAGTACTAGAAGGCAAGGCCAAAAGGATGCAAATATAGTCAGGGCAAGATAGATAACCCTCAGAGCTTTGGGTAAAAGGTTTTTGATGAGGTGGTGTTATCGGGACAAAGGGCAATGAAGGATCCTTTGATATGGACAATAGAAGAAGGAGGCAGGAGTCAAACGGGAGTAGGAGCAGTTAAGAATTCCTAACATCGGAAATTAGTTGAAAACATTTAAATGGTGACTTAGTTAAGACAGGGAGCCATAAGCTAGTCTTGAAGTAATATTCCTAGTTACTCATTAAGAAATAAAAAACACATAATGAAATGAATGTAACTCGGAAAATAAACAATGACAAGATAGATGCACTTTACTCTTTAACTTATCATGAGAATCTTGAATTATGATGTCCAATTAGCTTTGTCCAGTCTGCTACTTCGAAATCAACACATGCAAGCCTCCAATGTATTAGCAAATGTATATAGTAATCTTATAAATTTTATTCCACAGTAAAATACTTCAAAGAGTGAAGTATTTATACAAATTCTAAACTAGAATATCTTGAAAAAATATCAATATTGGTTTACAAATATCTCCAACTGTTTTACATAAATAGAACTTAAGTAAAGGACACTCAAAACTAATGCATCTATTTGAAACTATTTTTTATGGATATGTGATGACCAAGAGGAGAATTCGAATTTGATCTCAACTCTTAGTTGATGATGAGGCATCCAAGTCACTAACTGTTTCCTTTCTTTGTGAATTCTGCTTTAGCAATTCTGCAAACTTTAGGTCCAATGATACCTTTTTTTTTCTCAATCCTAGATATACATATAAAAAGTGAAAGAGGTTATTTTAGATGAATACGTTTTTGATATAAACCTCTCGTAGTTTCCTAAATTTCTACTCCAGCTGTTCACAATAGGCTCTACAAAACGATGTGCAAAACAGAGTTTTATAGAGTCTGAAAAATGGGTTGTAAAGATGCGCATGTATCTTTCCTTATATAATATCTGTGCACAAAGTGAGATATTTTTTCGTGGAATGGAATATTAGGAACACAAACCTCCTTCAGTTTTGTAAGATGTATTTCTGATTGGCCACAATTTTCTTTTCAAAATGATGACTTAAAAGGAATTTTCTGCAAAACGTGCTTTCCAATTGTGTTTAATATTTCCAAATACATAATGGTTGTTAGAAAACTGAGAGATTTTTTTGTAGCTAGACATCTTAAGAACATAAACCTCATTCATTTTTTCAAAATTCATCTTAGATTGGTCACAATAGCTTCTGTAAAACAATGACTTAAACATAAAATTTCTGTAAAAATGTTCCTTCTTGTTATGTTTTCATCTTTTAACCTTTTTGTTCTTTTAACCATTTTTACTTTCACTTTGGGTAAACTTCATTGTTGTTGGTGAAATTATTTTCATCTCTGTTAACCATTACTGCCTTTGTTTTTACTTTTATTGTTTCACCTTGACTGCTCTGTAACTTTGTTTTAACTTTCACTCTAACTTTTACGTGATACACTTTAACTCTGATGCTCTTTGACTATTCTGTTTCACTATCATTGTGAATTTTGATTTCACTTTCACCGTTCACTGCGCACATTTTATCATTATGATCTCTCTTAGACTTGATTTTATTCTTTTTTGTATACAAACTGTTTTTTGAATGAAGCTTTTGGATTAAAATCTGAGAATTTGGAGCAAACAATTTTGTCAACTAGTATTGAAATTGTTGGCCCAATTTCTTATTCTGATAATAACCTGCAAAAAGAAAACAATTTGCTAATGAAACAGAGGTCTACAAGGAGGTGATTGAAGGCTTTTGATAGACCTGTGGAATGAGATCTGTTTGTGGAGGTTTAACTATATTTCTAAGCATTTTTGGGCTACTTCTGCAAGATTAGATTGTTTACAGGAGTAATTTACTTTAACAGAGGGACAATTGAGCAAATCTGGCTAAGGATAATATCTTTTGAGTTTTCTGCTCAATTAAGTTTAACAAAGAAATTCTGAGGATATGAAAACTAGAATAAAATAGAAAACAAGGGTTTTCTGAGTTTGTTTGATTGATAAATAGGGTTTCAAGGTATATTCAGAGGTTTTAGCCTTTCAGATTTTTGAATTTGATCTTTAAACTTTAGAAACTGGAAATTTGGCTTCAGAAAGGTTCGCAGTAAGAAACAGGGTTTCCTAGAAAAATTGGCCAGGGTTTGGCCTCTTTTTGGTGTTTTGTTTAGGCAAATTGGTTTAGTAAAACCCTTAATTACAGGCCTGGTTTAATCATTCATGGTCCAAAATTTTATATTGCAAGTTTTAACTGTCGAAAAATACCTTTGAATGCAGGTACTTGACTGTAAAAATGGTTTTACAGGTTTATTGGTTGCAATGCTGGCTTCGGTAGTTTTCTGGAGTGATGTATAGCTCCTCATAGTATTTAAAGGTGAATCCTGGTCACATTCAATGGTTTTAGGCATAAAATGGAAATCAAGGCTTGAAAGGCTTAACACAGTTGGGAGTGGCTATTCAGAGTTCAAAGTGTAGATAAACTGAAAAATTGGTTTACCAAAGGTTTTAACCTTTTGATTTGATCTTCATTAACTGTAGGTCTAATCAATGGCGAGAGGTGGTTTCATGATTTGCAATGAAACTGGAGAGCAGTTATCGCATGCAATTTAGGCAATAAATGGTTTTACCTCACATGAACGCGATAAAATCATATTTTGACACATCATGGAGGGAGAAATGGGAAATACTGCCCATTTCGCGTCTAATTTGAGGTTGGGCGATTGTTTGTTTTTTACGCGCAATATTGCTCTTGGGCCATTGGATCTTGCTATCAAGAGCGAATGGTCGAGATCAATTGGGAAGGTGCAGCCGAAGGAATGGTGGGACCAGGCTTCATATGGGTGATGGTGGTTAAAAAATTGGTTTAAAACCCTTATAAAATATGAATTGGATCAAAGGTTTTAATTATACAAAAGCGGGGTTATGCTATGCTGCATAGTTTATATATATCATGGGTCAATTATATATAGCGTGAGGATTATATAATATGGGAAAAGATATGGATACGGGAAAAGTTTAGTTGTTAAAAACAAACCTAAGCTTATTTCAACTAAACCTTGGGCTATACAATTATGATGGAAGGGATTTATGCATGCATTGAGAAGGTGAAATATAAGTCGGGTTAGTTTAAATTGCATACATTGAATTTTATGGTGGCAGAGGGATAAGTTTTTTGAACCTTATAAAAACAATTGATTTGATTCAAAAACTTAGGATATAAGTTGATGAGCTCGATTAAATATGTTTTGATTAAAACACATGCAATATGCTCAAATGAAACTCATTGGCGTGGTTATTTTATTGTGTATTTTTAAACCTTGTGAACGGTTTAATAACCATAGGGGCAAGATATTTACTTAGTGTTAGTTTTAGACCAAAAGGCGCTTTATTTGGGTTTTATTTTGACATGTGCATAATAACTTTGCTCCAAAATATTTGTAATAGTGGGTTGTGGGGGTATTTAGATATATGGAATTAAATAAATAGGATAAGGTATTTATTTAGGGATTTAATAAACTAAGTTAAAAATTAATATGAAAGGGAAGTGTAATGTAAAACAAAATACATAAAATCTCTAAGTGTAAAAAGCAAACCATTTCTTATCTTTATATTATTTCACCAATACTTAGGATAAATGTAATTTTGAGGGTTTTATGAATGCTTCTGAATGAAGGAAGTTAAACAGATGGGGTTTTATGTTTCAATAAGTAAGAATGAGTCTTTACTATTGAAAATGAGTTAAAATGTATGAATGAGGGAAAAATAATGGTAAATGGGAATTTAACATAAGAATTCAACATTTTCAACTAACCAGTCATCGAGCCTTTGGTCCGGTCCCAACAAAAGTCAGAGAAATGCTCTGAGCCTATTTGACTGATAGTCTAGAATATTGAACACTTACAGGGGAGGGGAAATTGGTGATTTTTGTGCGGTGATGAATATTACATGCTTTCTTCCACTGCTTTTATATCTACCCAAAATTACTCTAACATTTTTTCTTCCTTTTGGCAGGGGCATTTAGGCTTGCAAACTTGAAACATTTATTCTTTTTAAGCATAAAATATCTAAATCTACCTTATTTCATCTGAGGCCTCAGATTAAACTGTTGAGCTCCTCATTATTCTTTACCTATCTACTAATTTGTCAGAATTAAACTATCTGACAAATCTTTATTCACTATCTGAAACTTTAAATTGAAAAAATGACAATTCAAGTTTAAGCAGTTTAACTCATCATGGATTATGGCATTTATTGACACTCTACCATAATCATTTGCAAAAAGTAAAAAGTAGTGGCATTTGGACTTGCACACTTTCATGTCTTATTTTCATGTTTTTCTTTTGGGGTCTATATTTTTTAAGTCCTTTGATCTTTCTTTTAGGAATTTTTACCCTCTTTTTGATTTTTTTATTATTTATATTTATTATTTTATTTTTTTTCTAAATATGGGAAAACAACTTGCAGAAAGCAAGGTATGTACATATTTACAAGGCTATCAAAATTCAATTCAAAATTATGAATCCTGTATTTATAGGACCCTAACAGCGGCTTCACATGGGGATGGCATTTACTTGTGAGATGTCAAGAACACCGTCAATTAATAGCCTGATCCTTTGAGTCAATCCAAAACATGCATTTGCTTTGTTATAAAAGACTGAAACCATTGAACTGAATTTAGTTCTTTTTCTCCAAACTGAGATCTGATCTGAAACTAAAAGAACATACTGCAATTCTCAAACCAAACTGATAGATTGTAAATAACTTTAGGACCTTCTCCTTGGCTTTAAATCTTAATGAATTATTTCAAAACTAGCTGAAAACTGAATACTTAAAAAAAAAATGCTCATAGCTTTGAGCTTATTTGCATTCATCTACCTACTTTAATCTACTATTAACCTTGTTGAATAAGGTAATACAAAAATGCCAATGAAGCCAGTCAATTAGTTGTAGCAATGAATGGATAATTTGACTGATTTTCATCAAACTTGGAAGCATAACTTGGTCATGTGTCTTCATAATCAAAGATATGATGTGAAATGGAAATTGTTGATATATTTGATCCTCATAGATAAAACATGTTTGCAGACTTGAGCTAAAAATAGTCTCAATATAATTTGCTATAGGATCATCAAAAGCATAATGTATGATTTTTGCTTCTAGGCCTTCAATGACTAGTTGCTCGGTTGTATTCTGAGTATTAATCCCTGAAACTATTTCTTTAGTCTTGTGCTTGAAATAATAATCATCCTCAAACTGCAAGTCAAAAGGTAGTAAATTTTCCTCTTGCTTTGGAGAAGGAAGATTTTCCAAGAATTCTTTAGGATCTCGAAAATTATATGACTAAATTTGAGAATGCAAAAGTTTAATTTAATTTTCATATTTTTCAGAAACTATCTCAAGAACATATATTTTAAGTTGCAGAGAATATTTTCTTGATTTCAAAACAAGAAACACAGCTGTGAGAAAATCTTCATCAAGATGAAATTCAAATAACTCATCCCACAAAATTGCTAGTGTTTGCTCTGTGAAGTTAGCTTGAATTTGGAGAACATAATTATCATCAAAATGATCATACTTAGGCATATTTTCAGAAGAAGTAATGTCATCAATTATATACATTAGATCAGCAGATTGTTTTTCCAGTAATCCTGATATATCTTGATTAGATTGGTTGCATTCTATTTGAAAGTCATCATTTTGCTCAATAGGAGTACTATCAAGCAATGGGCCTTTTTGGGAAGGTAGAAAAACATGAGCATCAACCTGTTCTTCTGTCTCTTCATGGATAAAAGATTTAGTACATTCATCAACATTAGAATAAGTAGAAACAATTTCTTCATTATGTAAATATTTTGAGGATGGTTGCATGTTTAGAAGAGAATTGATTTCTTCTTCGGTGAGGGGGGGTGGGAATCTCTGAATTCCTAGATTTGAATAAATTTTTTTTTCTTTCTCTTATGTAAAAATTGATCATAAGGTTGAATATTTTCTTTAACTTCATTCAAAACATTATATGAAACATCATTTGTTACTACAGAGGGGCTTTGTGGATCTTGATTCATCACCTGATCTATTTCATCTTTGTTTAAATCCTCTTGATTATTATGACATTTAACTTGAGAATGAAAGTTCTGGACTTCTTCTAATAAATCTTCAGGATGCCAATTTCAAAAATATTCATCAATATTTTTAAGGTAATGTATAAGATCTTCAGCTTGATCACAAAAATTTTCAGCTAATGATAGAGATGGAAAATCTTCTTTGTAATTCTCATAAAATACCTTGTGAAAATCTTTTAAAGAAAATAAACTAGCAGGTTTGAGAGCTTCATACCATTCCCTTGTTGGAACTTCTAAGGTTTCCATAAAAATCTTCATGAGGCAATCCTCATGCCAATCACCCTTCAATATCCATGAGTGTATATGAAATTTAATGAGATGTAACAAAGGATCATCAATATTCTCATCTTGAAAAATGGGCATATTTTTATCCCAATTTACCTATGGTAGTTTGTGTGGAAATCCAAGTATGTGATCTCTGCTCATGGGAGCATACCTATGTTTTATTCTTGGGTAATCTTATAAATTATTCATAAAGGAAGGCCACTGTATCTATACAACCAAGTTAGATCCTTATATAAAATACAATATATATTGAAAAATTTTCTTAATGAGAAAGAACATAATGTCTTGGATTAACATCCAAGTTGAAAGCCTGATATTTCCATATTTTTCTTTCAGGTTCATTCCTACAGTGGAGTCTTGATTGTAAAATTGTTGTGGAGTTTCCAGGTGGATGATTTTAACCTTTGTATGTCTAATCATTGTCCACCATCATAGATCAGATCTGAACCTGTAAAATATTTCTGAAGAAAGGTTAGTCTTCCCCAGTATGGTCGCCAGTATGTTATCACCCTAGTAATTTCTTAAGTTGTGGGATTTGAGTTTTTAATCAAAGAAGACTAGGGGTAACCACAAACCTACTTTGGAAATCTAGGATCTAGCCTTCCTAAATTTCGGAGAGGGCTCTCTCTTTATGATTTAATTTTTTTTTGCTTAGTGTTTAGGCTAGTTATGAAAGAAAAATTGGTTTTGGTTTTGAATTGGTTTGGTGGGAAAAAATCACTTAAAGGTAAACTAGGGAGAAATCTAATTGACCATTGGGCTAATGGAGTCTAAGTCTAGATAGCAGTACTAGAAGGCAAGGCCAAAAGGATGCAAATATAGTCAGGGCAAGATAGATAACCCTCAAAGCTTTGGGTAAAAGGTTTTTGATGAGGTGGTGTTATCGGGACAAAGGGCAATGAAGGATCCTTTGATCTGGACAATAGAAGAAGGAGGCGGGATTCAAACGGGAGTAGGAGCAGTTAAGAATTCCTAACACCGAAAATCAGTTGAAAAAATTTAAATGGTAACTTAGTTAAGACAGGGAGCCATAATCTAGTCTTGAAGTAATATTCCTAGTTACTCATTAAGAAATAAGAAACACATAATGAAATGAATGTAACTCAGAAAATAAACAATGAAAAAATAGATACACTTTACTCTTTAACTTATCACGAGAATCCGGAATTATGATGTCCAATTAGCTTTGTCCAGTCTTCTAATTCGAAATCAACACATGTAAGCCTCCAATGTATCAACAAAAGTCTATAGTAATCTTAGAAACTGTATTCCACACTAAAATACTTCAAAGAGTGAAGTATTTATAAAAATTCTAAACTAGAATATCTTGAAAAAATATCAAGATTGGTTTACAAATATCTCCAACTGTTTTACATAAATAGAAATTAAGTAAAGGACACTCAAAACTAATGCATATATTTGGCACTATTTTTTATGGATAGGTGATGACAAAGAGGAGAATTCGAATTTGATCTCAACTCTTAGTTGATGATGAGGCATCCAAGTCACTAACTGTTTCCTTTCTTTGTGCATTCTGCTCCAGCAATTCTGCAAACTTGGCGTCCAATGATACCTTTGTATTTCTCAATCCGAAATATATATGTAAAAAGTGAAAGAGGTTATTTTAGATGAATATGTTGGTGAGAGAAACCACTCTTAGTTTCCTAAATTTCGGCTCCAGCTGTTCACAATAGGCTCTGCAAAAAGATGTGTAAAATAGAGTTTTATAGTCTGAAAAATAGGCTGTAAAAATGCAAATGTATCTTTCCTTCTGTAATATCTCTTCAAAAAGTGAAATAGGTTTTTGTATATGGGTCTATTAGGAACTCAAACCTCCTTAATTTTTGTAAGATGTATTTCTGATTGGCCACAATTTTCTTTGCAAAATAATGACATAACAAGAATTTTGTACAAAAAGTGCTTTCCAATTGTGTTTAATATTTCCAAATCCATAATGGTTGTTATAAAAGTGAGAGAGGTTTTTGTAGCTGGATATATTAAGAACATAAAACTCCTTCAGTTTTTCAAAATTAATCTTGGATTGGTCACAATATTTTCTGTAAAACAATGACTTAAACAGAAAATTTCTGCAAAAATTGATCCGGATTTTATGCAGGAACGCAACATAATACAGAAATAACCATGAACATAGAGATGCAGCGGAAATAATGCTTCATTTCATTAATATCAAATAACAGAAATATGCTTACAGGCATAATGGAAATAAAATAACTAGGGTGCTGGTAGCGAATCTCTGAGAAGAGATGTGATGGCTACAGACCTCTGAACTGTGTTACAATGAGGCTCGAGGGCCTATTTATTGTTGAGAAACAATGTAGAATCTAAAACATCCAAAAACCTAACCGTAGGAGATGAGGCGCCAAAACTGTGGGCGCCCGTTTGGGTAAATTGGTGGTTCAACTTCCCGGGGGCATAACTTTGGCACCCGATCTCCGTTTGACGCGCTCAATAGCTCGTTAGAAAGATCTATCCAAGGAATTCAATTTTTGAACGAGAAACATCGGTCCATGGACCCATGTTGCTCTCCATTTTCCCAAAAAATGTCGTTTAGGGCCTCAAAACGGCTCCGGAAGTTCAGGACCCGAAAAACTGCTAAAAATAGTAAGTTTTGTTACAACTTGAAAATTGAAAGAACTGAAGATGGGGGTTCAAATGGAATAGGTGGGTGGCCACCAATATCCACCTGGATCATTAAGCCCTCAAAACGGCTCCGAGAGTGGAGGACCCGAAAACCTGCTAAAAATAGTAAGTTGTGCTGAATGTGAAAATCTGCAAGAATTGATGGTGTTGGTCCAAATGGAATAGGTGGGTGGCCACCGATATCCACCTGGATCATTCCTCCCTCCTTAGGAAGCAATGGTCCCCATTGCGTTGAGATCCTCCATGAGATGAGGCAAATTCTATTGAACTGAGTATTAGATGTGTTGAAGATGTCATGGACCTGCGGGTGGACATGCTGGATGCATTTACTAAATTTGGTTTCTTTATTAGCCTCATACAGTACATGTTTGGATTATGTATGTGTAGTTTCAGGATGTATGGCAACATCAGGTGGTGGTGCATTGGGAGTTAGATCAATGGAGTGCTTGTCCTGACAGTGTAGAGGAACCTCTATGAGTGAGGAGAAATTGTCATTGTATTCCTCCATGACTTTGTCCATCTGCTGCAGCCGTGAAAGGGAGCCCTGTTTCGAGGTTGTGGCCACAATATTCTTCTTTCCATGGGAGTGAGTCGTAAGGAAAATGAATTTCCTGGTCTGGGAAACAATCTTACTGCGTTGTTTTGCAGTAGTCAAAGAGATGGCAGGAGGCGGTACTACCTCCGGTATCCTGTACAAGTTATTTCCCAAAGTAATAATAACAGCATGAGGCCTAGACTCATACACAACATGTCGCCTCCACAAGTATGGTTGGCCCAATAATACATCATCTACATCAAGAGGAGCAACATCACACAATACCTCATCCGTGAATGGCTTGATACTGTATGGAAGTCGGCACTGCTGGCGGATGCGGAGATCTCTCCCTGGGTGGAGCCACCCAATGGTATACGGTTGCGGGTGTGCTATGGTTCGTAGGCCGAGCCGCTTCACGACGTCTGCTGAAATGAGGTTCTTTTGGCTTCCGCTATCGACGAGAAACTGCAGCGGAGAACCCTTCACCCACATCTGCGACTGGAAGAGGCACTCCCCCTCCTCTGGATCCTCTGGACCCTCCTTCTGGATCTTGGTGGTGGCAACAATGGCACTGGGATCCGCATCAATGATCTACTTCCCTTTGTCATTGCCTTTTTCTGGTTCTAACTCAGGATCAGAAAATGCATCTGATTCGGGTGCCTTTAGTTCGGCCACCAAAGACTGTTTGGCCCGACACTCGTTTGTGCTGTGAGTGGGGATGTTATGAAATTCACACCACTTCCCTGTGTCCTTCTTTGGATTTGTGGTGTTTTTCTGAGTCGCATTTCTTTGGCCTTGCCCCTTGTTCTTCGATTCGGGGGCACCTTTCGGATTCGCAGATCCAAAGTCTCGCTTCTTCTGCTTAAATTTCTGCTCGATCTTGGCGGCATAGCGATATGCCGTGCCAAGCGATGTAATGTCGAGGAACTCCATTTCCTCCTGAATGTGTTTGTGCGGATAGCTGCAGTACTTGAGCACCAAATGTCTCTCTGAATCTTTAATACCCAACTTTGTGCGCAGGGTATGGAACAGATTCGTCAGTTCATGAACATCTTGATCCTTTTGTTGCCGCAGCGTGGTCCATTGGATGTATTTGTCCTCATAGCTCCCCATAGGGTAATATTGTTCCTTGATGCCGTCTCAGAACGAATTCCAAGTGGGTGTTGTCGAGAACAGAGAGGGTTCCCCTTCGCCCTCTTGCTCACGGTAGGTTTCCCACCAGTCTTTGACATGGGGGGCGGCTTTGAGGAGTGCAAAAATAATCTTTTCTCGGTCAGAGAAGTCATGGACCGAGAAATACCCTTCCAACAAATTTAACCATCTCCGTCTACAAATACCGCATCTATTTTTCCTTCAAATATAGGAATGTCAAAGTTTACCCGTACCTTGAAGGGAGTGGCGCCTCCTGCAGTGGTCATTGGATGCGTATGCGCCATGTGGGCAGCCGTTGAAGGATCTGAGCAAAGTTATCCATCATCGCGTTCCTTTGTTTTTCGAGGGCCTCCTCGAGCGATATTTTGATAGGATCTCCTGCTCCCTCATCTTTCTTTTCGTCCCCCATGGGCGTCCGTCGAGGTTTGCGAGGCTGATCTTGCAAAGGTTCCACCAGATCAAGCCCTAGCTCCTTATACCCCGACCGCGTTGGGGACATGCAAAGAAGGATCGAGAAAAAGCAGACCGCTCTGATACCACTGATCCGGATTTATGCAGGAACGCAACAGAATAAACACATAACCATAAATACAGAGATGCAGCGGAAATAACACTTCATTTCATTAATATCAAAGAACTGAAATTTGCTTACAGACAGAATGGAAATAAAACTAGCTAGGGCACTGGTAGCTATCTCCGAGAAGAGATGTGGTGGCTACAGACCTCTGAACTGTGTTACAATGAGGCTCGAGGGCCTATTTATTGTTGATAAACAATGTAGAATTTGAAACGTCCAAAAACCTAACCGTAGGAGATGAGGCGCCAAAACTGTGGGCGCCCGTTTGGGTAAATTGGTGGTTCAACTTCCTGGGGACATAACTTTGGCACCCGATCTCCGTTTGACGCGTTCAATAGCTCGTTAGAAAGATCTATCCGAGGACTACAGCTTTCGGGACGAATTTTATCAGAAAACTCGCTGGCGCTTTCATACCCAAAAAACGTCGTTTAGGGCCTCAAAACGGCTCCGGAAGTTCAGGACCCGAAAAACTGCTAAAAATAGTAAGTTATGCCGAAACTGAAAGACTGAAAGAGACAATGGTGGGGGGCCAAGTGGAATAGGTGGGTGGCCACCAATATCCACCCGGATCATTAAGCCCCCAAAACGGCTCCGAGAGTGGAGGACCCGAAAACCTGCTAAAAATAGTAAGTTGTGCTGAATGTGAAAATCTGCAAGAATTGATGGTGCTGGTCCAAATGGAATAGGTGGGTGGCCACCGATATCCACCTGGATCAAAAATGTTCCTTCTTGTTATGTTTTCATCTTTTAACCTTTTTGTTCTTTTAACTATTTTTACTTTCACTTTGGATAAACTTCATTGTTGTTGGTGAAATTATTTTCATCTCTGTTAACCCTTACTACCTTTGTTTTTACTTTTACTGTTTCACCTTGACTGCTCTGTAACGTTTTTTTAACTTTCACTATGACTTTTACCTGATACACTTTAACTCTGATGCTCTTTGACTATTCTTTTTCACTGTCATTATGAGTTATGATTTCACTTTCGCCATTCACTGTGCACATTTCATCAGTGTGATCTCTGTCTGACTTGATTTTATTCTTTTTTTGTATACAAACTATTTGTTGAATAAAGCTTTTGAATTAAAATTTGAGAATTTGGAGCAAACAAATTTGTCAACTAGTATTGAAACTGTTGGCCCAATTTCTTATTCTGATAATAACCTGCAAAAATCAAACAATTTGTTAATGAAACAGAGGTCTGCAAGGAGGTGATTGAAGGCTTTTGAAATTCCTGTGGCATGAGATATGTCTGTGGAGGTTTAACTTTGTTTTTAGGCATTTTTGGGTTACTTCTGCAAGATTAGATTGTTTGTAGGAGTAATTTACTTTAACAGAGGGATAATTGAGAAAATCTGGCTAAGGAAAATATCTTTTGAGTTTACTGCTCAATTAAGTTTATCAAATAAATGATGAGGATATGAAAACTGGAATAAAATAGAAAAAAAGGGTTTTCAGAGTTTGTTTAACTGAGAAATAGGTTTTCAAGGTATATTAAGAGGTTTTAGCCTTTCAAATTTTTGAATTTTATCTTTAAACTTCTAAAACTGGAAATTTGTCTTCAAAAAGGTTCGCAGTAAGAAACAGGGTTTCCTGGAAAAATTGGCCAGGGTTTGGCCTCCTTTTGGTGTTTTTTTTAGGAAAATTGGTTCGGTAAAACCCTTAATTACAAGCCTGGTTTAATCATTCATGGTCTAAACTTTGAAATTGCAGGTTTTAACTCTCGAAAAATGCCTTTGAATTCAGGTACTTGACTGTAAAAAGGGTTTTACAGGTTTATTGGTTGCAATGCTAGCTTCGGCAGTTTTCTGGAGTGATGTACAGCTCCTCATAGTATTTAAAGTTGAATCCTAGTCAAATTCAGCGGTTTCAGGCATCAAAATGGCAATCAGGGCTTGAAAGGCTTAACACAGTTGGGAGCGGCTATTCAGAGTTCAAAGTGTAGATAAACTGCAAAATAAGTTTACCAAAGGTTTTAACCTTTTGATTTGATCTTCATTAACTACAGATCTAGTCAATGGCGAGAGGCGGTTTCATGATTTGAAATGAAACTGCAGAGCAGTTATCGCATGCAATTTAGGCAGTAATGGTTTTACCTCGCATGAATGCGATCAAATCATATTTTGACACATCATGGAGGGCGAAATGGGAAATACTTCCCATTTCGCGTCTGATTTGAGGTTCGGTGATCGTTTGTTTTTTACGCACGATATTGCTCTTGGGCCATTGGATGTTGCTATCAAGAGCGAACGGTCGAGATCAATTGGGAAGGTACAGCCAAAAAAATGGTGGGACCAACCTTCATATGGGTGATGGCGGTTAAAAAATTGGCTTAAAACCCTTATAAAATATGAATTGGATCAAAGGTTTTAATTATACAAAAGCGGGGTTATGCTATGCTGCATAGTTTATATATAGCATGGGTCAATTATATATAGCGTGAGGATTATATAATATGGGAAAAGATATGGATACGGGAAAAGTTTAGTTGTTAAAAACAAACCTAAGCTTATTTCAACTAAACCTTGGGTTATACAATTATGATGGAAGGGATTTATGCATGTATTGAGAAGGTGAAATATAAGTCGGGTTAGTTTAAATCACATACATTGACTTTTATGGTGGGGGAGGGATAAGTTTTTTGAACATTATAAAAACAATTGATTTGATTCAAAAACATAGGATATAAGTTGATGAGCAGGATTAAATATGTTTTGATTAAAACACATGCAATATGCCCAAATGAAACTCATTGGCGTGGTTATTTTATTATGTATTTTTAAACCTTGTGAATGGTTTAATAACCATAGGGGCAGGATATTTACTTAGTGTTAGTTTTAGACCAAAAGACGCTTTATTTGGGTTTTATTTTGACATGTGCATAATAACTTTGCTCCAAAATCTTTGTAATAGTGGGTTTTGGGAGTATTTAGATATAGGGAATTAAATAAATAGGATAAGGTATTTATTTAGGGATTTAATAAAATAAGTTAAAAATTAATATGAAAGGGTAGTTTAATGTAAAACAAAATACATAAAATCTCTAAGTAAAGTGTAAAAAGAAAACCATTTCTCATCTTTATATTATTTCACCAATACTTAGGATAAATGTAATTTTGAGGGTTCTATGAATGCTTCTGAATGAAGGAAGTTAATCAGATGGGGTTTTATGTTTCAATAAGTAAGAAAGAGTCTTTACTATTGAAAATGAGTTCAAATGTATGAATGAGGGAAAAATAATGGTAAATGGGAATTTAACATAATAATTCAACATTTTCAACTAACCAGTCATCGAGCCTTTGGTCCGGTCCCAAAAAAAGTCAGAGAAATGATTTGAGGCTCTTTGACTGATAGTCTAGAATACTCAACACTTACAGGGGAGGGGAAATTAGTGATTTTTGTGCGGTGATGAATATTACATGCTTTCTTCCACTGCTTTTCTACCTACCCAACATTACTCTAACATTTTTTCTTCCTTTTGGCAGGTGCATTTAGGCTTGCAAACTTGAAACATTTATTCTTTTTAAACATAAAATATCTAAATCTACCTTATTTCATCTGAGGTCTCAGATTAAACTGTTGAATTCCTAATTATTCTCTACCTATCTACTAATTTGTCAGGATTAAACTATCTGACAAATCTTTATTCACTATCTGAAACTTGAAATTGAAAACATGACAAGTCAAGTTTAAACAGTTTAACTCATCATGGATTATGGCATTTATTGACACTCTGCCATAATCATTTGCAAAAAGTAAAAAGTAGTGGCATTTGGACTTGCACACTTTCATGTCTTATTTTCATGTTTTTCTTTTGGGGTCTATATTTTTTAAGTCCTTTGATCTTTATTTTAGGAATTGTTACCCTCTTTTTGATTTTATTATTATTTATTATTTATTATTTTATTTTTTTCAAAATATGGGAAAACAACTTGCAGAAATCAAGGTATGTACATATTTACAAGACTATCAAAATTCAATTCAAAATTATGAATCCTATATTTATAGGACCCTAACAACGGCTTCACATGGGGATGGCATTTACTTGTGAGATGTCAAGAACACCGTCAATTAATATCTTGATCCTTTGAGCCAATCCCAAACATGCATTTGCTTTGTTATAAAATCTCTGTGACTGAAACCATTGAACTGAATTTAGTTCTTTTCTCCAAACTGAAATCCGATCTAAAACTAAAAGAACATACTACAATTCTCAAACCAAATTGATAGATCGTAAATATCTTTAGGACCTTCTCCTTGGCTTTAAATCTTAATGAATTATTTCAAAACTAGCTGAAAACTGAATACTTAAAAAAAAAATCTCAGAGATTTGAGCTTATTTGCATTCATCTACCTACTTTAATCTACTGTTAACCTTGTTGAATAAGGTAATACAAAAATGCCAATGAAGCCAGTCAATTAGTTGTATCAATGAATGGATAGATTGACTGATTTTCATCAAACTTGGAAGCATAACTTGGTCATGTGTCTTCATAATCAAAGATATGATGTGAAATGGAAATTTTTGATATATTTGATCCTCATAGATAAAACATGTTTGCAGACTTGAGCTAAAAATAGTCTCAATATAATTTGCTATAGGATCATCAAAAGCATAATGTATGATTTTGCTTCTAGGCCTTCATTGACTAGCTGCTCGGTTTTATTCTGAATATTAATCCCTGAAACTATTTCTTTAGTCTTGTGCTTGAAAGAATAATCATCCTCAACCTGCAATTCAAAAGGTATTACATTTTCCTCTTGCTTTGGAGAAGGAAGATTTTCCAAGAATTCTTTAGGATCTCGAAAATTATATGACTGAATTTGAGAATTCAAAAGTTTAATTTCTTTTTCATATTTTTCAGAAACTATCTCAAGAACATATATTTTAAGTTGCGGAGAATATTTTCTTGATTTCAAAACAAGAAAGACAGCTGTGAGAAAATCTTCATCAAGATGAAATTCAAATAACTCATCCCACAAAATAGCTAGTGCTTGCTCTGTGAAGTTAGCTTGAATTTGGAGAACATAATTATCATCAAAATGATCATACTTAGGAAGATTTTCAGAAGAAGGAATGTCATCAATTATATACATTAGATCATAAGATTGTTTTTCCAGTAATCCTAATATATCTTGATTAGATTGGTTGAATTCTATTTGAAAGTCGTCATTTTGCTCAATAGGAATACTATCAAGAAATGGGGCTTTTTGGGAAGGTAGAACAACATGAGCATCAACCTGTTCTTCTGTCTCTTCATGGATAAAAAATTTAGTAAATTCATCAACAATAGAATAAGTAGAAACAATTTCTTCATTATATAAATATTTTTAGGATGGTTGCATGTTTAGAAGAAAATTGATTTCTTCTTTGGTGAGGGGGGGTGAGAATCTGTGAATTCCTAGATTTGAATAAAAATTGTTTTTTCTCTTATGTAAAAATTGATCATAAGGTTGAATATTTTCTTTAACTTCATTCAAAACATTATATGAAACATCATTTGTTACTAGAGAGGGGCTTTATGGATCTTGATTCATCACCTAATCTATTTCATCTTTGTTTAACTCCTCTTGATTATTATGACATTTAACTTGATAATGAAAGTTCTAGAATTCTTCTAATAAATCTTCAGGATGCCAATTTCCAAAATCTTCATCAATATTTTTAAGGTAATGGATAAGATCTTTAGCTTGATCACAACAATTTTCTGCTAATGATAAAGATGGAAAATCTTCTTTGTAATGCTCATAAAATACGTTATGAAAATCTTTTAAAGAAAATAAACTAGCAAGTTTGAGAGCTTCATACCATTCGCTTGTTGGTCCCTCTAAGGTTTCCATGAAAAGCTTCATGAGTCAATCCTCATGCCAATCACCCTTCCATATCCATGAGTGTATATGAAATTTAATGAGATGTAACAAAGGATCATCAATATTCACATCTTGAAACATGGGCAGATTTTTATCCCAATTTACCTTTGGTAGTTTGTGTGGAAATCCAGGTATGTGATCTCTGCTCATGGGAGGATACCTGTGTTTTATTCTTGGGTCATCTTATAAATTATTCATAAAGGAAGGCCACTGTATCTATACAACCAACTTAGATCCTTATATAAAATACAATATATATTGAAAAAAATTCTTAATGAGAAAGAACATAATGTCTTGGATTAACATCCAAGTTGAAAGCCTGATATTTCCATATTGGTCTTTCAGGTTCATTCCTCCAGTGGAGTTTTGATTGTAAAATTGTTGTGGAGTCGCCAGGTGGATGATTTTAACCTTTGTATGTCTAATCACTGTCCACCATCATAGATCAGATCTGAACCTCTAAAATATTTCTGAAGAAAGGTTAGTCTTCCCCAGTATGGTCGCCAGTATGTTATCACCCTAGTAATTTCTTAAGTTGTGGGATTTGAGTTTTTAGTCAAATAAGACTAGGGGTAACCACAAACCTACTTTGGAAATCTAGGATCTAGCCTTCCTAAATTTCAGAGAGGGCTCTGTCTTTATGATTTAAGTTTTTTTTGGTTAGTGTTTAGGCTAGTTATGATAGAAAAATTGGTTTTGGTTTTCAATTGGTTTGGTGGGGAAAAATAACTTAAAGGTAAACTAGGGAGAAATCTACTTGACCATTGGGCTAATGGAGTCTAAGTCTAGATAGCAGTACTAGAAGGCAAGGCCAAAAGGATGAGAATATAGTCAGGGCAAGATAGATAACCCTCAGAGCTTTTGGTAAAAGGTTTTTGATGAGATGGTGTAGTCGGGACAAAGGGCAATGAAGGATCCTTTGATCCGGAAAATAGAATAAGGACGTAGGATTCAAACGGGAGTAGGAGCAGTTAAGAATTCCTAACACCAAAAATCAGTTGAAAATATTTAAATGGTAACTTAGTTAAGACAGGGAGCCATAAGCTAGTCTTGAAGTAATATTCCTAGTTACTCATTAAGAAAGAAAAAACACATAATGAAATGAATGTAACTCAGAAAATAAACAATGACAAGACATATGCACTTTACTCTTTAACTTATCATGAGAATCCTGAATTATGATGTCCCATTAGTTTTGTCTAGTCTGCTACTTCGAAATCAACACATGTAAGCCTCCAATGTATCAGCAAACGTCTATAGTAATATTAGAAATTTTATTCCACACTAAAATATTTCAAAGAGTGAAGTATTTATACAAATTCTAAACTATAATATCTTGAAAAAATATCAAGATTGGTTTACAAATATCTCCAACTGTTTTACATAAATAGAACTTAAGTAAAGGACACTCAAAACTAATGCATCTATTTGGAAATATTTTTTATGGATAGGTGATGACAAAGAGGATAATTCGAATTTGATCTCAAATCTTAGTTGATGATGAGGCATCCAAGTCACTAACTATTTCCTTTCTTTGTGCATTCTCCTCCAGCAATTCTGCAAACTTGGGGTCCAATGATACCTTTGTATTTCTCAATCCGAAATATATATGTAAAAAGTGAAAGATGTTATTTTAGATTGATATGTTGGTGAGAGAAACCACTCTCAGTTCCCTAAATTTCGGCTCTAGCTATTCACAATAGGCTCTGCAAAAAGATGTGTAAGACAGAGTTTTACAGTCTGAAAAATAGGCCGTAGAAATGCAAATGTATCTTTCCTGCTGTAAAATCTCTGCACAAAGTGAAATAGGTTTTTGTATATGGGTCTCTTAGGAACACAAACCTCCTTAATTTTTGTAAGATGTATTTCTGATTGGCCACAATTTTCTTTGCAAAATGATGACATAACAAGAATTTTCTGCAAAAAGTGCTTTCCAATAGTGTTTAATATTTCCAAATCCATAATGGTTGTTAGAAAATTGAGAGAGGTTTTTGTAGCTGGAAATATTAAGAACATAATACTCCTTCATTTTTTCAAAATTAATCTTTGATTGGTCACAATATTTTCTGTAAAACAATGACTTAAACAGAAAATTTCTCAAAAATGTTCCATCTTGTTATGTTTTCATCTTTTAACCTTTTTGTTCTTTTAACTATTTTTACTTTCACTTTGGATAAACTTCATTGTTGTTGGTGAAATTATTTTCATCTCTGTTAACCCTTACTGCCTTTGTTTTTACTTTTACTATTTCACCTTGACTTCTCTGTAATGTTGTTTTAACTTTCACTCTGACTTTTACCTGATACACCTTAAATCTGATGCTCTTTGACGATTCTGTTTCACTGTCATTATGAGTTCTGATTTCGCTTTCACCATTCACTGTGCACATTTCATCAGTGTGATCTCTCTCTGACTTGATTTTATTCTTTTTTTGTATACAAATTGTTTGTTGAATAAAGCTTTTGAATTAAAATCTGAGAATTTGGAGCAAACAATTTTGTCAAATAGTATTGAAACCGTTGGCCCAATTTCTTATTCTGATAATAACCTGCAAAAATCAAACAATTTGTTAATGAACAGAGGTCCGCAAGGAGGTGATTGAAGGCTTTTGAAAGTCCTGTGGAATGAGATATGTCTGTGGAGGTTTAAATTTTTTTTTAGGCATTTTTGGGTTACTTCTACAAGATTAGATTGTTTGCAGGAGTAATTTACTTTAACAGAGGGATAATTGAGCAAATCTGGCTAAGGAAAATATCTTTTGAGTTTTCTGGTCAATTAAGTTTATCAAATAAACGATGAGGATATGAAAACTGGAATAAAATAGAAAACAATGGTTTTCTGAGTTTGTTTGAGTGAGAAATAGGGTTTCAAGTTATATTCAGACGTTTTAGCCTTTCAGATTTTTGAATTTGATCTTTAAACTTCAAAAACTGGAAATTTGGCTTCAGAAAGGTTCGCAGTAAGAAACAAGGTTTCCTGGAAAAATTGGCTAGGGTTTGGCCTCCTTCTGGTGTTTTTTTTAGGAAAATTGGTTCAGTAAAACCCTTAATTACAGGCCTGGTTTAATCATTCATGGTCTAAACTTTGAAATTGCAGGTTTTAACTGTCGAAAAATGCCTTTGAATTCAGGTACTTGACTGTAAAAATGGTTTTACAGGTTTATTGGTTGCAATGCTAGCTTCGACAGTTTTCTGGAGTCATGTACAGCTCCTCATAGTCTTTAAAATTGAATCCTAGTCAAATTCAGCGGTTTCAGGCATAAAATGGCAATCAGGGCTTGAAAAGCTTAACACAGTTGGGAGCGGCTATTCAGAGTTCAAAGTGTAGATAAACTGCAAAATAGGTTTACTAAAGGTTTTAACCTTTTGATTTGATCTTCATTAACTGCAGGTCTAGTCAATGGCGAGAGGCAGTTTCATGATTTGCAATGAAACTGGAGAGCAGTTATCGCATGTAATTTAGGCAATAAATGGTTTTACCTCACATGAACACGATCAAATCATATTTTGACACGTCATGGAGGGAGAAATGGGCAATACTGCCCATTTTGCGTTCGATTTGAGGTTGGGCGATCGTTTGTTTTTTACGCGCGATATTGCTCTTGGGCCATTGGATCTTGTGATCAAGAGCGAACGGTCGAGATCAATTGGGAAGGTGCAGCCAAAGGAATGGTGGAACCAGGCTTCATATGGGTGATGGCGGTTTAAAAATTGGTTTAAAACCCTTATAAAATATGAATTGGATCAAAGGTTTGAATTATACAAAAGCGGGGTTATGCTATGCTGCATAGTTTATATATAGCATGGGTCAATTATATATAGCATGAGGATTATATAATATGGGAAAAGATATGGATACGGGAAAATATTAGTTGTTAAAAAAAAACCTAAGCTTATTTCAACTAAACCTTGGGTTATACAATTATGATGGAAGGGATTTATACATGTATTGAGAAGGTGAAATATAAGTCGGGTTAGTTTAAATCGCATACATTGACTTTTATGGTGGCGGAGGGATAAGTTTTTTGAACCTTATAAAAAGAATTGATTTGATTCAAAAACTTAGGATATAAGTTGATGAGCGGGATTACATATGTTTTGATTAAAACACATGCAATATGCCCAAATGAAACTCATTGGCGTGGTTATTTTATTATGTAGTTTTAAACCTTGTGAATGGTTTAATAACCATAGGGGCAGGATATTTACTGAGTGTTAGTTTTAGACCAAAAGGCGCTTTATTTGGGTTTTATTTTGACATGTGCATAATAAATTTGCTCCAAAATCTTTGTAATAGTGGGTGTTGGGGGTATTTAGATATATGGAATTAAATAAATAGGATAAGGTATTTATTTAGGGATTTAATAAACTAAGTTAAAAATTAATATGAAAGGGTAGTGTAATGTAAAACAAAATACATAAAATCTCTAAGTAAAGTGTAAAAAGCAAACCATTTCTCATCTTTATATTATTTCACCAATACTTAGGATAAATGTAATTTTGAGGGTTTTATGAATGCTTCTGAATGAACGAAGTTAATCAAATGGGGTTTTATGTTTCAATAAGTAAGAATGAGTCTTTACTATTGAAAATGAGTTAAAATGTATGAATGAGGGAAAAATAATGGTAAATGGGAATTTAACATAAGAATTCAACATTTTCAACTAACTAGTCATCGAGCCTTTGGTCCGGTCCCAACAAAAGTCAAAGAAATTCTTTGAGCCTGTTTGACTGATAGTCTAGAATACTGAACACTTACAGGGGAGTGGAAATTAGTGATTTTTGCGTGGTGATGAATATTACATGCTTTCTTCCACTGCTTTTCTACCTACCCAACATTACTCTAACATTTTTTCTTCCTTTTGGAAAGTGCATTTAGGCTTGCAAACTTGAAACATTTATTCTTTTAAAGCATAAAATATCTAAATCTACCTTATCTCATCTGAGGGCTCAGATTAAACTGTTGATTTCCTCATTATTCTCTACCTATCTACTAATTTTTCAGGATTAAACTATCTAACAAATCTTTATTCACTATTTGAAACTTGAAATTGAAAACATGACAAGTCAAGTTTAAGAAGTTTAACTCATCATGGATTATGGCATCTATTGACACTCTGCCATAATCATTTGCAAAAAGTAAAAAGTAGTGGCATTTGAACTTGCACACTTTCATGTCTTATTTTCATGTTTTTCTTTTGGGGTAAATATTTTTTAAGTCCTTTGATCTTTCGTTTAGGAATTTTTACCCTCTTTTTGATTTTTTTATTATTTTGTCTTAAAAACTTAGTATATAAGTTGATGAGCGGGATTAAATATGTTTTGATTAAAACACATGCAATATGCCCAAATGAAACTCATTGGCGTGGTTATTTTATTATATAGTTTTAAACCTTGTGAATGGTTTAATAACCATAGGAACGGGATATTTACTTAGTGTTAGTTTTAGACCAAAGGGCGCTTTATTCGGGTTTTATTTTGACATGTGTATAATAACTTTGGTCCAAAATATTTGTAATAGTGGGTTTTGGGGTTATTTAGATGTAAGGAATTAAATAAATAGGATAAGGTATTTATTTAGGGATTTAATAAACTAAGTTAAAAATTAATATGAAAGGGTAGTGTAATGTAAAACGAAATACATAAAATCTCTAAGTAAAGTGTAAAAAGAAAAGAATTTCTCATCTTTATATTATTTCACCAATACTTAGGATAAATGTAATTTTGAGGGTTTTATGAATGCTTCTGAATGAAGGAAGTTAATCAGATGGGGTTTTATGTTTCATTAAGTAAGAATGAGTCTTTTCTTATGAAAATGAGTTAAAATGTATGAATGGGGGATAAATAATGGTAATGGGAATTTAACATAAGAATTCAACATTTTCAACTAACCAGTCATTGAGCCTTGGGTCCGGTCCCAACAAAAGTTAGAGAAATGCTTTGAGCTTGTTTGACTGATAGTCTAGAATACTGAACACTTACAAGGGAGAAGAAATTAGTGATTTTTTCCCGGTGATGAATATTACATGCTTTCTTCCACTTCTTTTCTACCTACCCAACATTACTCTAACATTTTTTCTTCCTTTTGGCAGGTGCATTTAGGCTTGCAACCTTGAAACATTTATTCTTTTAAAGTAAAAACTATCTAAATCTACCTTATTTCATCCGAGGGCTCAGATTAAACTGCTGAGCTCCTCATTATTCTCTACATATCTGCTGATTTGTCAGGATTAAACTATCTGAAAAATCTTTATTCACTATCTAAAACTTGAAATTGAAAACATGACAAGTCAAGTTTAAATAGTTTAACTCATCATGGATTATGGCATTTTTGACACTCTGCCATAATCATTTGAAAAAATGAAAAGGTAGTGGCATTTGGACTTGCACACTTTCATGTCTTATTTTCATCTTTTTCTTTTGGGGTCTATATTTTTTAAGTCCTTTGATCTTTCTTTTAGGACTTTTTACCCTCTTTTTGATTTTTTTATTATTATTTTTTTTCAAAATATGGGAAAACAACTTACAGAAAGCAAGGTATGTACATATTTGCAAGACTATCAAAATTCAATTCAAAATTATGAATCCTATATTTATAGGACTCTAACAACTCTGAGTAGCGAAATTATGTGCGATGTCGACGAACTTTTCTGAAATCAGGCCTTCCGTCGTGGTGGTGATGCTCTCCAGAGTCTAGTTCTGTTGCTTAACCACGACATCAACATCTTGTGAAAGATTGAGGGCATTAGTAGTCCAAGGCTTCAAGTGGTTGCCGAGGGCCTTCTTCTTTTGTGGAATTTCATCAATATCAGCTTGGAGGGCGTGACTGGTGTGCAGTCATGTGAAACGCTAAGCAAGAACTAAAGTGGCCAGGGTGGCTTCTAATGTCTTGAATTCTTTTTCTTTCTATTACAAGTCCTAGTTGATGCCATGTAGGATCAGGTCGCGCTGGACCTTGGTCCATAACTGCATGGTTGTTTCTAATAGTTGGGCACCCTACGTGATTTTCTTTGTAATGGAATTCGTAGCCATGGTGACCAGTGCATTTTTTTGGGCCCGTAAGTACGGAGGTGTTTCGGGCTGCATCTTCGATTGCAGATCGGAAATCTACTGCTCTAGCCATGTCTTGACCACCTCTACTTCCTCCCTGGAGGCATTCAGTGATGTGACCAAACTTTCAACCTTAGCTTGAGGGGTGGCTGTGGCCGGGATTTATGTGGTAACCTCTACGCAAAGTTGGTGAATCGTGTTTTCGAGCTATGTTTTCTTCGCAGTGGTGAGGCATACTTCAACGTTCTTCGCATCAATTTTTTGTTCTGCCAATCCGAGTTGTTAGTGCACTTGCTGGTCTCGATGGTGAATTTCCTGAAATACAGAGGTATGGAGACCCTGCAAGTCCTCATGAGGTAGCCTAGCTAAATTTAGTTGGACTTTTATACTGACCTGGACTTGGATTCCCAAGTCGGGTGGACTGATCACAAGGGCTGCGCTAGGTAGAGAGCAGAGGAAAATTTCGTCTGTAACTAATTTTGCGCTACTAGTGGTGGAGGGTGTGCATACCTGAGTCACACTAGGTTGCAATGCATCTGTCTTCAGCTGTAGTGCACGAAGCTCAGCCTGGATTGTGTCAGCCGCAGCTCTCTGTTGCTCTTCTAAGGCTACCCATCTATCCTCCATGGCCAGAGTGACTACATCAGCGATTTGTTCAAGGTCTCCATTAGGTAATGTGAGTGTCTCATATCGTTCCCTCTACTGAGAGCGTTGCTTCTTGTGGGGAATTTTGATAGGCTCACTTGTTTGCTTCGTGCCGCAGGGGGAGTCAGGTCCTCCGACATCCAATCCTTCTATACCCAGCTTTAGCTGAAAATCTACCTGAGTCTCCACCTTGGTGGCCTTCTGAAGGGTCTCCTTCTGCTACACATCCTTTTGTGCGGCCGCGCCCGTGTCTTGTCTGGTACACTTTCTTGGCCCTCTGGTATCCTTAACGACAACAGGTGAGATTAATTTCGGTATGCTGGTTCCTGTAGAGCTCTTCGTGCCAGTTTTGAACCCGATCTTCCAGTTAGGAGGTCAAAGCGCAATGACATTATCATTTTCTTCATTTGCCACCATATACGGGAGCGAGGTCTAGGCTTTTTCCTTGTGTGGATGAATCTGGATGTTGTGCATTGTGACCTGGAATGTCGTAATAAATTTTTATCTGTCATATACTGCTGGAGACAACCGTGGTCGAGAATTAATGGCTACTGCCAAACTACTCTGAAAAATGACCCAGAAGACTTGGTTGTCCTCTAGACGCTGCACATCCTTCAAATCCCATAATTTTGTATATCGGGCCCCTTCACACATGTTAGGGGTGAGTTTTGGTAGGATCGATTCTTCCAGGGCCTCCCAGACTATCAATGGGATGAGAAGTAGCAACCACGAATAACAAAATGCCTGCCCCTGCTCCTGGGATTCATGGACATTGGCCAAAAATTCATTACACAAATATTGCGACCAATTGAAATAGACTCCTTTCTCGCACTGGCCTGCGAGCTGAATTACATATGTGGGGACGGAGGCAACCTGAAATTTCTGCATCATTTTACACACCAATAACATGGTACCTAGCTATGTAATGGGATCACTGAGGGTTTTTGTCATGAAGCCATGAGTATTCCACTCCACATGGTATTTTTGTCACGCATACTCAGCATTTTTCCCTTCATACTTCTTTCCAACGCACTCAAGAGGGTTCCACCCCTCCATAGGAAGACCAATGATTCAATGGATGATCGCAGCGTTAATAGGGATTCGATCCTTGATCCACAAACACCCATCATGGACCAGTACAAGCAACTGGCGCACTAGATAGTTCGTGACATTGTAAGGGTTGAAATGCAACATCCTGAGCAAGTTGAGGAACTTGGACCCTGCCACATTGCATACCCCGCTTACAGGGACAATTTTGATCCCATTGTCCTCCTGAAATCGTTCCAGATATAACTCAGGAAACTCAGGGAAGGCCTCCAAATTGGCCAAGTCATGATCGTCAAATTTGATTTCATGAAGCTTTCCAAAAGGCTCACCAATAACAGAGACCTCGCCCGAGGTCAGCAGCATTTGTAAGGACGTGATCAAACTGTCGAGGTTCTTCGGCATGCATGTAGAGGGCCGGTGCAGTCGAATGAAAGGAGGTAACCAATTGATGGGATCTGCAGCCTTAGCCTCTTCCTATGCAACCCGTGCCTGGGGCATCGCTTGTGGGGATTTTACATTTCGTGAGGAAGTACAAGGCTTCAATCCAATCCATTTTGTGGGTTTCAGGGGCTTTCCTAAGCCTTGTGCCTTTTTCTTCCCCTTCTTCATGACTGGGGTGGAGAAAAATTCTTCAGCCTCAGACTCAATCTCCACCACTTCTTGAATTCCTTGTTCCGCTGATACTACTGGGTCTGAAGGGTCAGCCGGATTTGTATCTGTCATGTTGGTGTGAAAGACAAACTCAGGGTTTCTATTTTCAGAGGGAGCAGGTTTCTTAGACATGAAAGAGATGCTATAGGCACAAAAATTCTTACATCACAAACTTGTCCAGGACAAATATGCCAAGTACGAGCTATTCAAGTGATACAGAACCCTTGTCTGACCTATTTTACCCTTTTTATAGCTTTGGTGAGTGCCCAACGGTAGGGTAAACGCTACTTGGAACTTACCATTAGGTAAACGGTAAAAAAATCTCCAGATATCACCTCATTAAATGTCGGCCGCCCGCTCCATCCAACGGTAATTTTTTCTTTTTACCCGATTTGACTGTTCCAACAGCTAGTTTTTGCACCCTGGGTGCGCTCAGCGTACCCCTTGTGGAGTACTAAAAAGGTATGCTTTTGATCATTATTTCAGTGGCTTTTTAATAGAATTTGTGAACCTTTTTGTGTCATGAATTTGGGAATTAATAAGTAACCATAACAAAACATGTGAGAATCGATATACAAGACTTAGCCACTGATAATGGTTATTTTCTATACAGGAAAAGGAGAAAACAAGGGATTGCCGTTCCAAAGGGAAAGACAAAGTCGAGATAACTGCTGTCTCTCTGGACGAGAACCGACCGCAAACAAAGAGAAACAGATCAAAGCAAATCGGCTCGGAAAAGAAGGAGAGGACACCAGCTCAGCGCAAAAGAAAAGACAGGATGAAGAGTTAACAGTGTGGCGAATCCCTCAGGATCTTCGATCCTGAGGGATCGCTGCTTTATTTACCTTGTCACTTGGACATCTCTGCCATCGTTTTTATATAAAAAGACAGCACTGTTAGCTTGATACAGATATAGATAGATATAGAGATGAAGAATACATTTTTATGTAATTTCTGTAAACATCAGCTTTGATTATTAAGTTCCGTTGAGAACTGGTTCAATGTATTTTTGACCGATGCATTAATGAAAGTTTGGTGATCATTTCATCTCTGCGACTGGATTAGCTTCAAGCGGTGTATCCTTGGAGGCTAAGGGCCCGGCCCCGAAGGACACTTGCTTCTGTACCATTACGACTTTATTTCTGTGTGGTTTTTTTATCATTGTCATTTGTTAATTTGGTATGTTTTATAAGTTCATATTACATGCTCTGTTAAAGATTGAATCATTGAAGTTTTTGCAGATAGAATCGTGTGTTGACTCCACATTAAGTTATTAATCCTTTCAAGAGTTCATTACATGTTCTCACTGTTATGTTACAGAGTTGTTATATTAACGTTCGTGTTGTGTGCGTTTCCGATTTATCAGTATTGTTCCTTAATTCATTAATCGTTGTTGCTGTTCCTTTAGTGTGATTCGTGGGATTTGTCTTTAGAGTGAAGAATGTTATTTGATTGCATAGAGAGTATTTGAGTTAATTGGTTATAGCCCGCGGGACTTAGTTATTCAATTGCTGTTCCATTTTAGACTTGCTGTTCCATTCCAGAATTGCTGTTCAATCCTTTATTCGCTTTGCTGTTCCATTTACTTGCAGTTGTTGGCTTGGTGTGAGAGATGATCTAAGGCTGTAGTGAGTAGTGGCAGTCACTGTCTAGCTCCCAGGCTTGTGATCCATGCTCTAGTTTCCTTTCTATCAGTTTCCGAAGGGATGGGTTATCACTGCCGAACCCTTGACTGATAAGCTGTTGAGTTTTCTGAGTGCGTGATTTATTCTTTGAAGTAATTTAGTTACAAGCAAGCATCCATTTACTCTTGTATTTCTTATGCACTGTACTACTAGCATTACTCTGACAAATGATAGCCTCGGATTGAGTCACTCTTTGTAATAACAAAACGCTCCCAGATTGACATATTAATGTGAGGTAATTAGAGGTGAAAGAGACCCTTTTTATAGCTCTACATTTTGGCGCCGTTGCCGGGGAAAGAGTGTAGCCATTTGTCTTTTTCAGAGTAGTGTACGAGCCTGCTAGGGAGGAGTTGGATCCTAAAAACGGAAGGTAAGAACCTACGTGCAGAGCATGTAAAAGACCTGCTCACTATCCGCTTTCCTAACAGATTTTTTTTTGCTTGTTTGAATAGAAGTTGGTAGTTTATTTTTGAGTGCGTGACTAAGCAGAAAAGACCAGAAAAGAATATCAAACCCCCATCCAAGCCTGAAAAAGCTAAGGGGCCGGTGACCCTTGGCCGAACGACCTTTATAGACGAAATCTATAAGAAAACAGAATCTCAGCCATCAGTAGGCCTCAAGAAAAACATTTCTAAACCGCCTACTAGTTCCCTTCAGGCCACAGGATCACCATCTGTAGCCTGCACTGAGGTGCATAGTCAAACTGAAGAGCAGGACTTTCAAGAAATTGAAAATTCTACTCCAGAATTATTGCAGGAAGGGAACTCTAGTAACTTTTGTGAGGGAGAAGGAGAAACAGGGGAAACCAAGGAACCAAAATCCCCTATTGAAACGAATCAGCCATTAGATAGCCCAGATAAGGGGAGTGCTGCGAAAATCATTGGTGAAGGAACTCAATCTCCTCAGACACTTGGTATTCTCATTATTCCAAATAAAGGAAGCGCTATTAAAAAGATCCCTGTCAAAACTGTTCCCACTCAACCTAGGAATACCCTCCTAGATATCCCAGAAGGTTACTGGCATATATTCGATCCCATGGCTCAAAACCAACCAAACGCTCAAAACCAGCCAAATACTCAAACCTCTACATTACAATATCCTATAGTGGATTCTGCAACAAATGCACCCATGAAAGCTATCCCTCTTCAGCATATCCCTACATTCCACGGACTCACATCAGAAGATCCGGATGCATTCTTATTCGAATTCGATGTGTTATGTAGGGGGTACGATGACACCACCGATCCCCAAAAATTGAAATTATTTCCCTCTACATTGAAAGGGGCTGCTTTAAGATGGTTTATGGGGCTAGGTGGCGGGGTCATCAACAATTGGGATCAAATGAAAGAATCCTTCTTAAAGAAATATCAGGATTATTGTAGGTCTAGAGAATTAAAAGACGAAATATTTCAAATGTCAGCCAGACCAAATGAAACACTAGAAGAGTATGTGGAACGTTTTCAGTATAATTTACAAAGATCTCCTTATGCATCGCTACCTTTACCTGATAATGTGTTAAAAACCGCATTAATGAGGGGCATGAAGGAACAATGGATTGAAACATTAAACATTATGGGCAAAGGGGATATTTATCAAGAGAATTTTACTGACATCCTTGACTTATGTATCAGGAGTTCGAGAGGCAGCACAAGAATAAAACCGACAGAATATGATCGGTTTGCAAGAGATAACAAAGTATCAGCAGATTGAGTAACACGTGCAGAAATTGGAAATTTATTAGAAAATTTTAAAACTGATATTATGGGGACACTAACTACACAACTTGATATTGTGCAGGCTAAACAGAAGCAGCTGGAGGCAGAACAGAATTTGGCAATCTTCTGCCCCCGATGAAGAAAAAAACATAGCCACAAGGAGTGTCCATTGGATAAAGTCCAAACATGCGCCATCTGTACAAAATATCACCTTACGGAGAGCTGCCCCTCACTTCCTGGATTGAAAGCGGTATATAAGGAAGCAGAAGAGGAACCAGAATCAGTGAATTCGAACAACCAGCGCCGCCCGTGGCAGCCGAGACAACCTGGTATGTTTCCGGACCCAACCTCTTTCTTTCAAAACCCACAGTATAATGCTCAAAAATATGGTATGTGGCAAAATAAATCTCAACCCCCATTTACAAACTGGTCACCACAATCGTTTCCTTCTTCAAATCCATGGCTGAATCAAACAAGCCAAACTAGTTGGCCGAATTTCCCTTATACTCCACCATATTGGCAAAATGGCCCATACCCTTCACAGTGGACTCCCTCTACTTCACAAAGTTCACCCTGGCAGACAAGCTGGCAAAGACCGATATACCACCCAGCTGGAACCATTCCGCTCCCTCAACCTACTATGCCAGCTTTACAACAAAATCCCCAGTCTAACCTGAGACCGCAACTCCCAGCCCAACCCGATCCCAATCCAAATAACAGACAGGTCCAATCTATCCAAATCATAGAATCACCAGAAACAGGACCTGACTTGAGGGAGTGCAATGACCTTCAGTTAAGATCTGGACGTATAATTGAAACCGAGGGAGATAAAACAGTTCATATTGAAGATCAGTTACCCAGAGAACATGAGTCACAACAGGAGGATGTAAATAAGCAACAAACTCATAATCAAGCAACCACATCCTCTCCTCCATTCCCAGAACGATTAGCCATACCTCGATCCATACAATATCCTGACTTTGACATTCTGGGAGAATTACAAAACCTGTACATAAAAATTCCATTCCTCCAAGCCATTCAAGACATTCCCATATACGCCAAAACCATAAAAGAATTGTGCATAAAGAAATCAAGGAGGAATATAACAAATAATCCAAGAGTCCAAGTAGTCGGTACCTTATCTGACCTATTGTCTGGAAGAGAAACACCCCTTAAATATGAAGACCCTGGGAACCCAATTATAACCGTTCAAATTTATGGTCAGACCCTGCCTAATGCCTTAGTTGATCTAGGGGCTGCAATTAATATTTTAACAACCACAACTTGCCAAAAGCTCGGCATTACATCTGTAGAACCCACCTCTACTCTGTTAGAATTGGCTGACCGATCTGTGGTTAGACCAGAGGGTACTCTACATGATGTCATGGTCTCTGTAGAATCCTGGGAGTATCCAACTGATTTCCTGATAATTAATCCAAAAACCCGACTTGATGGACATCCGCTAATTTTAGGTAGGCCTTGGCTTGCCACTGCCGATGCCTACATTGGTTGTCGACAGGGAAATATGACCATAACCAGAGGACCGAATAGCAAAAATTTAGTTCTATATCCTCCAGCGCAGCCAAGTGTCACAATGATTAAAACTAATAAACACCCTATATCATACCTTACTGATAACATCAGATCTCCATTAACTATACAAGAGGCACTCGATTTCAAAGATCAAACAGAAGACGATGCCATTAATAATTTCATTACTCAAACTAAACCTCACACACAGTGTCACATGATAGAAGCAGCATTTGATAATGAATTGGAAGAAGATCCCCTGAAAGATATTCATGACCAAACGATACCTGTTACTTCTGTTGCAAATAGTAAAATTGTGGAAATTGCACCGGGGAAAACTTTAAACATCAATGCTAATCTCACACCTGAACAAGAAACAAAGCTCATCCATCTGTTAACAAAATATCAAGAAGAATTTGCATGGGACTACCCTGATATGAAAGGAATCGATCCCCAGTTATGTACACACCACATTTATATAGAAAAGGATGCCAGACCTGTGCGTCAGCCGCAAAGGAGACTTAACCCCCATCTAAAAGATGTCGTAAAAACTGAACTTCAGAAGCTTTTAGATGTGAATTTTATCTACCCTATTTCTGATAGTAAATGGGTCTCTCCACTTGTGGTAGTACCAAAGAAGAACGGGAAATGGAGAATTTGTGTGGATTATAGGGAACTAAACAAGGCAACACAAAAAGATCATTTTCCTCTTCCTTTCATAGATCAAGTATTGGACACTTTAGCAGGGAAGAAGTTCTTTTCTTTCCTGGATGGCTTTAGTGGATACAATCAGATTCAGATTGCCCCTGAAGACCAGGATAAAACTACCTTTACTTGTCCTTGGGGAACATTTGCCTATCGAGTTCTACCTTTTGGCCTATGTAATGCTCCTTCCACATTTCAAAGGGCCATCCTTAGCATTTTTGCAGATTTAATAAATGATGGAATTGAAGTTTACATGGATGACTTTACACCATATGGAGATGATTTTGATCCAGCTCTAGACACCCTAGAGAAAGTCTTACAACGCTGCATTGTCACCAGGCTTTGCTTAAGCAACGAAAAATGTTTCTTGATGATGACTGAAGGACTTATCCTAGGACACTATGTCTCAGCAGCCGGCATTCAGGTAGACCCGGCCAAAATCCAAATACTGTTGCTTATTCCCACTCCTACTACTCAAACAGAGGTACGCAGTTTTCTTGGATTTTCAGGTTATTATAGACGATTCATAGAGCATTATTCACACATTGCCGCTCCTTTATATGCACTGACTGGTAACGTTGATTTCCTTTGGACAGACAAATGTGACCATGCTTTCGAGGATCTAAAGAAGCTTGTATCCACAGCCCCAGTCCTTCGAGGACCAAACTGGGACCTACCATTCCAGATATCATATGATGCCTCAGATACAGCCATTGGCGCAGTCCTTGGGCAGGAAGAGGATAAAAAACCATATGCTATCTATTACATTAGCAAAAATTTATCCCCTGCTGAATTGAATTACACTGTTACTGAAAAAGAATTCCTAGCTGTAATACATGCTGTCAATAAATTTAGACATTATATTACAGGCTATCCTGTTATCTTGTATACAGACCATTCTGCTATAAAATATTTACCAAATAAGCCTGTCACAAATGCCAGAGTAACTCGATGGTTAATCTTATTGCAGGAATTCGACATCACAATCAAGGACCGCCCTGGCAAAGAAAACCCTGTAGCCGATTTTCTTTCGAGAATACCAAAATCCAGCGATGCAGCAGCAGTGGAACATCAATGTCCGGATGAGCACCTGTTTTCTGTTGCCGTTAAAACACCCTGGTATGCTGATGTTGCCAACTACCTCGCAGTAGGTAAATTACCAAAACATTTAACTCCTAATGAGCGCAAGCAGATCATTCAGAAAAGTTCTCGATTTTCGTGGATTGGAGGCTATTTGTTTCACACAGGAGCAGACATGCATATAAGGCGATGTGTTAGAGAGGATGAAATATTTGACATCCTAAAAGCCTGTCACGATGGACCGTGTGGGGGGCACTTCGCTGAGCGTAGAACTGGACATAAAGTATTGCAGACAGGATATTACTGGCCTACGATCTTCAAAGATGCAAAGAATTTTGTCCAAGCCTGTGACAGCTGCCAGCGAGCAGGACGACCTGGTCAAGCTGATGAGATGCCTCTGAAACCACAGTTAGTCATCAAACCATTCGAACGGTGGGATCTTGATTTCGTTGGACCCATCAACCCCTCATCAAATCAGAAAACATATATTTTGGTGGCAACAGAATATGTCACCAAATGGGTTGAGGCAGAAGCATTGCCAAGAGCCACAGAGGACTCTGTCATACAGTTCCTGTTCCTTCTATTTGTTCGTTATGGCCTTCCTAGGGAAATAATTACAGATGGAGGACCACAATTTGCTGGGCATAAATTAGCTGCAACACTTAACAATTATCATGTCCAGCATAAGATCACTACTCCATATCACCCACAGGCGAATGGGCAGGTAGAAAGTAGCAATAAGATAATAGAATCAATCCTAACGAAAACCATTGCGTCACATAGGCGTGATTGGACTACCCGACTACCTGAAGCACTCTGGGCCTATCGAACCACATGGAGGAGCACCACCGGTTACTCACCTTATCAATTAGTGTTTGGAAAACAACCCATTTTTCCCATAGAATTCGAAATCCAAACATTACGGACATCACAGGAAGTTGGCCTAGATCTAAGCGAGGCACAACTCAATCGACTACAGCAGATCAATGAATTAGACGAAATTCGGCTCTCTGCACTACAAAATACAACATTGATTCAACAGCAGCGAGCCAAATGGCATGATGCGCTCATCAAGAACAAAGTCTTCCACGAGGGAGACTGGGCTTTGTTATACGATTCCCGGTTTCAGGACTTCCCTGGAAAACTTCAGACTCGATGGTTGGGACCATACGAAATCCAGAAGGTACATGACAACGGAACCCTTACTCTAATCACCATTGACGGTTCTGGATATGCATTCAAGGTAAATGGCCACCGATTTCGTCTCTATCGTAAACCACTCACTCGGGAATCCTTCTACCAGCACCTACGCCGAGATACTGATATGGAGATCTTAGGAGAGGAAGAGAAATCTTCCTCACCTGTAATTCATTAAGGGTTCATTTCTTTTTTGCAATTTGTACATAAATTCTTGTTTTTTTTTGAGTGATTCTTGTACATAAGTTGAATTAAATATCTTCTTGTCATTTTTGCTGTTCCTTTTCTTTCATAAAGTTCGATTTTTGCTCTTCTCAAAATAGCATATGCGTGTTTTTGTTGGTTTCGCTTGTTTTGTTGTTCCTTTTCTAAAGGAACAGCATTCGGGATCTCTGCTGTTCCTTTTTCAAAGGAACGACATTGTTGCATTTTCCGCTGTTCTTTTTGGTTACCACTGTTCTTTGTCTTCAAAGAAACATCGTTCTTTTATTGCTGTTGTTCCTTTTTCAAAGGAAGGGCATTTTGAGTGTTTTTATAATATTTTTATTTTTGCTGTTCCTCTTTCCCAAAGGAATGGCATTTGCATTTTTGCTGTTTTCTTTATCATCTGTTGTTGTTTCTTTTTCAAAGAAACACCACTCGCATACTTCTGCTCTCCTTGTGAAACAGCTTATTCTTTTGCTGACCTAAATTGAGGATGCTTCTTGCCCGTCTTCTTTCTAGTCTTTAAGATACAGCTATGTATTTGTGCAATGAAATATAAAATCACAACATACCGAAATCTGCAAACCATAAATCGCTATATCTATAAGGCTCTGCATTAGTAAGAGGACAAATGGAAGGACATACTTATTTCTTACCTTTTGTTGACATGGTTTTACTAATTTTGCCCTGATTGGTTATCTTTATCATGCTAATTCCCTTAAAAAAAAATTTTATTAGTACTTGGGAATAAGAGCAAAGAGTTTATATCTTCCTATTGAGATAATAAGACTTCTTCCACCATTCCTACTCTTAAGGAGTGTTGAGCCACCCTTTGTGTATAAGGAAAAGTATTCTATGAAAAAGAAAAAATATGTGAACATGATATGTCAAGTGTCAAATGCAGGATAGGGGGTCTCATTGAGAGCCAGCCTACCATGATCATGAGGATGGAAGTGAAGTGGCATTCCCATTCTGGCCACCACACTAGGGATATGGTCCAAAAGGTATATCAAATAAACAAACCTTGGAACAGGAGGTCTCATCACGAGCCGGCCTGCCCACGTTTCGCTCTTTCCTCGTGAATGACATTATGGTTAACTGGTCACCAAGCCAGCATAATGGTCTACATTTTGACATAACAACATTCCTAAGTATACACAAAGGATCATGGTTCCGAGGGTGAAAAAACAACTCTGCCAAGGTTATGAACACCTGTTGGCAGCAGAGTACTGTTAATGGTATTGAAGTCACCTTGCTTACACCAATGGGTAAAGATACTAATATTCTTTTGTTTCTTATCTCCTAGGAACTAATCATATGTCATTTCCCAATTTATACATCGCATGAATATTTATCATTACCAATCATGGCAACGGAAGTGACCATGACCACTTGAGATTGACAAGTACGATACATGCCCTATCCATCAGCCTCAAATCATAACACAGCAGCCTCTTATATAATACGCGATCAATTCTCCGCCTCGATTTCGGTAATTCGTTGTCCTTTTCAACATAGCATAATTCCATATGTTGTTCCTTTCTGACTTGATTGCAGACCGGGTGCCGCTCCTTTATTTGCCGGCTGGGACAGCCTATCACATTGCGGGGGGGGGAGGTTCACCTCATCATTCCCTGTATTACGTGTCAACTTACCATTCGGGAAAGCTAGCATACGACGGTTTGGCATGGTTTAACGGCATGGCATTTCTATTTTTGTCACAAGTTACTTTCTGTTGCACTGTTGCATACTCTGTGTTTTTTCGAAACCTTGTTGTGTTTCATACAGAAAACGTAGTTTCCATTCCATTTAGAATCTACAGTGAAACTATGGGAGGAAGAGCAATTCGAAGCGAGCCTCAACAGTTGACGATATCTGCTGCTGCCCGGGAGATCCTGGAAAGAGAAGGATGGTTGAATTATTTCAATCGCCTACAGGAGTCCAACGAAACAGTGGCGATGGAATTCTTGCAGAACCTACAAGATGATCACTCCATAGTAAGAGGGAAGCGGATAGCGGTTACTGATGACATAATTGCAGAAGTTTCAGGGCTCCTAGCCACCGGACCGGTATAGACATTAAAAAAGGAACGATTACAGAAGGTCATAGAACTGTTTCAAGACGAAGGCCAGAATTTGACAATTAAAGGGAAGGGAGTTCTGCCAGCAACCCTAGGTGAACCCTGGATGGAGCTAGCAAGAACGGTGCAGAGTTATATTACTTGCGAAGGAAGAAAAGACGTGGTAAGACCACGACACCTTAAACTTTTAGCTGTTTTAAAGCAGAGATGCTCTGTGAATTTACCCACACTCCCGAACTCCTTACTGCATGATGCTGCACAAAGTATGAAAAAGGCACAGCACGTAGAATCAATCGTTAGTCATCATGGGTTGATACGACTAGTTGTTAGTTATGGTCTCAACCAGCAACAGAGCAGCTGGGAAGAGTTGATTGCACAAATTGAGGGGGGATTGACAGAACCATCCCCAAAACGCAGACATTCTATAAGCACACCGGAGTGTCCGGCAAAACGCGGAGAACATGTTGCTAGTACATCAGAACAACGAGAGTTACATCAAGAATCGGCAAAGCGTAAGCATGCCATTGATTCACCCGAGCAACCAGAGGAACCCAGAAAATCAGCTCGGTTAGCTCAGATGAGAGGAAGCATAAATAAGCCCAGAAAATCAGCCCGGTTGGCTCGGATAAGAGGAAGGCTGGAAAAGCTTCAGGGAAGCACCAGCCAACCAGTGATAATTGAAGATGAGCAACCCGAAGAAGAAGCAGCCGAGCCTTCGGGAACAGAAATAGAAGAAGAAATGGGACAGCAGGAAGATAGCCCATTACAAGACCTACTGGGAGACGATGACTTGGCCGCAGTCCTAGCCAATATGAGTAAATATGGTCAACCTTCTAGTTCAGAGGGCCCCCACGACAAACCCCAGGAAGAGAACATGCCTGTTCATGATGAAGAGGAGGAAAATATTGAACGGGAACAATCTGTTCCCATGTCACAAGAGGAAAATCTAGAGGGAGTAGGAGAAGAAACAACATTTTCTCAGGAAGAGACAGAACCAGTCGAGGTCCCTACTCTAGAACAGCCAGAGCAGAGTAGTGAAGAAGAACCCCAAGAGGAAGATTTAGAAACCAGTCATGATCCAGTCCGCAGCAGACAGACTGCTGTTCCTTCGAAGGAAACACTGGAAATTAAGAAGTTGCGGAAGGAACGGAATAAATTGTTGAATACGATAACCCAGCTCAGACAACAAATTAGGATTCTGAAAAAGAACCAGAAGGTAAGAAAGACTGGAGGAAGGAAAAAGAAGTCCAACAAGCGGCCTGCTGTTCAAAACCCTAATGAGAATCCAGCTGCCGTTCCAGTTGATGTTGAGGAACAGACGGGTGTTCGCGTTAAAACAGAAAAGGATGATACAAGGATCAGTGACAAGCAAATTCAGACAGAGGCACCACCCTCAGGGGTAATAAGGGTTCTGAACTCCAAACAGCATAACAAGAAAGTTCAGGTAAAACTCCTGGCCTCCACTGACCTATGGAAGAAAGATCCGAAAACAAAAACCCTGCATAAGATGGTGAAGCAAGCCCAGCAAGAAGCCGAACAGCTTAGAGAGCAAATGGTTCCCCGAGAAAAATATGAAGAGTTACAGCAGCAACTAAGGGACGTCAGTCAATCCAAAAGCCAGGCCTTTGAAGGCTGGAAAAAGGAACAAGAAGAAGTTGCACAGGTAACCAGTAGACTAAATACTGTTATCAAACAGATGAATGACTTGTGTTCTTTATACAATGATGTTTTAGCATGTAGGGCCCCTGCTAAAAACTATGCTCTATTTTTATTAGAACGGTACTTACAATTAAAAATAAAAGCTGTTAGAGCAGGTACCCCAATGCAAATTAACACTGTCAATGACTTTATAGACTGCTGTAAACATCATGGAATGAAAGTCCAGAGGTTGTTGTGTGAACTTTATTTGCATGACCTTGTGCTAAGTCAGGAGACTGAATTAAACCCTGGCCCTTTCATTGGAGACATCCAATTCCAAGCATTCATTTCATTCGGGGTTAATCAGATTAAGTGGCTCAAAGCCTATGATACTTTCCAGGGTCAGGAAAATGGTCTAGATTTACGGGTTAGGGCTGAGCCTAGGAACCCAGTATAGTTGTGGAGAGTTCATAGAAATCTTATAACGGCTCCTGGTGCCATTGAAACATTAGGACCTATGCATGAGGCACTCATTCAAGAGAGTTTAGAGTATTTTCTTTCTATCAAATACTTGGCCATTAATGCAGCCAAATTTCGATACCGAATCTCTGATCCACACATCCAGCTCAGAGAACCATTTAAGTATGAGAACTTTGAGTTAGCTGCCGACCGTTTGAACCTCTATGGCGAGACCATTCTGAAAGCAGGATCATCCTGGTTAGGGTATAGATTTCGCACTCCAATTTGGCACCCTGCACCCGGATACCAGGCCCTGTATGATATGCCTGAGGGACAAACAGGTCAGTTCTTTGACTATCTAATCACTCAACATGGTTGTAGGCCTCCGCATGAGACTCCTTCTCCAGCATATTCTCTCACTGCATTACATGTCAACTACAATGTTTTCATGAGGACATGAAACAAGGTAAGCAAGGGGGTGTGTGGAGTACTAAAAAGGTATGCTTTTGATCATTATTTCAGTGGCTTTTTAATAGAATTTGTGAACCTTTTTGTGTCATGAATTTGGGAATTAATAAGTAACCATAACAAAACATGTGAGAATCGATATACAATACTTAGCCACTGATAATGGTTATTTTCTATACAGGAAAAGGAGAAAACAAGGGATTGCCGTTCCAAAGGGAAAGACAAAGTCGAGATAACTGCTGTCTCTCTGGACGAGAACCGACCGCAAACAAAGAGAAACAGATCAAAGCAAATCGGCTTGGAAAAGAAGGAGAGGACACCAGCTCAACGCAAAAGAAAAGACAGGATGAAGAGTTAACAGTTTGGCGAATCCCTCAGGATCTTCGATCCTGAGGGATCGCTGCTTTATTTACCTTGTCACTTGGACATCTCCGCCATCGTTTTTATATAACGAGACAGCACTGTTAGCTTGATATATAGATAGATAGATATAGAGATGAAGAATACGCTTTTATGTAATTTCTGTAAAACATCAGCTTTGATTATTAAGTTTCGTTGAAGATTGGTTCAATGTATTTTTGACCGATGCATTAATGAAAGTTTGGTGATCATTTCATCTCTGCGACTGGATTAACTTCAAGCGGTGTATCCTTGGAGGCTAAGGGCCCGGCCCCGAAGGACACTTTCTTCTGTACCATTACGACTTTATTTCTGTGTGGTTTGTTTATCATTGTCATTTGGTAATTTGGTATGTTTTATAAGTTCATATTACATGCTCTGTTAAAGATTGAATCATTGAATTTTTTGCAGATAGAATCGTGTGTTGACTCCACATTAAGTTATTAATCCTTTCAAGAGTTCATTACATGTTCTCATTGTTATGTTACAGTGCTGTTATATTAACGTTCGTGTTGTGTGTGTTTCTAATGAATCAGTATTGTTCCATAATTCATTAATCGTTGTTGCTGTTCCATTAATATGATTTGTGTGAATTGCCTTTAGAGTGAAAGAATGTTATCTAATTGCATAGAGAGTATTTGAGTTAAGTTACAACCCGCGGGACTTAGTTATTCAATTGCTGTTCCATTTTAGACTTGTTGTTCCATTCCAGAATTGTTGTTCAATCCTTTATTCGCTTTGCTGTTCCATTTCCTTACAGTTGTTGGTTTGGTGTGAGAGATGATCTAAGGCTGTAGTGAGTAGTGGCAGTCACTGTCTAGCTCCCAGGCTCATGGTCTATGCTCTAGTTTCCTTTCCATCAGTTTCTTAAGGGATGGGTTATCACTGCCGAACCCTTGACTGATAAACTATTGAGTTTTCTGAGTGTGTGATTTATCCTTTGAAGTAATTTAGTTATCAGCAAGCATTCGTTTACTCTTGTATTTCTTAAGCACTGTACTACTAGCATTACTCTGACAAATGATAGCCTCGGATTGAGTCACTCTTTGTAATAACAAAACGCTCCCGGATTGACATATTAATGTGAGGTAATTAGAGGTGAAAGAGACCCTTTTTATAGCTCTACACCCCTGTGCTCCCAGCATACCCCTGCGCTTTGAGCATACCTCCTGTGCTCCCAACACACCGATTGCAGTTTGAGTCTATTCCTTCCAAATGTAATTCTACATCGCCATAGCCCAGCCCGCAAGATATTTTGTGCCATTTCCTTGCCTGCTAGTGACCTCCTGCTACACCTTCATGATCGTCTGTCAAGATAGCATTCCTTTCATGCTCCAGAATGTATCTACGCCACACTTCATCAGCCCCTAGTTTATATACATGATCGGCGATAATGGTAAAATCCGTCGCCCGGGTAACCAACTCCTTCTTTTGTTGTATTGAATATTCTACAGGTGCCATGCCTGTAGTAAGGAACTAAATGATATCAGGAACGTGTGCATCAATGACCTTAATGGCGAATAGCTCCGCATCAGGAAATCTTTCCTCCAAGTTAGTGGGTTCCACGCCTGTCTTAATTAGGGACAAGTGATCCGGCCCAGCATTCAACTTCCCTGGCTTGACTATGATTTCAAAATCGTATTCCTGAAACAACAACAACCACCCGCAGGTTTCCTCCCCCAACACAAGCTTATTCACCGGGTACTTTAAAGATGAATGATCTATAAACATCTTAAAGTGTCCTCCTAATAGATACTGTCGATACTTCTGTAGTGCATAGACCATGGCCAATCCTTTCCTCTGCGTGGTGGCATAATTTCTCTCCTCACTTGAGAGTTTTTGATTAGCAATTGTGATTGGGTGATCAATGTCTCCAGCGTCAGGCTGCATAAGGACCATTCCCAGGGCAATCCCCGAAGCATCAACATGAAAACAAAATACCTTCACCCAATCGAGAAAAATAAGAATAGGTGTAGATACCATCTTTTCCTTGAGTATCTCAAAGCTCTTCTGGCACTCGTCATCCCAAAAGAATGAAACATCTTTATTAAGCAGCTTTTCTAGAGGTGCTGTGATCAGCGCATATCCATGAATGAAATTTCCGTAGTAGCCCGTATGTCCAAGGATTGAACGCAGCTATTTCTTAGTCATAGGAACTACCACCGCACCTATGCATGCCAATGGGACATCAAGCCATTGAATCGCAAGAAAAGGCCTTAGAAATTTCTACGAAGCTAGAGGCTACGCCAAGGGATGATAACCAGTTGGGAGTACAAAAAATACAAGTCCAGCTAGAAGCCATGCACATGGAGATCCAAAATCTGCGAAAGGAGTGAGGAACAAAGGCCAGCCCTGAAAAATTGTGCATATGATGCAGATTCAATGGCCACACCAAAAAAAAAATTCCTCTGTTAGCAGACTACATGCAAGCCAGGGGACCCAGTCTGTTGCGTCCTAGGGAAGCTGCATGACCAAGTGGGCCATTGCTTTGGTGCGATGATTGTCGCGTTCATGGGCTGCACGATAACAACCATTGCCCCTGCCTTGCCACATATGTCCCAAAAATAAAGCAACAATGGTCAGGTTCTGTAGATCTGTAGGCCATGATGAATAGAAATATCAGACGTACAATCTAATGATAGATCAAGGAAATCTATATAGGGTACAGTCGGATCCGTCCTCGCCAAGATCCCTCTCGGGCATAGATGGCTCCGTAGCTAGGGTCAGGGGAGGAGGTCGAGGTGGAAATCCAAGAAGGGGGAAATGACAAATGATTTGTTATAACTGTGGGGAAATAGGGCACTTTGCAAGGGATTCCACGAACCCTGCGAGACAATCCTGCAGATACTATAGACAACTGGATGATGTGATTGAAGATTGCCCGATTCTGATAGCCAAGATGCAGGAGAAGTAGTAGACAGCTACATAGAATGTACAAAGGATCAAGGCAGAACCTCGAGAAAAAGGACCAAGTATTAATTTTATAATGTGCAATGGCATGGCCACCGAAGGAGCTACATAGAAAGCTGAGGTAGAGCCTCTTATCCGAAAAGCAACCATTAAACAAGAAGGTTTGGACTTACAGAAGGAAAAGGAAACCTTTATCATAGCTCGCCAAGACTTTGCTAAGGCTGAGGCACCTACCCCTCAAACCCCCATAGATGACGAGGTTAAACCATTCCTACAAGCATGTACGAAGCTATTGCGCAACCAACAGGCCGTGGAAAATCTCCAAGTTTTGATAGATAGCTCCGCAGAAAAGACAACCCTAGCTGTGAAAGTTAAGGATGTGCACAAACTATATAAGCATAAGAGATGCACTGGTAGGGAGATGCGGTTGACCACGCAGATCGGTGCTTACGAGATGGATCAGGTTATTCTAGACTTGGGATAAGATGCGAACATACTACCTAAACAAACTTGGCACCGAATAGGAGAACCTAAGTTGGAATGGTCCACTATCCAGCTGCGCATGGCCAACCAGCAGAAGATCTTCTCTTTAGGAAGACGATCAAAGATCCTGGTAGATATCACAAGAGTTAAGATCCGGGCTGAATTTGAAGTCATTCAGATTGTAGAAGATGTGGACCCTTACCTGACACTCCTGGGATTGGACCGGGCCATTGATAAGGGTAGTATTATCAATTTAAAGAAAAGAAGCATGGTGTTTGAAAGTGAAGGAACGTGGGTGATCATACCACTAGACCCTGCAGAAAGAGAAAGGTATACAAAGCCAGTGTGTGAGGAAGAAGAGGTGGATCACATCTATAAGTTAACTATGAGGGATGAAGACTGGATCAATCCTACGGCCGATGGTGTGATTTTGTAGGAAAGGGATAACGAATGTTTTTCCGACTCCGACGAAGAAATGGAAAATTGGAAAAACTAGCTGCATGATGTCTCTGCACTATGCTGCCTACGAATCACCAGGAAATTTCATTGCATATCCTCCAAGGTAAGAGAAATACCCTACTATTATGGTTTTGGTAGCATAAAAGATTTTTTGCGAATATTTTAAGCTGAGGTTCCTAGAGAACGAAGGTTATGGGCCCTTAATCTAGTTATGCGCGCAACTCCTGCAAGATGGTGGGATGCACATAAGGAGGTGTTCCAGGACTGGGAGCAATGTCGGGACATGATGATCCTGCGATTCGAGCCTCTGATGGAGGTGCATGTCAAAATGTTCCTTGTCCCAGGGGACCCGCGTGAATACTTGTTCGCTTGGGTGGAGAAGTGGTACGACTGAACTACAGAGGAATGGGTTCAATTGTTTATTCATGTGTTGGGACCAATCCCCACTGTGTGGTACTTGGATGCGGAGCTACATCAGTGCACTTTCCATTGGGAAATTTTGAAGGATGAGTTCATAGGTACATTTGGACTAACAACGGGCTCCGAGGTGCTTGACAAAGCTCTCCAAGATATTGATACATTCGTGTTTAGTGAATCCATCTCCTCTATAGCATTTGGGGTACCAACGTGGGAAACACAGATGGAGGATATTGTCAATTGTTGCAATATAACTATAGAAGAATACGATGAGGATCCGCACAATGTCTCGATCCCAGAATCCAAGGGGGAATGCGCAGTTGCAGGACTCCTGTTACACACTCTGGATGTTACGAAACCTATAAAGCTGCGAGAATTTCACATTAGTACAAAAGAGAAACCCAAGATGGCTAAAATTGGGGACTACTGGGATGATGAGACAGCAGGAAAGATTGTGGAACTGCTCACGGAATATCAAGACTTATTTCTGAAAAAGTTTTCGGAGTTTAAGGGGATCACGGGGGACTTAGGGGTGATGCGCATTACTCTAAAACCAGATCCGTGCCCTATAAAGCAGCAGCCTTATCGGCTCAAACCTAAGTATAAACAGAAGGTTAGAGAAGAAATCAATAAACTGCTCACCGCAAGTATCGTCGAGTTGGTCGAGCAGTCGGATTGGGTAAGTCCGAAGGTGATTCGGGAAAAGAAAATGAAGGGAGTGTTAGCCACCTATAAAATTTGTTATATCAAAAGGTGGCCAAAACACTTTTTGAGCCTTCAAGAAACACTTTTATTGCTAAAAATTTTATCTCTTGAAGACTCTTAAAGACATCATGCCCTTGTTTCAATCTTCATTGCTGTTTCCTTTCCAAACTCAGAAATCCTGCTGATTTCATGAGAAAGAACTGCTGCAAAATCCCCCTTTTTCCTCATTTTTCCCTCCCTCCACTTCAAAAAATAACATCCAATTTTGCTCCTTTTTCCATAAAATTCCTCTATTTTCCCTTTGTTTCATTTTCCCCTTCATAAAATCCACCTTATAGAGTTTAAAACTCACTTTTTGACTCTGCTGAAACCCCCAAATCCATTGGAAAACTTGGAAAATTTCATAAAAAATACGTTTTTTACCACAGGCTTAAGCCCCCTTGGGCTAAGTCCTAACCACTTCCCTTCGATATGCCTTGGTGCTAGAACCAAGCACTGAGGCCAAAAAGGGCTCAGCGCATCGGAACTTCTGATGAGCACAATTCTTTTCATTACGCACCAAAAGGTCTGATGCGATTAACTCCTATATAACCTTACTCCCAATCCCTTATTTTATTTGAAAAGTCAAAAGTTAAATCCAAAAGTGTTTTATCGCATTGGCATTTTGCAAATGAGCATAAGTATTTTGACTATATGAAACTGCCGATGCCGATGGGCCCTTTTTTATAGCCCTGATCCTTTGCTTTGTTCGCATAAACCTAAGTTTTATCGGGTGCTTAAAAATGTGAATAAACCCGTCTCTGATCATAAAACCCCTTTGTAAATTCATAAACCCACTTTTTCCTAACTTTTGGGAAAAACCCACCAGAGCCATGTGTTATAATTAAAATGGGTAGATTGAAAGACCCGCATCGAAACTTCCGATGTGATTAAGCCCCTTCGTTAAAACCCCGACCCTCTCCTTTCTACTGCATATAACTTTCACTCAGGACCAAATGTTAAAGATCCCAAGGTGCTAATCGCATCGCAAATATCAAATGGTTAGATTGAAAAGCCCGAAGGCCCGACCTCCCAATTATGATTAGCCCTTTATTATATACACCGTGGGCATATTGTATTTCATATAGACCATGGCCCCGTAGTCGGGTGCCAACCATTTCATATATATATAAACCCGCCCTCAAAGCTAAAAAACTTAGTAATTATGGTAAAATTTTGGTTTTCATAAAGTATTAAGGGTTTCTGGTGGAGCATAGTTTGAAACAATATCTGTCGTTGATTTGAAGCCGATCAAATGGCTCACGCAGCTTCACATCGCAAGTTCTTATTGGGCACATCCAATATTTCTCCACCCCCGATTTGCCATCCCTCCGATTCACTCCCCACCATTGATCTGATCCTCAGATCAATGGCTAGCACTCAATCGCTCCATCACATTCCAAATTCTTTACCCCGTCGATGCATTTGCCTCCGATTACATCTGGACCATCCACGTGTCCAGATCGGACGGTCCAGATCGCGTTTCTTGATCTTGGTTTAAATTCATACACCCCTCGTTATAAATTTTTAGGCCAAATCCTGACCGTTGATCTCTGCAGATCAACGGCCCTCATTAAATCCTTCTCCACTTTCGTATTTTTTCCATTTAACCCCCAGATTTAATCCTAGCCATTCATCTGTTCTATCCAAAAGCTTATATGAAACTCCGCCAAGCCCGACCCCTGTGGTTCCTACCTCCCTCCATAACAAATCTCCGCCGTTCAAACCTTGGATCTAACGGCCCAGAATGAAACAACCCATCCCACTACTTCCCGCGTATCTACCTCATATCGCGTTCACTTTTCCACCGTTAGATCTAAGATCCTTGATCTGACGACCCACATCCTGAGTCGCGCAACTTCTAGCACGGAGTATAATTCTTAAAAATTACGCGATATAGGTGGTTTTCTGAGGCCACATGTCGGGCGGGGATGCATATCGTGTTCCAAAAGGAAAAACTGCCTACCCACCCTTTTGCCACGCGAAAACCACTGTTTTGCAACCCGAAACCGCTTTCCCTCTTTCCATTTGTGTGGTATCGCGCGCGCCCTCCACCATTGATCTCTACAGATGAACGGTTTGGATCTACACCTCCATTTGCATATCTCCCTCCACCCTCGCCAAGGTTTTTTAACATATAATCTCCGTTGTTGATCTCGTGGGCCGATCTCATCTGACGGCCCATGATCATCCCGAACCCCAAACTCTGTTTTCACCATATTTTTTTCCGAAACAATGGTTTTTAACCTTATTTCATCAATTTTTCACCATTTCTTTATCAAGTGACTCATTCACTTTGTATAAACACAAATGATCCCCACCGTTGATCTTTTCGCGATCAACAGTTTTGACATATTTTCTCCCTCTTCTCTCCTTTTGACCTCCTCTAAAAAGATCCCAACTGTTGGATGATGCCATCCAACGGCCACGCTCCTCCCCACGCCCTCTTAATAATTTTTTCCCAAAAAGCGCAGGATTTTATAAATATTGTTTGCATTTTGCAGGGACTAATGGTTTTTCATTATATTGAAAGAAAAATCCAAAGGCTGGGAATGACGATTCCCATACCTTTGGTTTGTCAAAAAGAAACCATTCGCAGGGTTCAAATTCCACGTCTCGTCGATGCTTCATGGGCATTGATGCCTTGTGAGCCCTGTGCAGCACTGCACATCAACAAGACACAAACAATTAAATAAAAACAAAAGAGTATCAGTGTCAAAGAAAAAATACAGCAGAACAGAGGATTGAAGACAATATTGGGAGATTACGGCTAAGATTGATTATCAAAAGCCTAATCCTCAAAGTTAAAACAGAATTAAAGGAAAATCAAAATATCTATCAGACAGCAAGGCCTCCACCACCACAACAGAGGCAAATTCATTCCTCTCAACTACCACAAAGCCACCTGTGCCTCAAAGAATTCAACAAAGGCTGAAGTTATTGATCAGAAAACCAAATATTTACTTTAGCGCAGCCAAATAATTAATTCTTCCAATGAGCTTAATGACAAAATATCAACAGACTTATTACAACATGAAACAAAGCCTTAAAATTCAACAAAATCTCCCACCGAGCTTAATCTTAAATTCAAATCAATTAATACAGTGAGAATATATGTACTTTTCTCCATTGAGCCCCTCAAAGGCCGAGAAGTTATTAATCTGTATTAATTTCCCTGGGAGATCTTTTATCAGATCTCACCTCCTCACTCTTCTATAAATACTTCTGTAGAAGATGAGAAAATGTTGGTTGCTGAACTTAGAAATATACTTGAGCTTGAGACTTCTGCTGTAAATAATATTCACTGGCTCTTGAAGCTTTTCTTGTGATAGAATAGTTAGGCTGAGAATTGAAGGTGATTGCTAACCTGAAACACTGGACTTGAAGTTGTAACTGGTTTGAAGCATCAATACAAGCTGATTTATGGGATCCTAGTCTATGTCGACGGTGATGTTATTTCTTATTGTAAATTGTTATTTTATTTCTGTTTTCACTTTGTTCATCTTCTCTTATAAGGAACAACAAGCATAGAGTTAGGATTCACTGTATATCAGTACCCTTCTCTGACTGATAAGCTTTATCTCAATGTTTTCTTCCAAATTGTGTTATTTAGGAATTATTTAATTCAGTTTGAGCAATTAGGAATGTTGGCTTTCCCTCATCCTACTTTCTTAGCTAAATTTTATTCTTGAATGTTATTTTCAGTTTATGTTAAGTAGAGATGAACTAAGGAAGATATGGTGAACCCTAGTCCTAGTTTTATCCCCAAAGATTGTCTGAAAGTTTCCCTTGGAATGTGTTGAAAGTTGGATAGTTGCAAAGTACTTACTAGATCTTAGACCATTATTTGTTATCTTTGTGTTTGTCTTGAAAGTTACCAAGTAAAGCAGAGCTAGGAGAGGTTTTGTGGTGATCCCGACCCGCTAGTTTCTTCTCCAACAAATGCCTTCAAGTTCCCCTTCGTGTTTTGAATTTTTTTCTATTGAAAGTGTATCAAAGGCTGGCTAGTTTCGAAGTACTTACCAAATCCTGGATTGCTTTTATGTTATTCTTAAGTGTTTGCCAAAGGCTGGCTAGTTTCAAAGTACTTACCAGATCCTGGGCTACTCTTTGTTCTTCATTTGTCTAATTCCCCTTCTTGTTGTATCACTTCATCCCATAAAATCAACTTTAAAGAGATCCTTAGACATAGATGACTTGCCCCATAGACCACTCTTGAACCTGATTGTTTCAATTAAACCCTATTATGACTCCATAGCCCAATGGACTAAAACCTGCAATTATCCATCTTTTTGGCCAAAGCTTGTTCTGATTGCTTGCAACTTCACACCTTTGAAACTCTTTGAATTTGGAACTTTCCACTCAAATAATAATCATGCTAAACCATCCAAAAACAAAAAAAACCCTTGGCCTTAACAACTAGCCTAAAATCATACCCAAAAGCCTTAAAGATAAATCCAATCTTTTTCACTTTATTGGAGAGATCCCTCTCCGAATTCAGGAGGGCTAGATCCTAGAATCCCAAAGTGGTTGAAATGATGTTCTCCCTGCAGTCGGACTTTTTCCAATCTTGTTGATTACAGGGTGGTAACATTTTCTGGTGACTCCACTGGGGACTTGAGTCGAATTTTCATCTTAGGTTCCCTTAAACACTTCATAAAACCTTGTGAGTAAAAATCAGCCTTTTCAAGCACTACCAAGTAACGGTAATCATGATGAAACTTGTTTGAATCAGTTTCAAACTAGGCAAACCCTAGGATTCTCATAAGAATTTATCTAACCTTGAAGGATCAGCTAGCTTAGCCATAAGAGTAGAATGTTTTTGTCTCATAACCGTAGCTAAGTTTTGAAATAGATTCAGGACACTCTTAACAACCAATAGGATTGAAAAATTACTCAGAAAACCCAAAAATATTTCATATTGGTATTCAATAAACATGGTGGTGGACCATAAAACCTTTTACCTCTGAAAAGAGCTAAAAACTTCCACTTGGCAACTCCGCAATCCTAAACAGGCCTTAAGACTCCGCTGGGAAGAACCCTTATCATCGTAATATATTTAAAACTCAGTTAGAGGACTGTAGGATTTAAATTTGTGAAATAGACTAGTCAACCTCTTAAAGATTGTCATATCTAGTTGAACTTTTCTTATTTAGTTGGGTCTAAAACACATCATAGTGGCTCCTAGAAAGATTAATACGAGAGACTATCCTAACCCTAACCCACCTGAGATAGTTGATAACCCAGAAAGCATCCTTAGGAAGTCTCCTAAGATAAAATCTTCAATTGTTTTCAGATCACCCTTGAGAGCTAATTCAGTTCCTGAAAATCTTTCAACTCTACAACAATCACAAGCTAACTTAGTAAATCCATTTATAACTAGGTCTCTTGGTGATTTAGATCAGCTAGATTCTGATTTTTCACTGTCATCTCCTGAAACAAGTGAACATCCTGGTAGTAGAGAAGCAACACCTCCTGATTTGCATTTCCTTCACAATTTAGGTGTCTCTCATCCAATATCAGCTCAGCAATCTACTATTGTTCCATCCACATCTTCTCATCCTACACTCATTGTCCAAACCACTCCACTTTAGCCCACTTTTCCTTTTGTTAATCCACCTCTTGTAAATCCACCCCCTCCACATATCATGGCAGCATGGTATGCCCCCTTAGTCCTTCCTGCTCCCTTAGTCAATCTTCCATAGGACTATCAGTCCAAAATTCCATTATATGATGCTAGCAATGCTACTACTGCATCACAACATGTGGATAATATGAATGAATACTTTGACAGAAATTAAATTGATGATGATTCTGTCAAACTTAGACTATTTGCTCAAAGTTTGGGGGGAGAAGTAAGAAAATGGTTTAAGGGATTAACCCCTCATAGTATAAATGATCTCCAAGCCTTCCGTTAGAAATTCTTAAACAAATGGGAAGTGAAGAAGAATCCTCTCCAAGTCATTTTTTATTACAAAAACCTACATAGAAACATTGGGGAAAGTGTTTGAGCTTACTGCACCAGCTTTAACAGTGTGTATAATGCCATTTCCCCAGATCTAAAACCTCCACAAGGCTCAGCTCTAAACAAGTTTTTTGAAGGGTTTGACCCTGAGATGGCCTATCAGATGAGAGAGAGATATCTTGCAACTCTTGAAGATATGCAAAAAGGAGCTCATGCTGTGGAAGTTAACTTAATGGAGAAGAGAGCAAGAATGAAAAATGAAAAGAGAGTGTCCTTTAGAGAGGAATCTACCCCTTCCACGTCTAGCTCAAAGATGGAAAGAATGATGGAGTGGATTATGAAGAGAATGAGCATCTTTGAGAGAGCACAAAAAAATCAAAACCAAACTGCTCCTCAAAATAGAAACCAAAACCAGAATCATAATTTTAGAAGGAACCAACCTCCAAACAGACCTAGGGAAGATGATCAACAGATCACTCCTCCCTTTCATCAAAACTATGTGATCGAGGTTGAGGAAACAGATGAGAAAGTACAGGATGATGAGATCAACATGCTGGGAGTAGATAATGATGACTTTGAGATGCATTATAATAGAAAACAAGGCCTCTACGCGCCTTATGATGAAAAAAGAGATGACGATGAAAATTATTATCAAGACATGGAGAATGTCATCATAGAGTCTTAAAGAGAATATGACCTTAGAAGTAAAACCAGTCAACCAACTCCCAACACCAAAACCTCTGATAAAGCTTCACCAAACAGCAATGTAAATGGACCCAAAGTTATCAAACAGAAAGACAAAACAGTGGCTGGAAATTCTGATAAAGGTAGAGAGAAAGGCACTCAAAACAATGATAAACAGAGTGCAGACCTTAGTAGTACTAACACTTCAGCTAGTACTCCTGTTAAAACCATTTTGTCAAATAGGGCAAGTTAGCAAATATATTTTTCTGACAGAGTTGCAGCCAACAAGGCTGAGACAAGTACTTCAAAGAATCAAATTCCTTTCACCCTGGAGTAGGAAATTTCCAAATTTAAAATCTTTGTTCCCTTGACTGAGTTCGCTACCCATAATGTATATAGGACCCAAATTTTGAAGGCTTTAAACATTGAAGAGAATAATGACACAGTCAATATTAACGATGACCAGCCAAAGCTTATTTTTGGTCCAAAGATTGATGGTAAGTATCAAGAGGGACATGTTCCTCCCTCTTATGTGAGCTTAAACGTTCATGACAAGATTTTGCATAACGCTATGAACGATTCTGGGGCTTCTCATAATTTAATGCCTAAATTTGTAATGGAGAGCCTAGGATTATAAATCACCAGACCTTATAAAGACCTTTACTCCTTTGACTCGAGCAGAGTACAAAGGACCTCTGCGTTAACTTAGCCGAGATTCTAGCCAAGTGTTTGGTTATGGATATAGTTGTGGCTGATGTGCCCCCGAAGTATGGAATGTTGTTATCACGATCTTGGGGGGCTAAGTTACAAGGGACTATGCAAATGGACATGACCTACGCAACTATCCCTGTTTTCAATCAGAAAAGAAAGCTTTACAAGGAGTCCCATATGAAGTACAAGGTTACAAGCCAAGACAGACCCAAAAACTCTCCTCTATACTCTGTAAATACAGGCCTTGATTCTTTTATCATGTTTAATGATGAAACGCTTAGTGAACAAGTCACTTTAACAGAATTAATGACCCACAGGGAGGAGGAGGTAACCACAACGGAAGTATCAAAACAGTTTGCTGCATTTGAAAATGTTAGCAAACCCAACACAGGTCTTGAGCTACAAGTCATGCGTCCTTCGCTTTTAAACCTTAATAGTCAAGAAAACAACCCTCAACGCAGTGAAAAACCTGAGGAGTTGAAATGAATTCAACTAAGTGCTGATATTCAAGAATCATCCGAAAGCACTTTAATTGAAGGGGACAACCACCAAACAGATGAAACCGAAAATAGTCCTTTGTGGAGTATGTATTTTGATGGGTCATGCACTAGAACTAACGCTGGTGCAGGTGTCTAGATATGCAACACTGAGAAAAAACACACAGAGAGAATTTCCTGTAAATTAAACTTTTGGTGCTCTAATAACATAGCGGAATACGAATCCCTGCTTTTAGGCTTACATCTATTGAAATAATTGGGAGCCAAGAAAATCAAAGCATATGGGGATTCTAAGTTAATCATCAGGCAAGTCAACGGGGAATACAACACAAATCACCCAAGACTTAGGGCCTATCGAAACAATGTCGTGGACCTTTTAAAAACTTTCGAGGATTCCCATTTGATTTTTGTTCCAAGGAAAAGAAATAATGCGGCCCACTGCCTAGATTTCACAGCCAAAACGTGCTTAACGCCATATGAAACCAAAGAATGTGAAACCCAGATTAAATTCAGACCTGCTGTCCCTGATAACAATAAATATTGGCAAGTTTTCGACGAAGACAAACAAATAGAAGACTTCATGCAATTCGGAAATGAATTCGAACTACATAGTTCGGATTCAGATTATGATACATAATGCAACAGTGAAGAAAATTTTCTTGGAGAAGAAGAACCGTCTCCTGATCTTGCCAATTTAAATCTACTGTCTAGAAAACTTGAAAACAAAACAGAATTGACTGCAGAGTTAACAGAGGAGTTAGAAACTCTGCAGTCTAATGATCATAGTTTTCCTAAGGGTCTGGCCCCTTTAGAAGAGTTGTTTGATTTTAACGATGTGGCCAAGAAGCGAAAACTAGAGCCTGTAGAGACTGAAGTAGAAGAGTGCAATATAGGCAGTAAACTTAAACCAATGATGATTAAACTATCTAAAACTTTACCAGCTCATATTAAACTCAAATACATAGAGCTGTCTAAATAATTTTTTGATTTTTTTGCGTGGAGTTACGAAGATCTTAAATCCTATGACACTGAAATAATATAGCACAAAATCCCTCTCAAAGAAAACCAAAAACCATTCAAACATAAGTTGCGTAGAATTAACTCTGTACAGTTGCCTTTGGTTGAGAAGGAGATTAAAAAGATGTATGAAGCTGGTATTATTGTCCCTATTAGATATTCTGAGTGGGTATTTAAAATGGTGTCTGTTAGGAAGAAAACTGGAGAGATCAGGCTTTGTATAGACTTTAGAGACTTAAACAAAGCTTCATTGAAAGACAACTACCCTTTACCTAAGATGGACCATATTTTAAAAAGGGTGGTAGGGTATAGAAGAATTTATTTGCTTAATGGCTATTTAGGATATAATCAGATCTTATTCCACCCTGATGATCAATTAAAGATATCTTTTACTACACCATGGGGCACTTTCATGTATGTGAAAATGCCCTTTGATCTAATGAATGCTGGAGCAAAATTTCAGAGAGCCATGGACATAACATTCTCGGAAGAACTGGACTACTTCATCATTATATACCTTGATGATGTTACTGTGTTTTCAAATACAGATGAAGAGAACTTAGAACATTTAAGAAAATTTTTCGAGAAATGCAGAAAGTTAGGAATATCTCTAAACCCTAAGAAAACATTGTTCGGGCTCCAAGAAGGTAAACTTCTTGGGCACATTATTTCTGAAGAGGGTATTAAGATAGATCCAAAGAGGATTGAGGACATATTGCAAATCTCTCATCCTCGAAACATCAAGGAGTTGTGATCTTTCATTGGAAAGATTAACTTTTTGAGAAGGTTCATCCCCAAATTGGCTGAGATCCTTAGAAATATTACAAACATGTTGAAAAAGGAGAAAGGGGTAAAATGGACCTTGGAAGCAAAGAAGTCCTTTGAGCTGGTGAAACAAGCGTTAACCAAAACACTGGTTCTAGTAAGTCCTGATTTTTCAAAATATTTTTATGTTTTTTCATTCGCATCAGAACATACAATAGTTGTTGTCCTTCTACAGGAAAATCCACAAGGATGAGAGTAGCCTATTGCATTGTTTAGCAAGGCTTTGAGGGATGCCCCTCTGAAGTATAACATTATGGAGAAGCAGGATTTTTCTTTGGTTAAAACTTTGAAAGACTTCAGAGTATACATCATTCACTCACACATCATTGCCTTTGTCCCCAATTTAGTTGTTAAAGATATTCTAACACAGGACCCATATGGTAAGAGGGGTAAGTGGATTGTTGTTATTCTTGAATATGATTTAGAGATAAAACCCACTAAACTCATCAAAGGCCAAGGTCTAGCTAGGTTGATGGCTGAATAAAATTTTGAAGTTCTTGATGTCAATACGATTAATTCTTTAGATGACCAAGAAGAATTCTCAACTCCCATTGTTGAAGACCATTTTATGAATTCTTGTTGGTATGCTGATATTCTTTATGTTTTGCTTAATTTGAACATACCTCTCGGTTTATCAAAAACAAAGGCAAGGTTTTTGAAGTTAAAAGATATAAACTATTGCATTATAGATAAATGTCTTTATTGGAAAAATGCAAGTGGTATATTTCTTAAATGTTTGCTTGATTTTGATGCAGAGAAGGTTAAGCAAGAATTCCATGAGGGAGAGTGTGGAGGTCATCTCTACTGGAAGACAACAGCCAAAAAAATCTTAAGGGCTGGTTTCTATTGGCCTACTCTCTTTCTAGATATCCATAAAATGATCATTGCCTGCCATAAATGCCAATTGTTTGAAGGCAAGAGAAAACTGCTACACCTACCTCTGCATCCAATCACTGTTGAAGCTCCTTTTCAATAGTGGGGACTTGACTTCATAGGTGAAATCCATCCACCTTCATCTTCTCAGCATAGATGGATTCTCACTACCACAGACTACTTCACTAAATGGATAGAAGCCATCCCTTGTAGGCAAGCCAATGATTCTGTCATGATAAAATTCATAGAGACTAATATTCTCTCTAGATTTGGCTATCCGACCAAGATCATCACTGATAATGCATCAACATTTGGATCAAAGAAGATGGTTGAATTCTATCACAGATATCAGATAACATTGGGGCATTCCACGGCCTATTACCCTCAAAGTAATGGACTTGCAGAATCCTCAAACAAGAGTTTGGTGAATATAATCAAGAAATTGTTGGAGGATAACAAGAAGTCTTCGCACACAATGCCGGTTCATGCACTTTGGGCTGAAAGATTAACATTGAAGAAATATATTGGCATGTCACCTTTCCAGCTTGTATATGGTACTGATGCAATTTTTCATACCAGCCTTGGTGTACCAGTTATGAAGTTGTTTCAAGAATTGCAAACTTAAGATAATGACATGATCAGAAGGATAAATCAGACTATTCACCTTCAGCAAACCAGAGAGGAGGTTTATAACAAAGCATTGCAGAAGCAGGACAACAACAAAAAGCTTTTTGACAGAAGAACAAAGGCCAACAATTTAAAAGTCGGGGACAAAGTTTCAAAGTGGTACTCAAGGAGGGAAGACAAGGGCAAGCATGGAAAATTTGACAACTTATGGCTTGGCCCTTACTTCATTCATTCAGCTGCTGGTAATAATGCCTTTTACTTACAAGAGTTGAATGGAGCAGAACTGTTTGGGGGTCCTATCAATGGCAGGATGCTCAAAAATTACTTTTCTTGATCCATGTCATGTTTTGAAGCCTTTTTATATTTTTCCATTATAAACATTTCATCCACCATTGCATTAAAAGTTAGAAAATTTGAAATACAAAAAACATTGAAAGAAAGAAAAGAGGGTAGATTGTAAAAATAATAAAGGTACAGCCCCGTACCAAAAAGACAGACAAATCTGAAAGTGTGCACGCTTAAATTCCACTCCTAAAAAAACACACTTCTAGTTGGTCAAACAGCCTAATCTTGACTAATTAGTTTTAAATTTTCTGCTGATAGGATAATAAATTCGATTTGCCAAACTATTTAATCTTGGCTTATCAGTAGGTAGTTTAGGCTAGAAATGAAAGGTTCAAACATGCTCAAAATATGAACCTAAGTTTCCAAGAGAGATGACTCAAATCTATTTAAATTCCTGAGTCAAAACAGAGGAATGACTGGTTCTAATCAGCTCAAAATCTGAGCTAGTTGATAAAAGAAAAATATCTCAAGAAAGAGTCAAGATAGAGCTATAAAAGGATGAAGGAAGTGCTTTGAATTTTCAAATCTTCTACCTTCCATTTTGATTTGATTTTCTGCAAAAAAGAAAAAGAAAAAAAAAAATCTATGTGCAGTTTGTCTTTTATGCCATAGACCAGCATCAAGTTAGATTGTTCAATCCTGACTTGTATGCTTTTAAATTTCTGTTGTAGAAATTAGAGAATAAAAATTTGTTAGACTGTTTAATCCTAACAGATTAATAGATTAGGTAGAGAAGCATATGGGCTCAACTGTTTAATCTAAGTTCATGGAAAAATAAGGAGTAGAATTAGATTAGTTTTATGCTTTCAAATGAACAGAATGTTGTGAAAAAATTTTGCCAATCCAAGTGCACTCTAAAGAATAAAAAATGTTAAGATCATTAGGATTGGGTAGGTAGAAAGCTTGTATTGATAAAGTTCCATTGTTTTCCATGGCTGCTGACATTTTTCAGAACAAATAAGATCATCCAAGTAAAGAAAGGAAGCCCAATGGATAAGGCACTGTCAGCCTCCTAGAGAATGCAAGTCTGAAGTTCTTGATGCCTTCAAGAAGACACCATCCCCAAGTGCAGCCACTGTTGGCCACCTATAAAATTTTTTATATCAAAAGGTGGCCAAAACATTTTTTGAGCCTTCAAGAAACACTTTTATTGCTAAAAATGTTATCTCTTGAAGACTCTTGAAGACATCATGCCCTTGTTTCAATCTTCATTGCTGTTTCCTTTCCAAACTCAGAAATCCTGCTGATTTCATGAGAAAGAACTGTTGCAAAATCCCCCTTTTTCCTCATTTTTCCCTGCCTCCACTTCAAAAAATAACATCCATTTTTGCTTCTTTTTCCATAAAATTCCTCTATTTTCCCTTTGTTTCATTTTTCCCTTCATAAAATCCACCTTACATATTTTAAAACTCACTTTTTGACTCTGCCGAAACCCCCAAATCCATTGGAAAACTTGGAAAATTTCATAAAAAATACGTTTTTTACCACAGGCTTAAGTCCCCTTGGGCTAAGTCCTAACCACTTCCCCTCCATACGCCTTGGTGCTAGAACCAAGCACTGAGGCCAAAAAGTGCTCATCGCATCGGAACTTCCGATGAGCACAACTCTTTTCATTACGCACCAAAACGTCTGATGTGATTAACTCCTATATAACCTTACTCCTGATCCTTTGTTTTATTTGAAAAGTCAAAAGTTAAATCCAAAAGAATTTTATCACATCGGAATTTTTCAAATGAGTGTAAGTCTTTTGACTATATGAAACCGCCGATGCTGATGAGCCCTTTTTTATAGCCCTGATCCTTTGCTTTGTTTTCATAAACCTAAGTTTTATCGGGTGCTTAAAAATGTGAATAAACTCGTCTCCGATCATAAAAACCCTTTGCAAATTCATAAACCCACTTTTTCCTAAATTTTGGGCAAAACCTGCTAGAGCCATGTGTTATAATTAAAATGGGTAGATTGAAAAGTCCCGAAGTGCAATCGCATCAGAGAAATTCACAATGGGTAGATTGAAAGACTCGCATCGAAACTTTCGATGCGATTAAGTCCCTTCGTTAAAACCCCGCCCCCTCCACTTTCTACTCCATATAACTTTCACCCAGGACCAAATGTTAAATATCCCAAGGCACTAATCGCATTGCAAATATCAAATGGTTAGGTTGAAAAGCCTGAAGGCCCAACCTCCCGATTGCGATTAGCCCTTTATTATATACGCCCCGGGCGTATTGTATTTCATATAGACCATGGCCTCGCAGTCGGGCGCCAACCATTTCATATATATATAAACCTACCCTCAAAGCCAAAAACCTTAGTAATTGTGTTAAAATTTTGGTTTTCATAAAGTATTAAGGGTTTCCAGCGGAGCATAGTTTGAAACAATATCTGTCGTTGATCTGAAGCTGATCAAACGGCCTACACAGCATCGCATCGCAAGTTCTTATTGGGAGCGTCCAATATTTCTCCACCCCTGATTGGCCATCCCTCCGATTCACTCCCCATCATTGATCTGATCCTCAAATCAATGGCTAGCACTCAACTGCTCTATCGCACTCCAAATTATTTACCTCGCTGATGCATTTGCCTCTGATTGCATCTGGACTGTCCACGTGTCCAGATCAGGGATTTGAATTTTGGAGAGGTAAATGGAATCCAATTAGCCCAAATCAAGAATTTCTAGAAATTAGACTCATCATGATTTCCAACGGGCCATCACGGAGCCAAATCTGGTGTCAGGAAGGGGTCCAAAACTTAGCTACAAGTGACCCTATTTTCTGTTGAAGTGGCGCTACGGACAGAGGCTGCCTAGTGTGTTTTCGACTAAAAGTCAACAAAATACACTCATTTATTGCAAATAGATATTTTTGAGTTTTTTGAGGCAAATTAAGCTAGAATTAGGTGCAAATAGCTATTTTAGCATTTATTTCTTGTGATATTATGTGCCTTGGGCCTTGCATGGTATTTTGGCCATAAATGATATTTATGACTATATTTGGGATTTTCCTACCACATTTAGGGTTTTAGTCCTCATTTTCTCGATAAATAGAGCATGAGGCCCCTATGTATTTTGTTTGAATTTGATGAGCTTGAAGAGCAATATACATGGTTTGACGAGCTTGGAGAAGAAATTGGTTTTTTGAATTGGATGAATGGCTTGCTTGGCTTGATGATGGAGAAGCTTGTTTGCAGGATTCCATAGCTTGGCGAATGGTGATGTCTTCCTAATTTGTATATTGTTTCCTTTGTTATCATTATGTTTCATGCTTCTTGGCTGCTATTTGTTGGGGTTCCTATGTTTTGGCCAGATTGGCAAGACCAAAAGATGAGACAACATCAAAACCACTTTTGGACCCTAGGATCTAGCCCTCCTGGACCCGGAGAGGGATCTCTCCATTAAAGCAAAGAATGATGTATCTTTGAAAGCTCAAAAATGAGATGTTAGGCTAGTTATGAAGCACAATGGGGGGTTTTAAATGATTTGGTTGGTTGGTTTCTGGGTTGGTCATGAGATCATAGATTGAGAAAGTAATGGGAGAAAAGGAGCAGAATAGCAGGAGGTTTCAGCAAAGGGGATAGATCAAGAAAGTGCCATCCATTGGGCTATGGAGTCATGAAAGGAGAATTATTTGAAGCCACTAGCCAAGGCTTTCAGAGGGCAAGTCATCTATACTAAGGATCTTTTAGATAGATGATGGGATGGAACACTAAGGACTGAAGGTGAAAGAAGGAAAGAAATCCAATTTCTGTCTATAGATCAGGTCAGAGGTCATTTAACTCCAGACCTGCTTGGACATACTCAAAGGCAGCTCTCAAAGAGGGACAAAGGGGGTGCTTATAGATTGGTGATTTAACTCCAGGTCTGCTTTAGCAATTCCCAGGGAAAACAGAGATAAGATTAACAGAAGGGATCTTAGAAAAGGCAACCTGGTCGCGTAAGGATCCTAGTGGACATGACTAACTCTAATCCCCAGTGTTCCCAAACCTTCCAGCTTAAACCCAAAAAGAACATCTAAGAAATGATCCATCCAATTCATACATCAGAGAGCAGGCAATAACATCCACTACACTGGTTAAATCGACTGAAATCAATTCTCAGATAGCACATAAAGCAGAAAACATTAAAGGTAGGGAGAGCAGGAAACATAGGGCACCTAACAAGGGTGAATCCTATGTTATACTTCTGTTACCTACCAGAAGAAGATGAAATAGTATGAAAATGCAATAAACAGAGTTAGGAAAAACATCACCAATAGTAATAGACCAGGATCCTATGAAATGCACTTTGATTAATTGATGCAAAACCAGTCATGTACAATAAGCCCAATGGCTAATACAATCAAAACTTTCTCCCCCGGCCTATTACATACAACTACTCTGTAACTCCCTCCCAAGACTGTTCTAACAGTCAAACCGAATCCTTCTAATAGCAACACCGAACAACTGAGCAGAAGATGGTAGGTGAAGAATTAAATGAAGAATTGAAGCTCCGCAGAGGAGGAAAGCTGCAACCCATACTGCTTTAGATCTGTGCACTATTTTATGGCAATCTGGCTGCAGTATTAATTCCATTCTCTGTTGATTGGACAAAACTAGAGAAATGATGATGCTAGGGTCTCGATACCGTGTAACAAATGCTTCTTAATGGTATAGGACTGCTGAAAGGGCGTAAATATTTATTTGAGGCACAATGTAGACTAAAAAATGCTGTGTACCATGTCCTTTCATGGAATAATGCTCTGCTAATATGGAAACCATGATAATATAATACCTCTGTGTATTGGACCATCTGAGCGATCCACGGGGTCTTCAAATTTGTACCTTTTCCTTCTAAAAATCCCCGCAGAAGCTCAAAAATCTTCTATTTCTTGCCTCGAGCTCTCTGTTGTTCCTGTACTGCCTTTGTCTGTGAATTTCGAGCTTCAATGGCACCGGAGGGTTGGTAGAGTTTTAACTATGTCCTTTGATGAACTTATGGCACAAACACCCCTCCAGACGTTTCCTGTAACATCAGGCTCTAAATATAGCCTCTGCACATGGTCCTCTTCGATCCCTCTGTCACTGTAATAGAGATCGCGCATCATGGCGGCTTTCACCACCTCAAAACCCTGCAAAACAACAAACTTGTCAAGAAATCCATGGGTGGGGAGGATGGCTGCGGTGTGGATGGAGGAAATGGCCATGCAGATGAGATGGAGGAAAAATTGTAAAGAAATGATGAAAATCACTCTGGTAGAGGGTGGCGGTCTGCAAAGCGAAACAACGAACGAAAAACATTAAAAAACATGAAAATGAATGATTATATGCAATGGAATGAGAGTATGTACGAAGGATGCACGTGGAGGTGACGTGGCGGGACTGGGGACAGTGGAAAAGTCAGAGTCGGATGAACTAATCTGGACCGTCGATCACGACGGAGATCAACGATGGAGGACGACGGACGGCAGGCCATGACCTGAGCTATCACGTGCGCAACTGGATTATCCATCGTGCATCTTCGACGAGCGATAGCCGTTAGATGGGCCGCTCTAGATCGGACGGTCTTCGGCAATTTCGCTGGGCATCCATGTCCGAACAATAGCGCGTGATGGATGGAATTAACGGGTGGGATGGGTGGTTTTGAAATCGTACAGGAGGACAGGTGTCAGGAGCTGAGTGGAGTCACTGGCCGATGGATGAAAACCGCCCTCCGCCCAAAGGCAGTGCGATGAAAATAGCGTGGTTTGGAACAGTGCGTGGCGGGGTCCACAGGGTGAATATACTCCGAACCGTCGATCTGAGGGACAAATGAATGGTGGAGATGCAGCGACAGGTGATGAACGGGGAAAACGACGGAGGCTGCGGGGGAGGCGATCGCTGTCCAATCTGCGCAGATCCACGGCTGTAACCGCGCCCGATGAAACACTGGGGCAAGCGCCTTTGGGGTTAGCGCTTGGGTCACGGCGCTAGGTTATATGGAGAGAAAAAAGTTGTGGGGCTATCAGAGAGGGGGCTGAGGCCTATTATATGGTCGGAAGTGGGTTTTTTAACCCATTTTCAATGAAATTTATGATTTTTTGGCCCGTTTCCAAAGTGTTTTAAGGCCAGCCAAGGGCAACGATGGGGGGATGAAGGGGAAATTTGGGAAAACAAAGGGTGTAGGGATTTTTAGAGGGGATTTAGGAGGTTAATAGGGGAAATAGAGGGGAACGAAGGCACTTTTACAAAAGGAGGAAAAAAAAAGGAAAAAAGGACATTTTGCAAGGGTACAAGGGGTAAATGCAGGCCTTTAGGGAAAGGAACCAGCCGAGGGGACTTGTATAAGGAAAAGCACAGAGAGACCTCAAGGATGATGTGTCTTCAGGGGAGATGCATTCCTTGAAGGTCTCCAAAATGATATAGCCCCCAGCTTGCTCGTCAAGAATTTCATAAGGGGCCTAACACTATTAAACAGAAAAGTATAGGTTGAGACATGTTCTTTGAGGCACCTCAGTCCTCGTGTTTGTTATAGCTTTTATGTTTTCTCTTTTGGCCATCTTAAGGAATTTTTGACTGCTCCTTAGGTCCACCAAATTTTTTTTTTTGTTTCATGTATGGTTAGTATGCTAGCTTACAAGTATGATTTATGGTATGCCCTGCTTATTTGAAGTTTTCAAAAACCTATCTTGAAGCCTTTGTGTGAAATATAGATTGTTAGGTTAAGTCAAAAAGGTCTCGTTCAATCTTGCCCTTTGTCCATGCTTACAAAATTGTTTCTGAGTTCCCAATAACTTGATATATGTTGTTTAGCAGTTCCCTCTCCATAAATTGAGTTATTTGTATTGCCCTATGTGTTTTCCCAAAATCTGAAGGTGAATTTCTAAAGTTAGAAGCTCTTATGTTTTCTATGTATCACTGGAATGTTTCTCTTGGATGTTTATTAGTTTGGATTATGGTTTATTGAGCTTAATGGTTTTCCCTACCTCATGAATTGTAAATTTTAAAATATATATGTTTAATACCGCTTAGTCTTTACCAAACTTAATTTTCACTACACCTCATACATCACCTTAAGCATCCACTAACCTTGCTAAATTGGCCTACAACACACTATGTTTCATCATTTAGACACTCTTGACTTCATTTGACTCCATAGCCCAATGGCTTTGACATATTCTCACTCCACCTATTAAATTTGATCATCTTACCCAACCAAAACAATCAACAAATCCTACACCTAATAACTAGCCTAAAATCAGAACCCTAGAGAAAAAAGAACACATCCTTTGCACCCAATAGAGAGATCCCCCTCTGAGTCCAGGAAGGCTAGGTCCTCAGACTCTAAAGCTTGGTTCCATGTTACCCTATTATTTGGTCTACCAATCTGCAAAATCACGGGACACTAACACTATTGATATCTGATGTGATCTGGATCTGTTCTGTTATAATTTATGCGAACTTGGATTGTATGGTTAAGCTGCGAAAATATCTGTTTGATAGATGCGGAAGTATACTTGTTTCTATTATATGAATCTATGATATGTTAATTTCTGTGATTATAGTTTTTGTACTGATAGAATGGTATTACGCATGTAATCATTAGAGCTGAGCTTTGTGATATAAGCATGCACTTAATCTGTTAAATGTGAAGCTGGATAAGCTGGGAACGCAGCTCTGCTTGACTTACCTACTCTCTCTCAGGGTGCAGAAACCTAGTTCCAACACCCTCCCATACTGCTTCGGGTGAGACTTTTGCCTACACAAGTAGGTCACTGCCGAAAGGGCTAGTAGTATAGGGGTTTGTTGGCAAACCTTAACCTCCGAACCTGGGTCAGGACCCCTCGAGCCAACAAATGGTTCCGTTGCTGGGACCGGGAGCATTTTGAGAGAGAGATCGAGTAATGCCAAGAGAATATTGGAAACCTAAGAAGAAAGAAATGGAAGAGTGGTTCAAAAAAAAAATTAGGAATTTGCAATAAAAGAGAATCACAGCACAAGGTTGACGGCAGAACATTGGAGGAATAAGTACAATTCACAGAGTTTTATGAAATTTTCTTCGTGACATTGGCAATCGAGCTTCAGGAGTAGCCCGCAAGGCTTGTAGATTTCCAAAAGTGTTGGAAGGAAAAACGGGTCACATAGTGGACCCCAGAGCTGATTCGGGAATTAGAAGAGACTGATAACACCATCACTTGCATGGTAGATCATTGGGTGGACAGTGTGATAGGAGCATTTGTGATAGAATTTGCAATTGATCAACTGGTGTCCTTCTCAAAAGTGGAAGGAAGGTTCTTCAAGGGTTTTCACGGTAAGTTTCTAAAAACTCTACCACTACTGATTAAGATATTAATGTGAAAAAAGAGAAATATGTGTAGTCATACAGAGTGAATGAGCTCCGATCAAAGTGAGGGTACAAGGCACAGTGCTAAATACTACATAAATAATCAAGTAGGAGATCGATCTATCTACAGTCTAGTAAGAAACTCTGCTATGCATAGCTCTCCTTCTACACCACCATGGAACCCTCATCGGGGTAAGAATTCACCCCCACCACCGCCGGAAGATGATATGGCCTCACACATGAAACTATCCACCTTCAAGGGCATAGGGGATGAAGATATGGATCGGTTCTAGTTTATCGCAGGATCAGTATGGACTGCGCAGAATGTAGCTAGCAATGCGGTGAAGAGGGTGCAGTTATCCCTCGCCTTTGAAGGAAAAGCATTGGACTGGTATATGGGATACATTGACCATCATGCGAATGAAACCATTGAAGAGATTAAAAATGCCTTGAAACAACAGTTCAAGAAGCCCAAGTCCTACTCTCAGATAGTGAATGATCTAAAGGATTTCAAGCAGGGACTGTCCGAGTCCATATGGGAGGCTAACCAACAATTAAAGAAGGTAATTAGAGAAGGAGGATTCCTGTATGATGACAGACAACACATGGAGTGGTAACACCTCTTCTTGACCACTAAAGCCATTTTGTCAATGCTCCAGTATAGGTAGTATGGTAGGTTCAGCAATTTTACCCTGGTGAAGTGCATAAAAAGCCTTATGCGATAAGAATAATCTCTGGAGTACCTCCCCTCACAGGTGAAGTTCTTGATAATCTGCCTCATCAACAGGGCATCCCTCTCTAGTAGGTGGGAAAAGGGGAAGACAACCTTGCAGCCCTGTTGACATCTAGGTTTTAGGTAGGGCTCATAATAGCTCAAGTCCAATTTCTTCTGTTTAAACCATCTATCACCAATATCTGGTATTCCTATGGCTTTAGCAATGGATTTATATGAGAGTTAAAAATTCACTGCTACTAGGTTGACTTGGTGATTTTGTAAATTGAGAATGAACAACCTAGTCAAGTCTGAGTGGCTTTGGACTTGTTTAATATTCTCACAAAACTGGTAACATCCAACATCTTGAAAACAAGTAAGTATCATTGGAGAGGAGGTGATTTGAATGGTATCCAAGGGCTCAAACCAATTAACCCTTCCTCCCTTGTGTTTTGGCTTGATAGGCCTCTGGCCTTCATCACTGTTGGCATGGATTTCTTCTTCAGACATGGTGACTGGTCAATCACAGAAGGATTTTCAGCTTGGTGAGGGTTTTTAGGTTGAGGGATGGTAAATGAGTGATGTGAGGGAAATTTTTTGCAAATGAGGGCTAATATGAAGCATTCAAGGAGTGTTTCAATTTTTAGAAGCAGGTTTGTTGGCGGTGAGTGTCCTTACACCTATGAAAACTCCTAATTTTGAAAACCCTGCCCTAAGAGGTCCATATTTGATTTTTATAAATATCTATGGTTTGACTAGATTAGGCTTTAAATGTCCTCCATGTTTATGAAAAAGACTGCTTGGAAAGTTAGGAAGAGAGCCACCAACCTTGCTTGACTGATTGCAGGATATTTGGAGGCAAAAAATTGAATTTTTGGCCCTTTTTAAGCTAATTGGGTCAACTTCTATCTGTACATAGTGCCTGCCCAGGTGCGTAGCGCCACCCGACTGCATGTTCAGGTCGGGTTGGGCTGGCAGGTCTGTGTGTAGCATCGGCAGTCTTCAGTGGGAGAGTCGTGTGATTGAACGACCTGTTGGGCCGTCGGAGCACAGCGCCAGGTGAAAAATGGAAAGGTCAGGCTGTTTCTGTGCCTGTGCATAGTGCTCGCTCAAGTGCGTAGCGCCGCCCTCCCGGTGAAAAATGTAGTGTTAAATAAAACTACCGCTGCGTCCTCTATGCGCAGTGCCAATGGCCAGGTGCATAGCGTCGGCCTCGGTGCATAGCGCTTGAGATTTTTCTTCAAACTTGCATAAAAACTCTCCAAACTTGCCTTCGATGGCTTTCTCTCCTTTTTGCAATGATAAATGAGATGGGAAAGAGGTCAAGGAGGTTTTCTAGCTTTTGAAAAATAAATTAGTGAGCCCAAACCATATTTCTAAAGTTTTATTTCCCTTTACTTTTTCTCATTGTGCTTTTTTGGCCCTTTGGTCCTGTAGGTGATAGTTTGACAAAAATATGTTTCTTTTCTTTGCTGGAAACCTCTTGATGTCTTCCTTGTGCTCACAAACCCTTCAAATAGCTCAAATAGTGCACTTTAACCTATTTTGTAAACATGAACCTTTCTATGATGCTTCAACATTTGCACACAGTAGATTTGTGTTCATTTTCCATATTTCCCTTTGACTAGCATTCTGTCAGGTTTTCTCTTTAAAACAGTGAACAACCTCCTAGTATGAAAACCATAGTAACAAGCATCAACAGTCCCTCTAGCCTTTATGTGTCCCATTATGGTGAAAAAATTTTGGTATCTTTGTCTTTATCAATTTTCCTACAGACAGCTTATCTTACAGTCCTGTAGAAGTGTCATTTATGGCTAACCTATCTCTTGCATAATATACCTTGATAAAGAAACCATTTTGGAGGCCTTACTACTCTTAAACCAACTATATGTTTGTTCCTTTGATCAGTTTGCAAATGATGTATGTGCAGGGAAGGAGGTGAGTTTTCTAAACCATTTTTGTGCTTTTGCTGGCCACTTCTATTCTTGCAGGTGCCTACACAACTTCTGCCTTAAACCATTGTCCCTTTGGGAGTTGGACAACTGGTTTTATCAACCATGAACCTGTGCTTGTAATAGTTTCCTCCTTGGCTAATTTCTTCCCTCATTCTTGCCTCTTTGGACCATTTGAAACAGCCTCTGATTGTTCCTTTGAGAAGTCAAACCTGGAACTGATATTTCCGGCCCTTCTGTTGATACCCTTTATCATATTTCTTCCTTTGGTGCAGTGGAGTATTGGTGTTTAGTTTTGCCTCCTTTGACCCTTTTAAGGCCTCTGATTTTACATTTTGATGAGGTGGAGTTCGTGCCTCTTTCCCAAACCCTAGAGGGTAGCTTGAAACCCTCTAAAGCCCTCTACTATTATGAAGGAGGTTTTGTTATCACCTTTTGACCAGTTTTTCAACTTTCCCAAACTCCTAGGTTTTAGGGCTACTTAGGAAAAACTAAATAGTGTTGTCTTCTAAGTTCTCTGAAACTTCTCAAACTCATTCATCATTTCAAAAAGTCTTCAATGTGGTCTTGAAGGAGTTGAGGTGGAATTTTCCCTTTTAACCCTAGTACTGATTTCTACTTGATCAAAATAGTCACAAACCCTGATTTTCATCAAGCATATGCTTGCTACTTTCTTCTTGCTATGAATGGTATTCTTGTGATGATTTTCTCATTACCTTAACTCATGCCAGGCTGATGGCCACTTGATCCTCTTACAGAAATGTGAACAAAGGGCATTTTTCCCTTTGAAAGATTCATTCTTTAGGCCAAAAAAACATTCCTTGATTAACCTTTTTGATTAGTTTGGACAAGATAACATGTCCTTTTCTTCTTTGAATACATTTTCTTCATACAGGAAAAAACAGAGTTTGTAGGGCACCAAATCCACCCTATGACTTTGTGAAACCATAGGTGACCTAGTGGAGGCTTTCCTGGACTTTGTTTTTGGACTGAGACCTATAATTTGGGATCATCAAGTGTAAGATAGAGTTTATGATAGACTTATGTATTGAAGATCCAAAATCCAATGTACTTGATTTATCTAAAGAGTCTATAGAGATAGTTTGATACCATTAGTGTTTGGGAGTATCTTGGGATACAAAACAAAGTTGTTTGATTGGTGGGCTTAGGTACTATTGGGGGGTTTTTTTAGGCAAAACAAAATAGAGGATATGTTCCAAAGGTGAAATCATATAAACAGGAAGAGTGACATAAGTCACTAATGGGTTTTCTGGGACTAGTAAACAATGATAGACATGATGGAAAGATGAAATAGTGAAAAACCATATTTAAGGATGATGAAGGCAGTGAGATTTCTAGAACTCACAATTTTCATGAAATTTGTTTCTAGAAATCTAGGGAAATCATTTAGTCATCGATGAAGGAAAACATTTCTGATGACTAATAGTGGGTCCACTTGGGGAGGGCAGTTCCATTTCAGGAGGTGTCCAGAACTTCAGATTTCTAGCTTTATGAACAACATTGGCTCATCCATTGGGTAGATTTTTACCTCTTTCTCTTGTTGATGCTTGCTTGAAGCTTATGATCTCAGTAATCTGAAAGACATGATTATCTCAAATTCATCTCTACCTACCCAACCTACTTGCCTAACATTTTTTCTTCTTTAGGTGCATTTGGACAAGCAACCTTGACATATTTTTTTTTTTGAAAGAAAAATAAACTATCTATTTCTACCTTATGTCTTCCTGGAGCTCAGATTAGGCTAATGAACCCCTTTGATTCTCTACCTATACTATTCAACTTTCAAGGTTAAATTGTTTGACAGGATTTATTCACTAAGCTAAAAACATGAAATTGAAAACATGGCTAAATCAAGATTAGACAATCTGATTTACCATGGGTTTGTGGCATAAAAACAAGCTGCACACAAATGTTATTTTTGTACAAAATAAGACTTAGAAAAATCAGGGCTAGGATACATTGTTTGCTACTCATCCCTATTTTTCTATTTGGTTCTGTTTTAGGCATGTGGAACTAGTATCTTTCTACCTAACCTATATTTTGACAAGTCAAGCTTGAATAATTTGATCCACCATATTTCACTAACTTATCAACAATAAATTTAAAACATGTTTCAGCCATGATTAGGCTAGATGACTGAAACAAGACATCTTTTATGAACTAGTAGTGGTATTTAGACTTACACACTTTCAGTAGTTCTATTTTTTGGGTATGGGGCTTTACCTCTTTTCAAATCTGCCCTCTTTTCCATTTTTTTGTTTTGTATTTTTTGTGATTTCTCTCAATATATTTTCATCAAATAGTGATATGTACAATGAATGAGAAATTCCAACTAAGACTCTAAATTTCCATTGTATTTGATTACCCTGTCTTCCCCAAGATCATCTACCAACCATTTTTCATTCAGTTCTTGCAGATAAGGAACATAACTATCTATTTTTGAGGGCATGGTGCAAGATTTCTACCAAGGATTTTCAAGCATGCCAAGTTCCCCTTTACATTCCTTCTTTGAGTTTTGTTCCAAAGCCTTGTTTCTGTGAAAGAAATTGTTTAGGTAAAAAATTCATTCTTCATCAGCTCCTAAACTAATGACAAATTCATCAATGTAAATCATAGTAAAAAAGTTGGTAATAGGAGCCATGGCCTCTTGGAAGGTGTCTTTAGCTTTCCTTATTCCAGGAAAAAATTGGTCAACCATGTAGTCATCCCAAGGAACTTTGAAAATGTATTTGTGTTGATTGATTTGAAGTGGTATCATCTCATCAAAAACTGAAACACCACCAATCAAAGTCACCTTGTTAGAAATTTCCATTTTTGGCATAAGATAACTTATTTTGGGAAAAGGGTATTTGTATTCCATGGAGGGTTTGCCTAAGTGTCTAAAGTCCATACATAGTCTGCATCCTTTGGTTTTCTTTGTTAGTGATACAATTTTCCCAAAGGTTTCATAGTTCTTCTTCGAAGAAGGTATTTTTTGAACAATGTCTATGTCATCAAGTTTTGAACTTTTACTTCTATAAACAAGAGCATCCTGAAATTTATTACATAACCTCAAGTATTTGATTTTTGTGTGTAATGGAAAGGTTTTGGATAAGTTAATCACCTTGGGTCTTCTTAGGCTGCGTATATTGTATCCCTCTATATCAGTTTCAATAGACATCCCTTTAGGACTGATGGCCACATCAGTGAGAGTCAATAGCTTTTCTGGAGGAACAAGACTCTCTGATAATGAGGTGTCTAGATAAGGTAATAACATGAGAGTCTTTTGATTTAGATTACCAAATGTTTTTGTTCTGTGAGGGCATCTTAGAATTTTGGAATAGGTAAAAGGGAAGGGTTGTGTTTCTGATGTTTTCCTTCCCTTCGAGCAACCTGATCTATATGTCAAACTCACCATTGGTTTTGAGGTTTCATTGTTGGTTTGTAGAGATTCAAGTTTGATTTTGTCATGATGTGTTTGTTAAATACTGTTATAGGTCTGAATACTGAGTTATATATGTAAATATTGGTTTTTCTATTGCGGTGTGTCTTGATGTGTTTCAACTTCATATACCTGCTCATCATTATCCTCCTCATTATATAGCATGAAAGAATCAAGATCTGAGTGAATAGAATAAAGAGGAGTGTTGTCTGGTCTGTCCTGACTTCTAACCATATACTTCATATGTGACTCTTGATATAATCTCCTTGTTTGATTGAAAACAGGGATGGTTGTATAGGACATATCTAGTTGAAGGTTCCCCTGAAGCTTGTGTCCCCAAGATCTGGATAAGAGCATGCCATACTTGGGAGGAATATCTACCACTACTATGTCCATGAGTAGATTCTTAGTAGGCACTTATGCTAGGCTGACACAAAGTTCCTTGATAAGGCCCAAACATTTGACCCTACTGGAATCGAAGGAGTACATGTCTTTGTAAGGTCTACTTATTTCTAGGCCTAATCTCTCCATCACAACTTTGGGAATGAGATTGTGAGAGGCACCAGAATCCAGCATGGAATTATGTAAGATTTTTTCATGTATGTTTAGGCTGATATAGAAAGGGAGAATGTCTCCTTACTGATACTTTCCTTCTATTTTTGGTCCAAACAACAACTTAGGTGTGTCATCAGCCAAGTGCAAAGTGTCTGCATCATTTCCTATGTTTAGTACCTTCAAAATATGAGACCTATATATGGTTTGAGTGACCAGTTCAGTGAGGGACATATTTATCTTGATTTTGGCACTCTCTCCCTCAAAACTGAACGTCACTATTGTTTTGGACATATTAACATCAGCTTTATCAACCATGATCTTTTCTGCATTCTTAATTTGTTGATCCTGATTTGGAGTTTTGGTCAAAATGGTTTTCTTAGGGTCACTGGTGGAGGTATTAGGACAACTAAGGTCATTGTTTGGCTGGCTAATTTTTCCATTTCTTTCTTCAGCTTTCTTAACCATAGTGTTGACATTTTCTGTTATTTTCTTAGAGGTGGTTTCAGGCACTTTCCAAAAAACAACATCTATTTGGTCTTTCTTGGATGAATCTAGGTATTTTTTGCTCCTAAGATCATACTGCTTATGGATTTCCATGATGGCATTTTCAAACCCCAAGTGGTAGTCTTCAAAATCCTCATAGTTTGTGTCAATTTGATATGAGGAAAAGAAGCCTTCTCTTCTTCGATGAGAAAAACATCTTCTTCATTATCAGAACCTATTAGATTTATAGGGTTTTCCTTCGCTTCTATAATTTCTCCTTATTCCTCATCTACACATTTTTCTTGAAAGGGAGGTCTAATTTGTTGGTCACTTTCCCTTTGCTTAATTTGAGGGGTATCTCTTATGAATTTTTGACTTTTGTTTCGGTTTTGGGAGTTTATCTTATTGTCCCTAGGAGGTTTGTTATTATGAATCTTAATTCCAAGCGTACGAAAAAAGACCACTTATAGCCCTAACAGTAGAGATGGCTGCCAATATCCTCAGATATGCAGTTAGGTGATCAAGGTAAATGCTGAAAAAATCTAGATCTATGCATTAGAAGACATTAAACAATAGAAAAAACAAGATTTACTCCATGCATCAAATAGACAAGACAATAATATGTTGAATGAATTTTGTACTAATGGAACCTGGGAGGAAAACACAGGAGGGTGTTCCCAGTATCCTCAATGGGATGGATTATTGTAAGTCCTCAACACTTCAGATATAAAATTCCTCTCTCTTGATGGTGTAGAAAACCTAGACAAAAATGGTAGAAAAATATGACTATGATGGTGAATCAATAGTCAGACCAAAAGTATAGATCCAGAGTTAGTCTAGATATTAGTGCATAATTAAAATATTATTAACCAAATCAAGATCCAACTTTTATGGAATATTTCATTATATTTGGTGGAGGGAAAAGGAAGTTGACTTGGGTCAAATCCCTTTATTTGTAAATAATAAATAAATAAATGATTTATTTATCATTTTAAGGGTGTGGTTGAGTAATAATCAAATAAATAATGATTTATTTAATTATTTATGGGTGATTTAGTCATATTTAACAAATAATATTATTTAAATAAGGTTTAAATAATTATTATTTAGAAAATAATAAGATAAATAATGATTTATCTAATTAATTTCCTTGTTTTGGGTTAAATATAACCAGGAATATTAATTAAACTATTGTTTAACTAATTATTCCTTGAGGAAAATCAAACAAATGTAGATTTATTTAATATTTCCTTATGGGGTTTCATCTTTAGACCATAAAAAACTTAATAAATGTGGTTTACTAAGTTATTTTCATAGTGAAAGCAATTTTACTTAGGGTAAAATTGGTCTTACATGGTGTACTTGGGTCCATCTAATGATAATAGGTTAGATGACCAAAAAATGGTGTAACAAGGTTCCCTCTCATTTAGATTTTTCTTTTCTATCATTCTCTCTACAGTCCTCATTAGGTTGTCCAATTTAGAATCAGAGGAGGAGGTTGAGGGCATGGTTTCATCCTTATAGGTTACCCTCTTCTCTGATTTCAACCTAGCTCTCTTTTCAATTAAGTTTACCTATGCAGTAATTGCTGATTTTTGCATTTCTTCCAAGTTTTCAGGGTCTCTTTCTCTTAATTAGAAAGTCATGTCTGGGTCAAAACCTTCGGGTAATTTCACCAATGCTAGGCCTTGTGGGGGCTTCATGTGAGGCGGGAGGGAATTATACACACTGTTAAACCTGGTGCAATATTCTTGCACACTTTCCCCTACATTTCTTTTAAGGTTGTTATATTCAGATAGGATTTGGAGGGGGTTTTTCTTGATTTCCCATTTGTTTATAAAGGTTTGGTAGAGGGAAGGGAGGTCATGTATTGAATTAAGAGTTAATGCTTTGAACCATTTTTTGGCCTCTCCTGCTAGGCTTTGTGAAAATATTCTCATCTTAGTGGTTTCTTCCTCTATATCCATGTAATCAAAAGCATCATTGATTTTATCTACATGTTGTTGGGAAATGATGGATTCAACTCCTGTGAAATGAGGGATTTTAGACTGATAGTCATTTGGCAAAGGCACAAGGGGTTGGGGTAAGGCCAAAGGTGCATACCAAGCTTCCATGATGGGAGCTAATGGAGGATTTACAAGAGGTGGGTTTTTGTTGAAATGGAGTCGTTTGCACATTGGTGGTATGGATGGGTGTGGTGGAAGTACTTGGACCAACAAACTGATTTTGAGTAGACTTGGTATGGAAAGAGTTGAAGTGATGGAGAAGATGAAATTTAGGTGGTGTGGAAGGAGAGCCTTCTCTACTCAAACTCTGGTGCAAATCTAAGGGTCCAAGGTCAGTATGGTCAATATCAGTTTGAGACTTGTTTCCAAAGAGGTTCCTGGTATGGTGCAAGTCAAACTAGGGATCTTGCAAAGCTGTGAGATTTTCAGGTACAGAGCTTGTTCTATGGATGGTCTTAACAGTGGTTAAGTTCCCATATTAGAAGTTTTCCACAAAATATTCTCTGGGTCGTCAACTATGTTGGGAGGATTTGGGTCCGGATGGGATCTGGTACTGATCCTATGTGAAGCCAGATTTCAAATTTCAAAATTCAGAGAGGCTGCAAGTATTAGAGCTATTTTGTTAAGGCTGACCTCTCTTAATGCCTGGTACTTATTACAGTATATGGATGGGTTCATAAGCTTCTTAGGGTTGGTGTGAAACAAATCTAGGAAGTCAAATGAGTGCTAATGAAGTAATAGGCCTACTGGAGGCTAGTGGAGTGGCCAGGTGGATATTTTTTGTTGTTTTAAGGATGTATGTTTATGGTCCACCACCAATAACTGAAAAGAAACCAATAAAAGGGAGTTTTGGGGTTTTCTGAGTCTCTTAAATTTTTTGAGAGCGTCCTATAACCGAGTCATCATTTTGCTAGGATGATAAAACAAATAGAGTCTACTCTTTTGCTGATAGTGCGTGTTCTTAATGATTTGATGAGGGTATCTGAAGTCCTAAGGGTTACTTAGTTTGTCACTAACTCAGAAGGTCCATCATGATCGCTATTGTATTAGTGTTGCAATGAGGTGGCAGATAAACCACCAGATACTGTCAGTCAAGGGCTTCTAAATTTTTTAGGGAATGTTTAAGCATGAACATACTCAGAGTCCATACGTGATCGCCAGAATGTTAGTGTCCCGTGATTTGGCAGATTGGCAGAAAAAATGACAGGGTAACATGGAATCAAGCTTGAGAGTCCGAGAATCTAGCCTTCCTAGACTCATAGAGGGATCTCTCTATTGGGTGCAAAGTATGTGTTCTTTTTTCTCTAGGGTTTTTATTTTAGGCTAGTTATTAGGTGTAGGATTTGCTGATTGTTTTGGTTGGGTAATATGGTCAAATGGAATAGGTGGAGTGAGATTATTTCAAATCCATTGGGTTATGGAGTCAAATGAAGTCAAGAGTGTCTAAATGATGAAACAGAGTGTGTTGCAGGGCCGATTTAGCAAGGTTAAAGGATCCTTAAGGTGATGTATGAGGTGTAGTGAAAATTAAGTTTGGGGAAACCTAAGAGGTCTTAAACATATATAGTTTAAAAGTTACAATTCATGAGGTAGGGCAAACCATTAAGCTCAATAAACCATAATCCAAACTAATAAACATCCAAGAGAAACATTCCATTGATACATAGAAAACATAAGAGCTTCTAACTTTAGAAATTCAACTTTAGATTTTGGGAAAACACATAAGACAATACAAATAACTCAATTTATGGAGAGGGAACTCATAAACAACATATATCAAGTTATTGGGAGCTTTGAAACAATTTTGTAAGCATGGAAAAAGGGAAAGATCGAACGAGACCTCTTTGAATTAACCTAACAATCAATATTTCATAGAAACGCTTCAAGATAGGGTTTTGAAAAATTCAAATAAGCAGGTCATACCATGAATCATACTTGTAAGCTAGCATACTAACCATACATGAAACAAAAAAAAAAAAATTGGTGGACCTAAGGAGCAGTCAATAATTCCTTAAGATGGCCAAAAGAGAAAACATAAAAGCTATAACGAATAGGAGGACTGAGGTGCCTCAAAGAACATGTCTCAACCTATAATTTTTTGTTTAATAGTAGCCAAGAAACATGAAACATAATTATTTCAAAGGAAAAAATAGACAAATTAGGAAGACATCACCACTCACCAAGCTATGGAATCTTGCAAACAAGCTTCTCCATCATCAAACCAAGAAAGCTGTTCATCCACTTGACAAAACCAATTTCTTCTCCAAGCTCATGAAACCATGTATATTGCTCTTCAAGGTCATCAAATGCAAAAACAATACATAGGGGCCTCATGCTCTATTTATGGATAAAATGATGACTAAAACCCTAAGTGTGGTAGGAAAATTTCAAATATAGTCATAAATATCATTTATGGCCAAGAGAACATGCAAGGCCCAAGGCACATAATATCCCAAGAAATGTTAGAAATTTATTGTAGAAATGTTAAATTACTTCATAATTATTGAAGAATTTACCAAGAGGAATACACATAAAAAACCCAGTAACAAAGCACATAAACATAAACACAGATGTTTATCCGGGAAAACCCCAAACTCCGAGGAAAAACCCAACCAATGAAATTTCATTAAACATTGGCCAAAAACACTGGCCAATCCGGCCAAGTGAGCCTTCACCGCTCACCTCCAGGCCTGCATTACAATGAATTATTCCCAGCCTCTTATAGGCTCCATTACATGCAATACCATGTGCCCCAAAACCACTACTATTTACCCTAGTCAACATTGACTCTATCCCGAGTCATGTTTACCTAACAAGAATTAAATGATAAAATAAACATTTGCACATAATTCTAGCTTAATTTGCCTCAAAAAACTCAAAAATATCTATTTGCAATAAATGAGTGTGTTTTTTTTACTTTTGGTCCAAAACACACTAGGCAACCTCTGTGCGTACCGCCACTAAAGCAGAAAATAGGGTCGCTTGCAGCTGCGTTTTGGACCCCTTCCGGACACCAGAGTTGGCTTTGTGATAGCCCGTCGGAAATTTTGATGACTCTACTTTCTATAAATGCTTTATTTGTACTGAGTGGATTCCATTTACCTGTCCAAAAATTCAATCTCCCCACACTGCTCTGTGTGCAGCGCCTGGTCGAAAAATAAGGCATAAAGGTCAAATGTTTGATGTTTGTTGAGCTTTTGAGGGGGTAAAAATGCTCATGATTTGAAAATTGGTGAGAAGACTACTGGTGATGTGATAAATCCAAAAATGTAAAATTTTAGAGCTGAGGATTCACAAATGTTGTGCAAAGTGCCTAGGGTGTTGCGCACACAAGGGTCCAAATTTGGAAAAATCAAAAAGTTGTCCAATTTGCCTCAGCATTTCTGGAGAGGTCCCTCAAGAGGTCTTGGACACCTATTGAGAAGCCTCAGCCAAAATTCCAAGGCGATCATGCACTTTGGCTCCTTTTAGGTCTTCTAGCTCCTTGAGGGCCTTCCTTAGTTTGGCACAAGCAAGCATGTTTTTCCTTTCATAATGCTTGGTCATTTTATTTTGTAGGGAAAGGCCTCTCTTTACCTCCTTGAAATGCTTATGCTCCTCTTTGTGATAGTGGATGACACATTGTGCCATCTCAAAGTCTCTTTCCCACTCTTGAAGTTGTGCATCTTTCTCCAATAGAAGCAATCTTGTGTTCATCTCCTTGTCCTCATTGTCACTGTCTAAATCAATGAATTGAGGCCCTTGAGAAGTCCTCTTGATCCTTTTTCCTCTCCTTACCTTGACCTGTTGCTCACCTTTTTCCATATTTTCCTTGATTTTTTCTTTATGCTTGATAGCTGGAGGAGAGATGGCCCTTTTCCTTTTTGAGGAAACAAACACATCTCTTTTTCCTCTGTGGTAGGTGCATGTGAGAGGAGTGATGAGGGTGCCTTGATCCTTGATGAAGTCACGATCATTTTCATCTTTTTCATGGCTTTCATGAGTCACTTGATTCTCCATTGGGTCACTGATTTCCTGACCTTTAACCTCATCATCATCCTTGATTTCCTCACTATTTTCTTCACTTTCATCTTGGCTCCCAAACTGATCACTACCCTCCTCACTTGCCTCATTTTGGCTCTGTCCTTCACTAAGGTATTCTTCTCTGTCACTTTCTGCATTGTCACTTTGGATTTCTTGGTCATTTAGAGGTTGATTTGTGTCATGACAGTCATGACAGCCATGACTGTCATGACTATTTTCTTGCTCATCACTGACTGTCTCCTTTGTGCCATGGTTGTGGTCACTGCCTTCATCTTCAAACTCTGTTTCAGCCTCATCAGTTGTCTTTTCTTGGTCTTCAATTTCTTCATCTTCTCCCTCTATTTCTTCATCTTCATTGTCTTCACTCATTCTAGCATTGTTTTCACTGTCATGGTGCTTACTTTCATGCTCAAACACATCTTCATCTTGGTTGTCTTGTGCATTTTCTTGTCGATCGTCTTCTTCATTGTTTTCCTCATAATCCTCTTGGTTTTTATCTTGTTCATCATCAACACCCCTTTCTGCACTTGAGGTTGAGTTAGTGATGTCATTATTATCACTTTTTTGATCCAATTTCTCACTTTATTCCTCTTTTTTACTGCCATTTTGATCTTCCTCCTCTATTTCATTATCATCTTCTTCTTCATTATTAGGCTTTGTTTCTGCCCCACTATCTTCTTCACTTTCCTCATCATCTTCTTTCTCATTATTTTTGTTGTCATCATCTGTCCCTTTAGCACTATTGTCCTCTTCATTGTTTTCTTCATCTACCTCTGTTTCTACCTCACTATCCTTTTCATATCTATTGTCATCGGTTTTCTCTTCATTAGAGCTACTTTCAGCTCCTTCATTTGATGCATTAGGTGAAGAGATAGGAGGTGAGTTTCCTTGTGGAGATGGTGGAGGAGTGGAGGTAGGTGGGTGTGAAGTGAAAGGCAAAGTTTTTTGAATGAAGGCTTGGGGATTTGAAAACACATCATGTGAGATAAAGTCTTCCCAAGGGATTCCTTGCTCCTCCAACTGGTGTAAAAAAATCATCTTGCCCAAGGACTGGTGAAAAAGGCTCCGCATTTGGTGGGCATAACTCCTCTTCTTGACCACTGAAGCCATTTTGTCAATGCTCCGGTATAGGTAGTATGGTAGGTTCAGCAATTTAACACTAGTGAAGTGCATCAGAAGACTTATGTGATAATAATAAACCCTGGAGTACCTCCCCTCATAGGTGAAGTACTTGATAATCTGTCTCATCAATAGGGCATACCTCTCTAGCAGGTGGGAAAAGGGGAAGACAACCTTGCAGCCTTGTTGATAGCTAGGTTTGAGGTAGGGCCCATAATAGCCCAAGTCCAATTTCTTCTGTTTAAACCATCTCTCACCAATATTTGGTATTTTTTTGGCTTTATTAATGGATTCAGATGAGAGTTCAAAATTCACTCCTGCTAGGTTGACTTGGTGATTTTGTAAACTGAATATGAACAACCTAGTGAAGTCTGAGTGGATTTGGACTTGTTTAATCTTCTCACAAAACTGATAACATCCAACATCTTTAAAATAGGTAAGTTTCATTGGATAGGACGCGATTTGAATGATATCCAAGGGCTCAAACCTATTAACCCTTCCTCCCTTCTGTTTTGGCTTGATAGGCCTTTGGCCTTCATCACTGTTGGTATGGATTTCTTCTTCAAACATGGTGACTGGTCAATCACAGAAGGATTTTCAGCTTGATGAGGGTTTTTAGGTTGAGGGATGGCAAATGAGTGATGTGAGGGCAAAATTTTGCAAATGAGGGCTAAGATGAAGCATTGGAGTGTTTTAGTTTTTAGAAGCAGATTTGTTGGTAGTGAGTTCCCTTACACCTATGAAAACTCCTAATTTTGCAAACCCTGCCCTAAGAGGTCAATATTTGATTTTTATAAAGATATAGGGTTTAACTAGATTAGGCTTTAAATGTCCTGCATGTTTATGAAAAAGACTACTTTGAAAGTTAGGAAGAGAGCCACCAACCTTGCTTGACTGATTGTAGGAGATTTGGAGGCAAAAATGTGAACTGTTGGCCTTTTTTGAGCAAACTGGGTCAACTTCTGTCTGTGCGTAGTGCCACCCGACTTCAAGTTCAGGTTGGGTCAGGCTGGCAGGCCTGTGCATAGCACCGACAGTCTTCAGTGGGAGATTCAGGTGATTGAACGGCCTGTCAGGCCCGTTAGAGTGCAGCACCAGGTGAAAAATGGGCAGGTCGGGTTGTTTCTATGCCTGTACGTAGCACCCACTCAAGTGCATAGCGCCACCCTCTCGGTGCACAGCGCAGTGTTAAATAACACTTTCGCTGCCTCCTCTATGCACAGTGCTGATGGCCAGGTGTGTAGCGTTGGCCTCGGTGCGCAGTGCCTGAGATTTTTCTTCAAACTTGTATAAAAACCCACCAAACTTTCTTTCGACGGCTTTCACTCTTTTTTTCAATGATAAATGAGATGGGAAAGATATCAAGGAGGGTTTATATCTTTTAAAAAATAAATTTGTGGGCCCAGACCCAAACCCTATTTCTAATGTTTTATTTCCCTTTAATTTTTATCATTGTGCTTTTGTGGCCTTTTGGTCCTGTAGGTGACAGTTTGACAAAAATGTGTTTCTTTTGTTTGCTGGAAGCCTCTTGATTTCTTCCTTGTGCTCACAAACCCTTCAACTAGCTCAAATAGTGCACTTTACTCTCTTTTGTAAACATGAACCTTTCTATGATGCTTCAACATTTACACACAGTAGATTTGTGTTGATTTTCCATATTTCCCTTTAACTGACATTCTGTCAGGTTTTCTCTTTAAAACATTGAACAACCTCCCAATATGAAAACCCTAGTAACAAGCATCAACAGTCCCTCTAGTCTTTATGTGTGCCATTATAGTGAAAAATATTTGGTCTCTTTGTCTTTATCAATTTTCCTGTAGGAAGATTACCTTGACAGTCCTGCAGAAGTGTCATTTATGGCTAACCTATCTCTTGCAGAATACACCTTGATAAAGAAACCATTTTGGAGGCCTTACTACTCTCAAACCTTCTATATGTTTGTTCCTTTGATCATTTTTCAAATGATGTATGTCCAGGGAGGGAGGTGATTTTTCTAAACCATTTTTATTCTTTTGCTGGCCACTTTTGTTCTTGCAGGTGCGTACAAAAATTCTACCTTAGATCACTATCTCTTTCGAAGTTCGACAACTCCTTTTATCAACCATGAACCTATGCTTGTCATAGTTGAATCCTTGGGCAATTTCTTCCCTCATGCTTGCCTCTTTGGACCATTAGAAACAGACTCTAACTATTCCTTTGAGAAGTCAAACTTGGAACTGATATTTCTGGCCCTTCTGCTGATACCTTTTATCATCTTTCTTCCTTTGATGCAGTGGAGTATTGGTTTTTAGGTTTGCCTCCTTTGACCCTTTTAAGGCCTCTGATTTTACCTTTTGATGAGGTGGAGTTAGTACCTCTTTTCCAAACCCTAGAGGGCAACTTGAAACCCTCTGCTATTATGAAGGAGGTTCTGTTATCACCTTTTGACCAGTTTGTCAACTTTCCCAAACTCCTAGGTTTTAGGGCTACTTAGGAAAAAGTAAATAGTGTTGTATTCAAATTTCTCTGAAACTTCTCAAACTCATTCATCATTTCTAAAATTCTTCAATGTGCTCTTGAAGGAGTTGAGGTGGCCTTTGCCCTTGTAACCCTAGTACTAATTTCTGCTTGGTCAAAACAGTCACAACCCTAATTTTCATCAAGCATATGCTTGCTGCTTTCTTCTTTCTACTAATGGTCTTCTTGTGATGATTTTATCATTACCTTAACTCATGCCAGTTTGATGGCCACTTGATCCTCTTGGAGAAATGTGAGCAAAGCGAAATTGTCCCTTTGCAAGACTCATTATTTAGGCCAAGAAAACCTTCCTTGAATAACCTTTTTGATTAGTTTGGGCAAGATAACCTGTCCTTTTCTTCTTTTAATGTAGTTTCTTCATCCAGGAAAAAACAAAGTTTTTAGGGCTCCAAATCCACCCTATGACTTTGTGAAACCGTAGGTGACCTAGTGGAGGCTTTCCAGGACTTGGTTTTTGGACTGAGACCTATAATTTGGGATCATCAAGTGTAAGATAGAGTTTATGATAGACTGATGTATTGAAGATCCAAAATCCAATGTACTTGATTTATCTAAAGAGTCTACATATATATTTTGAGAACATCAGTGTTTAGGAGTATCTTTGGATACACAACAAAGCTATTTGATTTGTAGTTTTAGGTAGCAGTGGGGGTTGTTTTAGGCAAAACAAAATAGAGGATTTCGGCCAAAGGTGAAAGCATATATATAGGAAGAGTGACATAAGCCACTAATGGGTTTTCTAGAACTAGTAAGCAATGCTAGACATGATGGAAAGATGAAATAGTGAAAAACTATCTTTAAGGATGATGAAGGCAGTGAGATTTCTAGAACTCACAATTTTCACGAAATTTGTTTCTAGAAATCTAGGGAAATCATTTAGTCATCTATGAAGGAAAAAATTACTGATGACTAACAAACAATACTTGTAACGGATCCAATAGTTCACATCAACAATAATACATTAACTCAGATAAGAGAGAGATAATATAACCAGATTCACATATATTATCATCCCAAACCCAATACAATCCAACACAACCTGTGCACATAGCCAGCAGGGTCTGCACAAAATAGGACTAAGGATCTCCGCACACACAGCTATCAGGAGTCATTAATCTATCAACCCAAATAGATCTGACAATTCGCAACTAACATCAATCTCTATTCTTTCCTACCTATGATTGAAAAAGTCTCATCTATTTATACCGATTTAGCCTATGCATCCAATGGTCCACAAACCATGGTTTTCAGACTCTTGGTCTACCCTTGACCTGTTACAGTTCATTAGGGGCTTTTACCCACCCCAAAACCCCTGTGTTAGACTAAATATTACAAAAATATACAAAAATGGACAAAATTCATAGCTTTACGAGACCCTGTTCCAACAGGCCCAATGCATGTGCCTCAACCTCTCTGTTGTATTGGTTCTTTGCTTTCTGTTATTTCATTAGCTCCTCTTCTAATAATTTCATTTATGCTTCAAGTTGTTTCTTAGTCTTTGCTTTTAGTTTGCTATTGTAGGTTTCCATTTGCTTGTGAGTAGTAGAATAGAGGAAAAACTCCAAAAGCTGTGGTCAATCCTCCCCCTCTCATCTCTGTCAATGGAGTTCGAGCAATGTGGATTTTCCTAGAGGCAAAAAATTTCTGTTTGATTTTATGGAAGAGACTACATTACGAGGTTTGAGTCTCTCTTTCATTGTTGTTATCACGCATTTTTGTTAACTTTATAAGCATGAATATGTTGGTGTGTTACAATTCTTAGCACTGTTGGTGCTCTTCCATCCCCTCCTATTTTCCACTCATTTTCAACTGTTGCACTCACCTTTTCCCCTAATAGCACTTAACCCTTTAGCTTCCTTATTCCTTTGTTTTTCTTATTCACATTTGTTATGCAGAATTATGGATTACAGATAAAAAATTCTTCCCTATATGTGGTGCTCATCTAGAACAATAGGTTAAATATTTTGCAACTAATTTTCCTAACAGTAAATAGACACACAGAACAGATCAAAGAACTTACTTGGAGTCCAAGCACTTCATATTCTCCTTCTGTCACTCTTGTTGTAGCTTCGAATCCAAGATAGATCATCAAAATATTTCCTGGAAACATGAAAAATAAATGGAAAAAGATAGCAATAATATAGATGTCTATTCAAGTTATTCAGTTAAATCAATAAAACATGAACCATATAAATCATATAAGGATTCATGATATGAAAGATATAAGTTTATAAAAATACATATGTGGGAAAGTAAGTAGCAATCTTTATTAATGGATAGAAGGGGAGGTTACAACCTAGTGATTTATTTAGTGTGACCATCTCTAACAGCATCCCAGCCTCATCAAAATTCACATCTCTCCAACAGCATGTCACTTAAATCAATTCCTCAATTGAAATTCCATCGACATTTCTCTACTCAAATTCTTCCTTACCAAGCACTAGGATCTGTGCTCAATTTATAGAGGAGCTTAAGGTAGTTTTACAATCAATGACTTTCTAATAATAGGCAAGACATTTTCCTAGTCTCAGATGTATCAAATGGACACATGGATTCAAAGTTTGACACATATCACTTTTTTAGAAGACACTGGCCAAGTGGAGATTCTAGAAAAATGAGAATTTTTCTCCCAAATTACTAATGCACCCTTGAGTGTCGGAAAGTACTTTACAAAGCATCCTTTAGTGAGGTTACCTCCATACACAATGCACTTAGTCCCTTTAGAGGCAGCGTTGGTGAGCTCACACATGATATATTATAATCTTCAAATCTTGGAAACCTTGCAGATGAAATTCATAGATGATTTTTTCTTGTTCTTTGTCTTAGGGCATGTAGCAACTGAAATGATAGGTAATGATAGACCCTATTCATTGGTCCTGGGGATGATGTCTAGTTAACCATGTCACTGGGAATGGTGCCCAAATTTACCTGTAACAATTTCCCCCTAAAGCATGAAGTCAGAATAATAATAACAATATTTTGATGGAGATGCTTTACACTGTGATTGGTTGGAGATGAATTGGAGTGGCAACCTACATCAATATTATAATACATTACATCATGATATATCCTCTTGATCATAAATTACTGAGGGAAGGCATTCCCATGCTCAACACATAAACTATCTAATAACATGTACATAATTCAGAAAGTCATCTACATTGGAATGTTTCCCAATACAGACATGCCTACAAATATAGGCCCATGTTCGAATGACAATTTTTATGTAAGGTAACCGTACAGATGATGTGTACAAAAACCATGAAATTGCAACCTGCATGGTTGAAACTTGATCCGGGGTCTTCTTATCTCGTTCACTCGATCATTTGGGTACAAGTCTAGCTACGCAAATATATGATTTGTAGTTGAACATGGAAAGACATTGTTTTATTACCAGACAATAATGTGAGTTGTTAACAAACGCAAGAGAACCACCATTGATGTCAATGGCCCTCAAGGTAATGCAGTACATTTCTTAAGGCGTGAATAGATGATTTTATGTCGAACGCCAAACAAAATCCTTTGGTCAAAAGTGTGGAAGTGAGGATCTTATCGATGTTATAACAAGTGTCATGGTACTGGAATATGATGTTTCTAGGTTAACTTCCTAGATAATGATTTGTCGTCGATAGGAAGTCACCTTACTGTGAAATGGGAGTTACTGATTTCGGAGACAAAGGTATGACTTGATATAGCAATGTTAAGGAATTACTATCATGAGAATGAAGGTTTATGAGTATTGCAGAAGGATGAGTATTCACTGGATGAATTCTCTTGAACATATCAGTGACACTGAGATGAGTTGGCAACATTGACCCAAAATCAAAGTGAATGTATGATGAACCATAGGTATGAATGAACCGTCAAGAATATTACCCAACCCAAGTAGTCACGGTGATGGAGTGAAGTGTCATGTTCAAGAGCGAACTGCTACCAATAAAAAGTTTTGTTCACTTTCCCAAATTTTCCCTGGTCATTTATTGCCTAGTACCTCTTTATTTTTTAATAAGCTTGAGGAGGATAACATATGCTTGATCTATAATTCAACCCTTCGAGCGAAGAATATATCGCTATTTAATAATTTAACGAGTCTAGCGATGAATGAAACTCGATTCTTTCCATAATCGACAAGCCTGTTGCTATTTTATGTTTTAATGAGCTTAACAACAGTGATAGCCTGGTCCTTTTTCATATTTAGAGAGTTTGAAAAAGAGGACAAAAGAAAACTCCATAAGTACTTTTTCATAAAGTTGTCACTTAGATCCGAAAAAGGGTAGAATAAAATATGAGAGAACCTCTTTAGTTATGTTTGATCAAGGTATTCCTTTTTCATAAATAATCTATCTCAGTCTAGAAAAGGGTTAAACTTATACTGAGTAGATATCAATTCATTTAATTTTACGAGCTCGAAAAGATAAGTGCTCAACAAACGTTTCACATTATCGGAGTATTAAAAGAGCTGAAAGAAGACTCCAGGGGTTCCTTTTTCCCTATTCTCGAAGCTCGAAAAAAGAGATAAAAGTGTGCTTCAAATCCTTTTTCATTTTTAACAAAGCTCAAAAAATAAGGAGAAAAAGTATTCTTTTTGGTTAAATCATTCTCGAAATAAATCTGTGTTGGGCCAGAATTGTAATCTACGGATAAATTACACTTCCCTAGACAAGTGCTAGTCTAGAACAATAGGTGAAAGACTATACGTGATGTAGGGGCATGAGGCTTAGAGACAAAACGCTTCATTAATTATTCCAAAAATCCAAAAGAAGTTACAAGCAAAGGTGTTGGTACCTTTAGCTGTCAATTTACAGTTGTAATAGATAGGATTGAACTAGTATTTAGGAGGATTGAATAGTTTTAGATTTGTTTCAGCATATTTAGCTTCAGTTGATAGATTTAAGGAAGATATGACGTAATTAGGATTTTTTCTAAAATAGAAGAATTCGATCCTCAATAAGAGGTCGACTGTTATGTAAAAACCTATAAATTATAACCTCTAAAGAGGGGGAATGGGGAATTTGGCCATAGAAGAATTGATTGAGAGGTTTTCCCTTTGTTTTAATAAAATTGCAGATTTTTGTTTATCTGTGTATGCTTGGCAATTTCCCGGAGGGTTTCACCTCTCCGAAATTCATTTGATTATACATTATGTGTAGATTTTTTATTATATTTACTTATGTGTAAAGAATTCAGAGGAATTTGAAGAGATTTGAGGATTTTGTTGGAGATTGGTTATTTGATAAATGACCTATGTTTATTGAGTTCAGGAGCAAAAAAAAAAGGTTGAGACAGTGTGAGAGGAACAAAACAAAGAACGCAACGAAATTTGGGTTTGAACGCGATTTAAAACAAAGTTTTGAGGTTAAGCGGTTTTCAGAAACCAAACCACTGTTGTCGCAACACTTTTGGATGGTGAGCGGTTTTATTCATTTTGAACGTGATCAAATCATATTTCGACACATCACGGGTGCAATACCACCCATTTCGCTTTGCTTTTGGGTGATAAAGTCCGGACGTCGATTTCACGCGATTGCAATCCGATTAGATCTGTGGGAGATTCGACGATGTTCGCGTCAGTAATTTCATGGGATTTAAAACAAGGTATGGACCCGACGTTTTATGCAACAGAGTTTTATTAAGGTTTTAAATCCTGATATATGAGGCCGAAAGGCTTAAAATATTGTTTAAAGCACATTATAATATTACATTGCCGAGGGTTTTAATTATTCATTTCCAGAGGTTTTAACGTTATTTCCGAAGGTCATTACATATTATAATGTTAATTATAATATTTCCAAAGGTCTAAAGACTCCCGAAAGGGTTTCATTGTTTAAAGGTCAATTAATACATTTCCGAAGGGAAAAAGGGGATTTTTCTTTCGCAAATAATAAAAGTGAATTATAATGTTATTCAGAGGGATAGAAGGGACTTTTTCTTCCAAATATCTTTTTATTAAATAAATCAATCAGATTTCATAAAATTTGATGACTGAGAGTGGAGTAGGAGATCAGGAACAAATTCCTCCTGAGTTAGAAAACATTGTAACCAAATTTGAACAGCTCTCCTTAATGCTTGCACCCACACTGCCATCATTTGTGGTATCATAGCAGTCTTCAGAGCATTTTTCAGGCACTCAACAAGCTTCCAAAAGTAAAAAAATAAATCCAGCATGGCTGTTAGAATTGGTAGAGGTGGTGCTGGTAGAAGAAGAGGTAGACCAGTTGCAAACGCTGAAGTACTAGAGACTATGCAGTAGATTCAAGCTAGATTGGAAGCAATTGAAGTAGGAAAACTGAGAGATCCTGAAGATGTTAGTGAACCTGAAGTTGAAGAAGAAGAGGAAAATGTTGAGCTTACTCCTGATATGAGAATCTTTAAATCAGTTTTAGGATTTACATCCAAACCTAGACTTGAAGTATCAGTTTTTGCAGGAGGATTTAATCCAGAAGAGTTGATAGAATGGATCAATGAAATGAATAAATGCTTTGATTATGAAGATATGGGTGAAGAAAAGAGAGTTAAGTTTGTTTTCACAATGTTGAAAGGACATCCAGCACTTTGGTGGGATGGAGTGCAAGTAGAAAGAAGGAGATTTGGTAAGCAGCCAATCAGGAATTGGAACAGAATGGTGGCAAAGCTGAGAGGTAAGTTTTTTCCTAGAGATTATCAGCTTTCATTATTTAGACTAATGCAAAATCTTAGATAGAGATTAATGACAGTAAAATAATACATAGAAGAACTTTACAAAGTGAGCATAAGAGCAGGACAAATTCAAGATACAACAGAGAAGATTGTGAGGTACATAAATGGTCTCAGAATGGAGATTCAAGATGAGATAAGTATATTTTCTCCTAAAACAGTAGAAGAGGCTTATCAAATGGCCTTAAAAGCTGAAGAAAAACTCCTAAGAAATAAATCTGCCAAAGGAATAGGTACTTTCTGAGGAAGAGGAAGTCAAGGTGGTAAAGGAAGATCTATAGCACCAAGAGATGGAGCTAGGAGCAGCTTACCTCAGTATGCACCCACAGAAGGTGATACAAGTGGCAGAAGGAGTTCTTACAGAGGAAGAGGAGGCGGAAACAGAGGAAGATAAGTCAGATGTTACAGATGTAAAAAATTAAGACATAGATCCTATGAATGTCCAGAGAAAGAGAATGTGGGGACAAACCAGAGAAATGCAATTGTTGCTCGAACTGGAGAAGAAGCAACAAAGTTTCCTGAAACAGAGAAAGAAATTGTGCCAGAGAAAGGAGAATATTTGGTGGTTAACAAGGTTTTTTTGAAACAAACAAAGGAAGTTGCTGAACCAACACAGAGAAAGACTTTGTTCATAATTATGTGCAAATTTTAAGGGAAATGTTGTCAATTAGTAATTGATAGTGGTAGTACAGATAATTTGGTCTCTATAGAGGTGATAGAGAAGTTGAAATTGAAGACAAGGGAACATCCAACACCCTACAAGGTGTCATGGCTTCAGAAGGGACATCCGCTAATAGTAAAGGAAAAATGTGAAATAGAATTTCAAATGAGCAGTTACGAAGATAAAATCATGTGTGATGTGATGCCTATGGATGTGTGTCACATATTTCTGGGTAGACATTGGCAGTATGACAGAGCAACAGTACATGATGGAAAGAGAAACACTTACAAGTTTTTCAAAGATGGTATGAATCGAACATTGTTACCTGTGGAAGAAGGAGATGCATCAAGTAAAAATTCTGATCCAAAGGCTTTATTGTTGAGTGGAAAAGAATACTTGCAGCAAATTGAAGATGATGAGGTAAATTTTGCTTTAGTTTGCAAACCTAAGGTAATATTTACTTCTATTAAAATTTCTGATTTTCCAATTGAAATTCAAGAAATGTTAGAGAATTATTGTGATATTATTGTGGATGATTTTCCTGATGAATTACCACCTATAAGAAGAATCAGCCATCAGATAGATTTGATTTCAGGATCAAATTTTCCTAACAATGAAGCTTACAGAATGACTCCTATAGAAAATGAAGAAATCAGAAAACAAGTACAGGAATTGGTTGACAAAGGTTTGATCAGAGAAAGTTTGAGTCCTTGTGTAGTACCTACAGTGTTAAGTCCGAAGAAATATGGAGGTTGGAGAATGTGCACAAATTCACGAGCAATCAATAAGATAACAATCAGGTATATATTTCCTTTACCTAGAATTGAAGATTTGATGGATTGTTTGAGTGGAGCAAGATATTTTTCAAAACTAGACTTGAAAAGTGGGTATCATCAAATTAGGATAAGGGAAGGTGATGAATGGAAAACAACCTTTAAAAAAAATGAGGGATTGTATGAATGGATGGTAATGCTTTTTGGTTTATCAAATGCACCTAGTACCTTTATGAGGCTTATGAATGAAGTATTGAAGGAATTTATTGGTAAATTTGTAATAGTGTATCTGGATGATATATTAATTTACAGCAAAACAAATGAAAAAAACCTAAGACATCTTAATTATGTCTTAAGGAAGCTACATCAAGAGAAGTTACTGATAAATTTAAAGAAATGTTCATTCATGAAAGAAGAATTGGTATATCTAGGTTTTGTTGTTTCTGCTGAAGGATTAAAAATGGATCCAAAGAAGATAAAGGAAATTGTGGAGTGGCCTTCACCTAAAAATTTTTTTTAGGTAAGAAGTTTTCATGGTCTTGCTATTTTTTATATAAAATTCATAAGGAATTTTAGTAAGATCAATGCACCTATCATTGAAACCATAAATAAGGACAAACAACAATTCAAGTGGACTACTGAAGCTAAAAGGAATTTTCAGTTCTTGAAGCAAAATATAACTGAGAAACCTATCTTAGTTTTGCCTGATTTTAACAAACCATTTCAAGTGAAATGTGATGCAAGTTGAGAAGCTATTGGGGCTCTATTAAGTCAAGAAGATAGGCTTGTAACATATTTCAGTGAGAAGCTAAATGAGACTAGGAGGAAGTACTCTTCTTATGACAAGGAATTTTATGCAATTGTACAGTCATTGAAGAAATGGAGACATTATTTAATGTCTAAGAATTTGTGCTATATTCAGATAATCATGCTTTACAGCATATTATGCAACAACCTAAATTGAATCAAAAACATGAAAAATGGGTTGAATATCTTCAAATTTTTAACTTTGTATTGAAGCATATAAGTGGTCAAGAAAACAAGGTAGCTGATGCCTTGAGTAGAAAAAGCATTCTTGTTCAAGAAAGTCAAATTAAAGTGTTAGGTTTTGATTTTCTTAAAGAACTCTATAAAACAGATTTGGATTTCAAAGAATCATTTGAAGCATGTTGTAATCTTGTTTTGATAGATAGAAGTCAGTGGTTAGATTATTTATTTCAAGAGGGTTTATTGTTCAAAAGAAATCAATTGTGTATACCAAATTGTTCTATGAGAGAAAATTTAATCAGGGAGAAACATAGTGGTGGACTTGCTGGAAATTTTGGTGTTGATAAGACATATGAGCAATTAAGTCATTTTTATTTTTGGCCAAAGATGAGATCTGAAGTGGAAAATTATGTGAAGAATTGTAAAATTTGTCAATATGCCAAAGGGAAAATTCAAATGCAGGTTTGTACATTCCATTACCTATTCCAGACAGACCTTGGGATATGGTAAGTATGGATTTTGTTTTAGGATTGCCTAAGACACAAATAGGGAATGATGCAATTTATGTTGTAGTTGACATATTTTCAAAAATAGCACATTTTACTCCATGTTGTAAAACCAGTGATGCTACTCATGTTGCCAATTTGTTTTTCAAGGAGATTGTGAGATTACATGGGTTACCTAAAAGTATTGTCTCTGATAGAGACACCAGATTTGTTGTTCATTTTTGGAGGACATTGTGGAAGAAGATTGGTACTAAACTGAGTTTCAGTTCAGCTTATCACCCTCAAACTGATGGGCAGACTGAAGTAGTGAACAGAAGTTTGGGTAATCTTTTGAGAAGTCTTGCAGGAGAACATCCTAAACAGTGGGATCATATTTTACCACAGGCAGAATATGCATATAATGATTCACCTAACAGAAGTACAGGACAAATTCCATTCCATATAGTTTATGGAATGCACCCAAGAGGAGTATCTTGTAGTATACCTAGGGGGAATAATATAGGGTACAGAGGGAGGTACCCAAGGGAATAATATGATGTAATAATATAAGAATGATAAATAATTGGGCTATAGTTGATAAATAAAGTGGTTAACCCACATTATGTAAGGGACCACATGTAGCTAGGGAATAAAGTGATAAGCCCATTGTATTGGATGTATGGTATTAAGATACCCATGGTAACTGCCCATGGTATTTCATGTATGAAACCTATATAGAGGCTATATTCTCTCCATTGAGGGATGTCAAGGATTATTGTATGGGCAAGCATATGGCTTGTGGAGTGATCTCCTTCATTAAGGAGTGAATGTATGGTGTTGCCCTACCTTAAGGGTTTTGATATTAATGAAGATCTGAAGTTTTGTCTTCAATGGTGTTATTTCTTGGGCATATTTTCCATTTCTATACATTTTCTTATCAGATCTACTACAAATTTAAACCGCCTGGGTCACCCTTAAACGCACCAGGTCTCCAACGCACTGGGCCGCCCTGAAATCCTTGCGCACCGGCACAGGGATAAATAAATAAAAAAATATGGCCAAAAAACTGCACAAAACATAGGCACACCGGGAACCGTGCGCTCCTAACACACCCACCCAGTGCGTCATAATCCTGTACAGCACCGGTTCCTTACATCTCTGTCGCACCGATGCTTTGGAAAACGTGCACGAAAACAAATACTGCCTAGTGTGGAATAAATCAACTGCACTAGGGCACCCATAAAATTGGCGCACCAGCAGAAGGTTAAATAAAAATAATTACAGCCAAAAAACCGCAAAAAAAATTGGCACACCGGAAATCGTGCGCTCCATACACACATCATCGATGCGTTTAATTATGGAATAACACCAGTGCATGTCAACTCGTCAGCCCCAGTGCCTCATGAAAAGCGCGCGGAACAGAAATCGCCTAGGGAAGAATGATGAAAACACATCGGGATCCCCATAAATGTTGCACGCCAGAAAAGGGTTAAATAAAAAAAAATTGCAGCCAAAAAACCGCACAAATCATTAGCTCTCTCCCCATTCCTATTTCAAGGTTTCATACTTATTGATTATAGGGAAGGGTCTATTATATAAGTATAAACAACTTGGACCCATCATATTACTGTAGAGCACTGGTGCATTACAGATACGCCTCCCTGGTGCTTCATAAAAGCACACGAAAACAAAAAAGGCACGGGGTAGCATACAGTAAATGCACCGGTACGCCAGTAAAAGCCCCGCGCACCGGAACAGGGTTAAATAAAAAAAATATTACGGCCAAAAAACTGCATTTTCCACTTTTTTCAGTGCTATAGAGCTCTCAAGCACCGGTGCAAGTTATCCTTGTTTGAGCTGCCATGACATCCGTGCTTCCATTGTACTTATTGCACGCACTGTTGTTGTGCATTACCACCAATCTCCAGCTTGAATTTTATAAAACAGTGGAAAAATTTTCTTTTGCAAATTCTATAATCAATATGCCTCCTCGAAAAGTAAATGTACAGGTATTTTTATTGTTTTTCCATAATTAAACATTCTAGTAGATCAAAATTTCAAAAAACCTTAAAATTAACCATTAAAAAAAAAAAAATTTGTCACATGGTGCGCTCGAGCCATTCGGCTCGCACCAGTTTGCGGTGCTACCTATAAATTTAAAGGCCACACCACAACCGGTGCTAATGGTATCCACACTGGTTCTGGTTCGGTACTTCCAGGCGCACCATGTCATTTTAAAAAAAATTAAAAACTACGGTGTGGTCGTTTACTAGGCCGCACCGTTGACAATGTGGTATCACGGCAACACGGTGCGTTGACGGGCATATCCACCCCGGGGAACGTATTCTGTTAGGTCCCTATATCACTTGTATAGTCCCTTATTATTGTTAGTTTAAACCCCTTATTGTTATTATTGTACCCTTGTAACCCCCATTTTGTTATTATTGTGCCCTTAAATTATTATTGTTAGGTCGGCTAGGATTACATTGTTCCCCACTAGGATTACATTATGGCCCCATGGACTCCTATATATAGAAAGAAGGTTTCTTAAATTGTATCATCCAAGAATTTTTCATTCATGTAATGTATTGGAGGTTTCCCCCTCGAAGTGGCTTATTTCTAATGCGTTGATATCTCTTTTCTTCTCTTTTTGGAGCTGGTTTCACAACATTTGGTATCAGAGCTTTGGATTCTAGGGTTTTGCTGCTCCAAATAGGTCATCGTGGCATTTTCGCTATAACGTTTTTTCTACGTAGTTTCAGAAGCTGAAATATTTAGGGTGCGAAGCTGAAATCCTAAGGAAGATTTTCTAAAAATTTTCGAGCTTGGTTCGCAATATTTTCAGAGATATGATCTGTGGAAGTTAGGTCTTTTTTCACGCTCCTAAACAGGTCATCGTGGCATTTGCGCTATAAAGTTTTTTCTACTGAGGTTCAGACTCTGAAAATTTTATGGTGCAGAGTTGAAATCCTGAGGAAACTTTTCAAAACATTTTAGAGCTTGATTCGCAATATTTTTGTAGATATGATCTGTGGAAGGTAGTGCTTTTTCAGGCTCCCGAATTTCATCTCAAAGAGGTGATCGTGGGAAAATTTCAATAACTCTCTCTCTGAGCATTGGATTGGAGTGCCGTAAAAATTGGTTGCAAGTACACGGACTTTAGTTTCTTGGCTATCAATTACATAGGTGAAGAACAAAACAGTGACATGTGGAAAGCCGTACAAGTTTGCTATACTGAACCAGTCCATAATTAGGTCATTGTGGGAGATTGGACATAACTTTGACTTGGAGAATCCAAATCAGTCAGACCTGTGGCATTCAAAAGAGAATTTAGAGGGCGACGTCAGTGTTTAATTTTAGATATTTAAGAGACGCAATCATAGAGATAATCCAATTTCAATATCGATCTCCTCAAAAGCAAGTAAAAGGTGTGTAATTTTTTTTCGAATTGCATAAGTCTTGTTTGAAGAATCAAGTTGAATTGATTGCAAGGGAATATTGTAGAATGGATATCAGTATTGGATTATAAAATGGCCCCTAAAAAGAATTCAACACCCACTAAGCCTTTGGAAATATCTACTATGACTCATGAAGACGAAGAATGGAAAAATGACATATCAAAATTACAAGAGCAAGTGCAACAAATTTCGCTCTCACAAAGAGCAAAAAAAAATGACATGGAAGTTTTGAAGAAAGGCGTCGAATCTAAGATAGATGGCATGGAGGCTGGCATGGAATCTAAGATGGATGACATGGAAGCTAAGATCGATGAGAAAATGGAAAACATGAAGAATTTTCTAAAAGCAGACATGGAAGGTTTGACAAAGTTGATACAAGAAACGTTTCCTAATGGTGAAAATATAGTAGAAGAACCTCATGATGAGAACAAAATAAATGTTAATCGTGATTTCATAAACTCTAATGTTGGCGGGAAGAACCACCATATTCCAAAGATGGATATGAGGAAGTTTTATGGAAAGGATCCTGTAACATGGATACTACAGATGGAGCAATATTTTTATCTCCATAACGTGCAAAACACACAAAAGGAACGCATTGCAACTTTACATTTAGAACAAAATACATTTGTATGGTATTGATGGCTTTGCTCCCGTAAAAAAATTGTCACTTGGTCAATTTTTATGGAGGAAATGATAGCACATTATGAGGATACAAAGAGCAACACCTTCTTTAGCCAATTGATAAATCTCAAACAAAAGGATTTAGTGGGGCAGCACATTGAGGACTTCCAAAAATTTAATATAAGGGTAACTGATATTCCAGAGGAACACAAGATTGATCTCTTCATAGGCACTCTAAAGGATAACATCCGACATGAAGTTTGTGTTTTGGAACCTGATTCATTGGAGAAGGCATTCAGGTTGGCAAGAAAAGTTGAATGTAAAATTATGGCGACAAGGAAGCCTACCACTCAATTTTATAAAGAAGGAAGTGTTGCTATGCCTAGATTTCCACAAACTACAAGGTTGACACCACAACAATTGGAAGAAAAAGAGAAAAAGGGCTTTGCTACAGTTGTGATAGCAAATACACTAAAGGTCATAAGTGTGCTGAAAAGAAATTATTTTACATAGATTGTGAAGAAGAAGAAGAAAATGAACAAGAAGAGGATATACACCAGGAACCAGCCCTAGAACAGGAAGAAATGAATATGACCATATCGTGTAATGCACTGGCAGGAATTACCACTCCTCGAACTCTCAATATAGAAGGACAGATCAAGAAGAAAAAGGTAATAGTGTTGATTGATTCAGGTAGCACCCATAATTTTATTCATTGTAAGGTAGCCAAGGAATTAAATTGTTTCCTATACCCAGCACCAGAATGTCAAGTGATGGTTGCAAATGGAGGAACTATAAATTTCTCTGGGAAATTCCATAATATCATGCTAACCATGGGGGAATATGTATTAACTAGTCCAATGCTTTCCATTCCTATCGGAGGTGCTGATGTTGTACTAGGAGTACAATGGTTACAATCTTTGGGGACGGTAGCTTTTAGTTTTCAAGAACTTTTCTTGAAATTTTTTTCAGAAGGAAAGGAAGTTGAATTACAAGGTATAGTAGGGAATCCAGGAAGGATAATAAGCTCTAATTTCATGACAAAGCTTCTAAAGAAAGAACAACGAGGCATAATTGCACAATTATTCTCACTAGAAGTTCCAACATCAAAATCATCTATTCCTGCAGATCTCCAACAAGTCTTGGACAATCATTCCAAGGTGTTTGAAACTCCCAAAGGACTCCCACCTATTCGTGATCATAATCATGATATTCATTTGATTCCAGAAAGTGTTCCTCCAAACATCAGGCCTTATAGATATCCTTACGTCCAAAAGAGCGAAATTGAACGTATGATTGTAGAAATGTTAGAGGCGGGTATAATTCAACCTAGGCAAAGTTCTTTCTCTGCTCCTGTAGTATTGGTACACAGGAAGGATGGATCATGGCGAATGTGTCTAGATTATAGGGAACTCAATAAGCTCACCATTAAAGATAAATTTCCCATTCCTGTGATTGATGAATTATTGGATGAATTACATGGAGCAATTTATCTTACTAATTTGGATCTTCGTTCAGGATATCATCAAATTAGAATGAAGATTGAAGATATTCCAAAAACAACATTTCGAACTCATGAGGGTCATTATGAATTTTTGGTCATGCCTTTTGGCCTTACCAATGCACCTTCTACATTTCAAGGGTTGATAAATTCCATTTTCAAACCCTTCCTTAGAAAATTTGTGCTAGTATTTTTTGATGATATACTAATCTACAACAGGTCTTGGAAGGATCATGTTGAACATGTTGACGGGGTGCTCAAACTATTGCAGGAGAAACAATTATATGCAAAAAAATCCAAATGTTTCTTTGGAGTACAAGAGGTGGAATATCTGGGTCATATTGTATCTCACGAGGTTGTTAAAGTAGACCCTAACAAAATTAAAGCCATTAAGGAATGGAAAGTCCCCACAACCATAAAGCAGTTGCGAGGATTTCTCGGGTTAACGGGGTATTATCGCAAGTTTGTTAAGAATTATGGGAGAATAGCAGCACCTCTAACAACATTATTGAAGAAAGATGCATTTTCATGGACTCCTGAAGCAACTAAGGCCTCTGAATATCTTAAAGAGGTAATGTGCCTAGCACCGGTCTTAGCTACGCCAGACTTCACAAAAACCTTTATTGTGGAATGTGATGCCTTAGGAAATGGAATTGGTGTTGTTTTAATGCGGGAAGGAAGACCCATTGCTTTTGAAAGTCATCCAATCAAAGGAAAGTATTTACAAAAACCTATTTATGAGAAGGAAATGTTAGCAATACTGCATGCACTAAAGAAATGGAGAACTTACCTAATGGGAAGACACTTCAAGGTAAAAATTGATCATGATAGTCTTAAACACTTTTTGGAACAAATAATATCTTTAGAAGAGCAGCAAAAATGGGTCACAAAGATGTTGGGTTATGACTTTGAAATAATCTACAAAAAAGGAAAGCTTAATGTTGTTGCAGATGCACTCTCAAGAAAGAATGAAGAGGTGGAAGCATTGATTTGTGCCATTTCTATTATCCAACCAGATTGGATAACCGAAGCAAGAGATGAATGGAAGAAGGGAAAAGATGTATGGACACTCGTTCAAAAGTTGTAGCAAGATCCTAGTACATCTGATACATTTAGTTGGAAGAATGATTCCTTATGGTACAAATATCGCTTATATATTTGTAAGAATTCCCAACTAAAACAAAATATTATTCTAGAATTGCACACTTCTCCTTTAGGAGGACACTCAGGATTTTTAAAAACTTACCATAGGGTGAAGAAAGAATTTTTTTTGGATGGCCTTAAATCTGATATTCAAAAGTTTGTGATGGAATCTCTCGTTTTCCAGCAAAATAAAGTTGAGACAGTTAAGACCCCGGGACTTCTACAACCTTTATCCATTCCAAGTCAACGTTGGGAGGAGATTTCAATGGATTTTATCACAGGTTTACCTAAGTCCGAAGGAAAGAGTGTCATCATGGTGGTAGTTAATAGACTTACCAAGTATGCACAATTTTGTGCCTTATCTCATCCATTCAAAGCAAGTATAGTTGCTACTACATTTATGGATAGAATTCAAAAGCTACATGGAAGCCCAAGGGTTATTTTGAGCGACAAAGATCCCATTTTTACTGGAATTTTTTGGACGGAGTTATTTTCTTGTTTGGGTACTCAATTAGCTCATAGCTCATCCTATCATCCTCAATATGATGGTCAAACTGAGATAGTAAATAAATGTTTGGAAGGATATCTTCATTTTTTTGTATCTGATAAACAAACACAATGGGTCAAGTGGTTACCTCTCGCTGAATGGTGGTATACACTTCCTTCCATACTGCAGCAAAAATGACCCCATTTATGGCACTTTATGGATATCATCCACCATCCATCACATCATCTTTAATAGAAAATTCGAAGGTTCAAGCAGTGGAAGATCACATCGAGCATCAACAAGAAGTTCTCCAACTCTTAAAATATAACCTAAATTTGGCGCAAAATCGAATGAAACAACAAGTAGATCAACATCGTAGCGAGAGAAGTTTTGATGTAGGAGATTGGGTATTTTTACGGCTACAACCATACAAACAAATGTCCCTCAAACAAGCTAAGAAGGATAATAAATTATCACCAAAGTACTATGGTCCTTACAAGGTGTTGCAAAAGATTGGTTCTATGGCATACAAATTGGAGCTTCCTGCTTCTTCATGAGTACATCTAGTTTTCCATGTTTCATGCTTAAAGAAGGTTATAGGTGAAAATATTCCAGTTCAAACAATATTGCCAGAACTTGATGAGGAATGAAAAATCATATTGGAACCTGAAGCGGTCACGGAAACAAGAACTCGACAACTACGGAATCGATCAATTTCAGAGTATCTCATCAAGTGGAAGAACTTACCCACTGAAGATTCTACATGGGAGGATGAGAATTTTATACAGAAGCAACCGGAGCTACTCAAGCGTTGAGGACAACACTTTTTTGAAGGAGAGGGGCATGTTAGGTCCCTATATCACTAGTATAGTCCCTTATTATTGTTAGTGTAAACCCCTTATTGTTATTATTGTACCCTTGTAACCCCCATTTTGTTATTATTATGTCCTTAAATTATTATTGTTAGGTCAGCTAGGATTACATTGTGGCCCACTAGGATTACATTATGGCCCCATGGACTCCTATATATAGAAAGGAGGTTTTGTAAATTGTATCATCAAAGAATTGTTCGTTCATGTAATGTATTGGAGGTTTCCCCCTCGAAGTGGCTCATTTCTAAGGCGTTGATATCTCTTTTCTTCTCTTTTTGGAGTTGGTTTCACAACATATTCTGTTCAGTGCACCGCATACCGCAATTCGACATTGTCAATGGTTCAGCCTGGTAAACCAGTGCTAAGGGCATCTGCACCGGTTCTGGGGTGGTACCAAAGGCGCACCATGTTATGTTAAATTTCCTTATAAAGAGCGGTGCGGTCGGTTACCTGGCTGCACCGTTGACCCAGTTGAATAGTGGTGATGCAGTGCATTGACCGATATAACCGCCCCGAGATGGATATTTTTTTCAGTGCACGGCTTACCGTATTTGGCCTGCGTCAGTGGTACGACCTTTTACAATACCGCACTGATGAATATGTATGGTGGCAGGATGGCGGTGTGTTGGCTTAGATATATGCCTTGGGGCATATAGTGTAGTTAGTGTACCGCTCTCCTGACACCACACGTAGTGAACGGTGCACTAAAAAAAATTTCTGGAGCACCACCCCCAGTGCATTGAATATCATCAGGGGCACCATATCCAGTGCGATTTGTTGAAAGACACACCGAGACCAGTGCGTGACTGTGTTTTTGGCACACTGACTATTGTTTTATTGAATTTTTAGAAAATATTTATATGTATATTTATAAATACACAAGTAATTTAATAAAAAAAATGTGTTTAATATGTCAATCACTCAGAGACGTGAAGTGAGAGAAGAGGGGCAACCACAACAACAACAGGCGGAACAGTATAACATGGTTCGCCTGTGGGAGACAAGAGAGAGGGAGAGAGATGCGTACCCTCGCCCTATTACAGCAGCGACACAGGGGCTCCTAAGGGAGGTAGGCCTCCTCAAGTTCTATGAGGAGGCTACTTCCCTAAAGTCCCATAGTTTGTTTTTGAGACATCTTATCCGAAGGTGGAATGCCCAGCGACAGGATTTCCGGGTTGGTATCAACCAGTGTTACATGCCCACTAAGGAGGATGTATATTTTATTACAAGGCTATCGAGGAGAGGGGTGGATTTTTTCTCTTTCCTCGAGGTTCCAGTTGGCTTTGTGGCAGGGAGTCAGTTAGTTTACTCCCAGAGATACATTGGAGCACATTTAGTATCTCCTATAGATTTTCAGTTCGCTGGAGGGCAGTTACGTATTGTAGAATTTGGTCTTGAGGAGGTCTAGTGTCCCTCACTTATCATTTCGACCATTTCGCACAACACCGGTGATGGGCAACGCATTAGTTTCTCGCTTTTATATTATGTTCATTCTTTACTATAGTAGCCATGACTTGTCAAGTCGTCTGCCATTTTTTTGTAGCAGTTCTATATAGCATTAGATAGATGTCGTGCTCATGCACAAGAGAGGGTCAACTTCTCTTTTTCTTCAAATATTTTTTGTTTATCTTTTGAGATGTTTCTAGAGACAAGACCTATTTTTCTTCGGCAACCTCGTAGGTTGGTTACTGAGGCATGTATGCACATGTGGGGGCATATGATGCCCAAGAGGGAGGAGAGTATTTTTCCAATGAGGATATCAGATGATGCACTGGAGTTGCTAGCTAGTGTTGATGAGCATGCCTTCATTATGGTCCCCTATCCTTATGCGGGGTTGGATTGGTGAGGGTTTGCCAACATCCTCTTCACAGCTGATGAGCCGCCAGATGATAGAGGTAATATTACTATTTTATTTAAATTTATTATAGCATGTTTTTTAACTTTTTTTTATTAAATTGTGTAATAAAATTGTCTAATTATTGTTGTGTACTTGTATATATTTTGCAGACATTGGCTCTTTTGATGGCGAGGAGATGCCACCACCACCACCTGATCTAGGTGTGGATCCCGATGATCATGATGAGGGCATGCCAGATGCCGAGGATGATCATTAGGAGGCCGATGCAGATCAGAGACCTACTCCTACTGGTGCACCAGTGGGCGGTCGACTTGGTGATGCTAGATATAGGATGGAGTTGGCTGACCAACTCATTGCATTAATTTTTGAGGTGGGAATCAAGCCCACTCATTAGAGAGACATAGAGGCCGATGATGGGTTATTACGAATTTGGAGAGGCATGTCGCGTGAAATGTACAGCCTGATGTGGCATGTCATAAGAGTTACGATATCTTTTACGCAGTCAATGACGACTGTTGCACATTACAGTCGAACTGTAACATGTGATGGACAGTCTGTGAGGTGCAGCGTACCATCATATAGCATGATTCATGATCATGGAGATGAGGCTGGACCATCAGCCACTAGTACCGATATTGATGTTGTACTACCACCAGTTGATCCATGAAATTTATATTACAGTTGTATATTTTTAACATTATTCAATTATATATATATATATCTATATATATATATATATATATATATATTATAAATTATATATATGGTCCATCTATTTTATGTTCATGTTGTAGTTGTACTTAATTTACATGTTGGTGATCATCATGATGTGTATGTTTTTAGGTCATGTTAGATGTGTTCATTTAATGTGTAGCTTGCAGATACATGTTTATGTGATAGCATGAGTTATTTGACATGAGATGTATATTTGATGTTTGTGTTTTGATGACATTAATATATAACGTTAATTGTGTTTTTTTAGATTATCATGATCACGATGATGCAGTTAGCGATTTTGCAGAATGTGTTTTTTAGTCAAATTTGATGATTGTATGATGGTTTTTTGTAATTTTTTAATTTGTAAAATTGTAATGGTATATATGTAAAATTCTAAAATTTTAATTGTAATTATAATTGTACGTGAAATTGTAAAATTGTAATTGTAATTCTAATTCTAATTGTATGTAAAATATTTGTAAAATTTTAATTGTATTAATGTGAAATGAATTTGTTAAAATTTGTAAATTTGTAAATTTGTAAATTTTAAATAATTGTAAAATAATAAATCTAGAATAATATGATTTATTGTAACATAATAAATTTTAGAAAATAATGCAAATAAATTCATGTACTTTAGAATTATCATTATTTAATTATGATCTTAGATACAAAAAAAATGAATTAATTTATACAGTATGCCATTGTTTTTGAGGTCAACATAATTAATGAAAATTATCAAGTGAATTATTGATTTTAACATTAACACAATGCAAATTACCAATTAATTCAAAATACATATTATATTAATATTTCGAAAAACCCATCTTAAAAAGTATAAATATTGATGAAATAACACATGTACCATATTACTCTCGGTTCTCATGATCACCCTCATTATCTTCTAGCTTGCATGGCATGATAACACTATTCTTCTCAAAAATATGTTTTGAACTAGGGTCATGTGTCAATACGAACCACCAATCCCTATCCAACACATCTAGGTAAAAAAATACCTAGTTGCAGTGTTTAGGGAAAACATAGGGCTCCTTAGCTTCATCCCACATCTTTCTAGAGTTGATACATATAAGCCTACTATCGTGATCTTCCTTTACATTATGTTGGAAATATTGTCATTGATGGAAAAGGAGCTCAAATGAGTAGCACCTGAACTATCAATAAGGCAAAGGAGCAGATCAGGAAATAATGCAATAAGAAAGCATAAAAGAGAGGTAGAGGAGCAGCAGAAATGTAAGGAGAAACATTAGACTATCAGCTGAGGAAAAAAGGGAACAACGAAGAAACAAATACAGCAGAGGCAGGGAATGCAGCTAAGAAGGTACCAAAGCCAACAAAGGCAGTAGAAAGAAGTAGAGGCAGCAGAGAAGAAGCTAAGGAAGAAAAGGAGCAAAGGCAGCAAAACAAGCTCAGGAGAGATCACCTCACTTAGAATAAAGAACAAGCTCAGGAGTAGTAGCGTGGAGGGACCGGTGTCACAGAGCAGGACAACGTAAACAAATAGAGTATGGAACCATGAATCAATAGCAGAGATGGAATTGTTGTGGAGATGTCACACAGGGTTTAACGTATCAGTGGGTTGCGACTGCCCATTTGGGGTTTTTACTGTAATGTAAAATCATGGATAAGAACCACAGAAATTGAATATAGAGGTTAAACCATGCGTGGAATGAATGCCAGAGAGGGATTGAAGACTGGTTGATATCATGAAAGCAGAACGATGGAGTAAAGGAGAAGTCATAGTGCAGTGAAATGAATCGATGGTTTGAACAAGTATATGGAGGAGGTGTAACAAAAGAAATTAGACGTCAACGGCGCAGCGGAACCATGAGTATCATCACAATGAACAGTGAAGGAGGTTTCAGAAAACAACAGACAGTTTTTGTGTAGCCTTTGAGTGGTAACTGGTTTTATTGAAATTGAACGCGATCAAATAATACTGTGACACGTCACGGGCGCGAAACTGCCAGTTTCACGTGAATTTTGAGCGATAAGTTGCCAGGTTAAATTGAATGCGATAGCCATTTGATCATCAAAAATTAAGATCCGATGGTGTTTGCACCTAAATTTGCGCAGGGGTTAACAAAGATGTGGACCCGATGGTGTTAAAAAGGCACGTTAAATGCTATGCATCTTGGAATGCGATATCCGTTGGATATACGCATAAATCGGTTGAGTGCGATGAATTATCAACCGTTGGATTTGATGAAAAGCGGAAGGGTAAGTTGGATATGCTGTGGGACCCGAATATAATATTATTTTGGTGCTTTGGGTTTTAACCAAAGTAAACTCATAAATTCATTTAAACCAAAGTATGGAAGGGCAAGTTACATTGTATTTATGACTTATGTTAAGTCGAGTAATAAACTTTGATATCTGCAATATGATTAAGACCATCAGATTGCGAGCAAGATCGACGGTAGTCATTTAATCGGAGATGCAACATCAGTATACGTGCAAGACCAACGGAAAGATAAACCTTTACAAATGTTTTATATATTAAAGTTTATATGATTATAAAGCAGAATGATAAAAGGTGTGGGACCAGTGAAGGCAGCAGCAAAGGCTAAACCTCGTGCACACCGTATGAGCGTGGTTAACGTTGATCTAGGATCAACGGTACCACAGGGGCACAAACAGTCCGATGATTAACCCAAGGGGGTGCCTCCATAGTTGACCCGCCCATCAGGAGTTGACCGAAGATCAACGGTTGTCATTCACTGTGGTAGCACAAGCCCGATGATCTTTCTGTACCAAGGAGTTCCTCCGCAGTGTCATGAATTGGGATCCGCTTTCCCAAAACACAAAAGAACAGTGGTGGACCGGTGCAATCGACGGATAATATTAAAGGATATAGATGGTAGAGATTATATCAGAATCAAGTGGGACCCAATCACATATCGGACATCGCAAGTGAATATGATAGCCGTTGGATGGATGCAAAGTTGCAATGCGATGTGGTGATGTGAAGGGACACGTGGTGGCACAACGCTATATCATGCATCAGCGATGCAAATTCCATCGCATACTATGAAGTGGTGAGGCAATGCGATGCAAGGAATGCCATGAAATCAATAGATGTGATGCGATGCGATCGCATATCGCAATCGGAGCAGGAGAGATATCGCACATCCTTAGAATTCATGTTAGTTGCGATGCGAAGTAGTGATAAAATCAAGTGGGACCCATCGCATATCGCATATCGCAATCAGCGATGCTTATGTGATAAGAATTCGTAGGTTATATAAGTTGCGATACGAAGTAGTGATAAAATCAAGTGGGACCCATCGCATATCGCATATCGGGAGATCAGCTAGATGAAGGAACATGGATAACTGGATTTGCTGAAGTGTGATAAAGAGAGCAGATGCGATAAAGATCAAAACCGAAGCCTAAAGCATTTCAAGTCCGGGAGTATGTGGATTTTCCTTTGTAAATTGTTTCGGAGAGCAAAAGGAGGATTATAATGTAAAACAAAAAGGAAAGTATGAACGCGAGTAGAAAGGCTCGGGTAAGGACCCGACACAGAGAAAAAGGCAGAATCGGATGTTTGGAAGAGAAGTGAAGGTTGAACACTATGGGCATAGGAAAAATATGCATGGTCGGGCAAAAGGAGATATGATGACACTGTTAGAAACGCAATAGAATGGGTCAAGTCGAAAAAAATGAGCAGTTATGTAGCAGAGCTAGACTATAACAACAGAAACTGGAAAGACAGTGACAGCAACAGAAAAGACAAATGTATCGCGAACCAAGAGCTAAAAGGGATGAGTGAAATGTATTATTGTATCTATAAATGTAAATGATTTAATTAATTTTATTGTATGTGATGCAAAGGCAAGTCTCTGTAGGCAAAGCAAAACTCCACTGTAATACACAAATATATACATTCTTTTATATCATTCTAAATGTGATAGACAAGAAAATGATAAGGGGGAAGGCAAAGAGTCATACCTGTTCATTTCGAATTCCCCGTGGAATGCAAACTGTTGTGAGGTGATCCCTATAAATAATGCTACCAGCATATGCATAAAGGGAGAGAGAGAGAATGAAGAAATGAGTGAGGCAGTGAAAGAAGAAGAAGGAGCAGAGAGAGGAGTTGTGAAGATCTAGAGATGATATAAAGAAAATTTGAAGGCTGGAAGGACAACAGTTAGAAGGAGAAAAACAGAGCTGATATCCAGGTAAATCAACATATGATTTTATAGTACTAGTATGAGGAAGTTGGTGCTTCCATATCAAATTGTAGCTTGATAGATGTCCATTTGTAGCTGGCTAAGGTAGGAGCCTCCTGTAGGTGGTAGCCTGCAGAAAATAGATGGGAGTTGGAGCTTCCTTGCAAGTTGTAGCTTGCAGAATTGAGGTAGTAGCCTCCTATAGGTTGGAGCCTACATAAAATTAGTGGTGAGAGGGAGTTGGAGCTTGCCTTTGCATCACAACAATAATAAGATGTGGTTTTCTCCCTTATGGGTTTCCACTTATATCTGTTGTCTATGTGGATGATGTTTATGTGTTGATATGGTGTATCCAATCTGCTTAATACTTGTTGCTCACATATTAAGATTGTTGTTACATTATGTAATAAGTTTATCATGAAATAAAGGTGTAAATAAGTTTAAAGGAAAGTTCTAAAATTCCATGAATGTGTTAAACTAATTCACCCCCCCTCTCAGTTTAACTAAGGGTTCAACACATTATTCCAATCAAATATGTCCCACCACTTGCACCTAAAAATAACACATTGGAAATAAGAAAAATCCACTTCAACGATCTCTTGTATCTTTCCAACGTAACCTAACGTCCCTCGTACTAGGTTTTGATCATGGTGGCTAGATCAACTAGATTGATCGAACTCGAATTCCACTCCATAGTCTTGTGTGATGTTTCCAACATCGACATTTTTTGTGCAAAAATGGTGTCCATATTCCCACATAGATGGCAACAAATGCACCTATTATCAAAAAATTAAAAAGATCATAGTGTCATGTGTCTTATAAACAATAATCCAAAAGTTAAAATATGAAATGTAGATTTCTTAATATAAGTTTCAAATTTACATATAAATTAAAAAGATTATTACCGAGTTGCTACACCCAATCCCTACGTTTAGTGCATCCTCTTCATCATGCGGGTAACGACTGGTAGCACCGTATTTATCTCTGACTTGGTCAGCAACCCAAATTTTGGGGCATATTTTTGGCATATTTTCTTTTAAATGATCAGGATAAGGCACACTTATACCATTCAACCGTCTGAATTATTTCCTGTCACTATCCCATTTCATCCTGTTTTTTTCGTACAATGCAACCCACAGTTGTGTCGCTTCATAATTGTAAAGAACGAATTTATTGATTGCTTCAATTTCTGCATTCGCTAGTGAAATCAAACCAACATTATATAGTACTTAAAGATCAAAATATGAATTATATTGAAGTTCAAGATGAATATTAATTAATTTTTATAAATTTGAAAAATTATAAGTTTCTTACTCTTTATCGAGCGCTTTTTCCCACTTGTTTGGAGAAACTCTCCTTCTCTTTTGTCTTCATCCATTTCATCGTCCCAAATCACCACACTTGGTCTGTTGTGAATCTAATTGATGTAATCACTTGCATAATAGAAAGACTCATACGATATGTACCCCTCTGCCATAGACCCCTCGGGTTTTTCCCTTTATCGAACAAAACCTTTCAATTTCTTCATGTACCTCTCTAAGAAGAACATCCAACGACAAGAAACAACCCTAACTAATTCAACCTCATCTACCAGGTGGATTAGAAGATGAACCCGTAAGTCCATGAAACTCGTCGGAAGATCCTTCTCAAACATACAAACAATCTCAACTATCTCTTGACACCACCTTGGAATGCTAGCCACATGAATCTCCTTTAACGTGATCCAATGTACAAATGCAGATAATTTAGATATGGCACATCCTAGGTCTTGAGGGAATTCATGTTTCACACACCCATGCACGAGCAAAGGATAATGACACTGCAAAGTTATAAACACGTGCAATAATATACAAAATTAGTTATGTTTTATGAATATAACAAATAATAAAATCATGCTTTTAACATTATACGTACTCTTAGAAGATTCAAATGGTCATGCAATTTCAACCCTGACAAATGGTCATCCACGGTGAAGCAACGCCGTAGTGAAGACCCGTAAGAAGTTGGCACCCTCACATCCATTATAACTTCCTTTGCCAAAGATATATCATCTTTTTTTAAAATCCATGGGACATCACCTTCTTTGAAAAACCATGAATTATAGGGACCAGTGCATGCCTCTGATCCCATACTTGCTAATCGTCTTGGCCAATGTTTCTTTTTAGTTTTTGAAGTAATAAGATCTTTCCTAACAACCAATGTGTCACTTTGTTTCAATAATATGTGCCTCCATAAATAATATGAAACATTTTTAAATATATGCATGGGATCTAATAAGTGGGCAATCTTAAGATTCTCCCAATATGGGAGGTCATAAAAGATAGATTTCCTTTTTATCCCAATTGGAAATTTCTCAACATAGGTGTCGAAGAAATCTGTATCATCGAACATAGGCTCCCCATTTGAATCGAACATTTCTATGAACTCCTCCTTCTCTCTCTCATATGCTCTAATACATTCAGTTGGTGTCATTATTCGAGGCCTTTGGGTTCTCTCTTGTTTACCATTGAAAGCAGATGCTACTCTTCTGTAAGGGTGTTATTTTGGTAGGAATACCTTGGAGCAATCATGCACTGGCTTTCGTAGGTCCCTGGACCATCTAGATTTCAGAGAAGGTCCACAACATTTACATAAAAAATACCCTTTTGTTACAAGACCTATAATATTATCTTTGTATACATTAATTAATATGCATGGCATGTTAAAGAATATCAGGAAGATCAGAACAAATATTACAACAAATTAAATAACTAATATGTGAAAGAATATTGTTACATATATAAACAAATCAATAAATTAAACATGTAATTTACCAGAGCAAATTCCTAAGCCTGGATAATCATGTGTCGTGTAAGCACATATGCCATACAATGTAAAACTCCTCTCTGCTACGATGGGTCTTGATACATCATATACATTTATCCCATCCCATAATTCCTTCAATTCATCTACCAATGGTTGTAAGTAGACATCCATATTCTTCACTTGTCTTCTACTAGGGACTATGAGAGCCAACATAAGATGTTCATTCTTCATGGACAACCATGGGGGGGTATTATTATTGATCACTACTACATGCGAAACAGAATAGTTGGTGTTCTGGAGGGAATATGGGTTGATGCCATCCATGGCTATGCTGATTCGTAGACTTAGTACTTCATTATTGAAATTTTCGAGCCATGTATCCTCTATATCCTTCATGGCTATTGAATCAGTTGGTATTCGCATAACTCCCAACTCACTTCTGTGTGAGGCATGCCATCCCTGCAACATAGCTAATTCTTTGCAACGAAAGAGCCTTTGAATCCTTGGGATTATAGGCATGTGCCTCAATATCTTAAAAGGAGGACTAGTACGTGATTTACCCTTCTTTTTTGATTTATCATACCTGTCATGCCCACATTTTGGACACATCTCTTTGTCTGCATATTCTCCTCTATATAGAATACAATCATTTGGACATGCATGATATGATATGTACTCAACACCCAATATTTTCAACAATTTCTTTGCCTCTTCGCAGCTACTGGGCAAGAAATTATCACTCGGAAGAACCTTATCTCTGAATAACATGTAGTTGGTGATCATGGAAAAATATATTAATAAATGTACATTAATTTCGATATAATTATTAATGTTCATAAAATTTACCATTTCTAATGTTCATTGCAGTGTACTGATTATATTTCAAATTTATATAAGGGGAGTAATTTATGGTAACTTACCTCAAAAGTTCCAAGAAACATGCATTCGACAAGCCAAAATTTTCTTTCACATTGTACAGTAACATCATTGTCCCCAACTAGGTTGAATTTGACTGACTGCCGGGTCCAAAGAGAGGGGTGGTGGAAGAAAATTTAAGGCTTTCGAAAAAGGTGTCAGCGATATGAGCATCATCCCCTAGTTGATCATCATTTTGGAATGCATATAACAACACTGTCTCCATGGTAGTTGTATCCCTTAAGTAATCATCCATACCAACCTTTATTTGATTGCCTCCATTGCCAGCTTGTGAATAACTACTATTGCTGAGAGTGTAAAATATAGACAATAAAGTCTTTTAATGCTTTCACTAATGCTAAGGCTTGCTTCTCCATGATGTTATATTTAAGAGGAGCATCTCTTAAGGCCCTAATAAAGAAATATATTGGTTTTTCTTGCCCCAAGTCATTCTTTTGAAGTAATATTACAGCTATGATATGTTCATATGCAAAAGAAAAGATATAAAAGTCTTTGGTAAAATCCGGACTAATCAGGACCGGTGCTTGAGAAAGATCTTGTTTGACCAGTTCGAATGATTGTTTGGCTGGTAAAGTCCATTTTACACCGACATCATTCTTAAGCATGTTTGTAATTTTTTTTAATAGCTCAGCAAGATTAGGGATAAAACTCCTCAAAAAATTGATCTTTCCGATGAAAGATTGTAATTCTTTGAGGCTTCTTGGATGGCTGATCTGCAATATGCCATCTATCCTTGTAGGTTCTATTTTGATTCCCTCTTCTGAAATTATATGGCCAATAATTTTACCTTCTTGGAGACCGAAGAGTGTCTTCTTGGGATTCAATGACAAGCCAAATTTCCTACACTTCTCAAAAAAATTTCTTAGGTGAATCAAATGTTCTTCATCAGTTTTTGAGAAAACAATTATGTCATAAAGGTAAATGATTATGAAAATAGCCAATATCTTCGAAAACAAAGGCTATTTCCATGTGTTACACCATTTTTTGGTCATCTAACCTATTATCATTAGATGGACCCAAGTACACCATGTAAGACCAATTTTACCCTAAGTAAAATTGCCTTCACTATGTTAAAACAGAAAACCCCAAAAGGAAATATTAAACAAACCTATATTTGTTTGATTTTCCTCATGGAATAATTAATTAAACCATAATTTAATTATTATTCCCAGTCATGTTTAACCCAAAATCAAAGAAATTAATTAGATAAACCTTTAGTTATCTTATTATTTTCCAGGAATAATTATTTAAACCTTATTTAGATAATATTCCTTGTTAAATATGACCAAATCACCCACAAATAATTAAATAAATCACTATTTATTTAATTATCTTTCAACCACTTCCTTAAATAATTAAATAAATCATTATTTATTTGATTATCTTCTAACCGTCTCCTTAAAAAGATAAATAAATCATTTATTTATTTATTTTTAACAAATTAAGGGATTTGACCCAAGTCAAATACCTTTTCCCTCCAACAAATATAATAAAATATTCCATAAAAAGTGGATCTAGATCGGGTTAACCCATGCACCAAGATCTAGAATGACCCAATATTTTGTTATAAATAGGAGGGTTTTTCCTACCATTCTTCACCTTTTGTTGCCTATTAGATCACTCTGGATCTATACACTTGGTCCCATTTTTTCCATCATTTGCTGTGTGAGCTCCCATTGAGCTCCATTCTTTACATTGGGTTTTCTACACCAACAAGAGAGAGAAATCTTAGATCTGAAGTGCTAAGGACTTCCAAGAACCCATCCCACTGAGGAGAATTGGATACGCCTTCTTGTTTTCCTCCCAGGTGCCCGATTAATATAAAAATTCTTTCAAAAATTGTTCTTGTCTTTTCTATTGGTATATGGAGCAAACCCTTGTTTTTACTACTTAATGTCTTTCCATGCATAGATCTGGTGTTTTGCAGCTCTTTTCTTGTCTAACTAACCGCAGATCTGAAGATATTGGCAGCCACTTTTGTTGTTAGGGCTATTAGTTATGCGTAGCTAAAGAGGTCCTTTTTCGTACACTTCGACAAAGGATCTATGGCCTAATTCCATGGCCCTTTGTGTTGCCCCCCGCATTCATTAATCAAAGGAATTTTGACATACATAAAGGTGCCCCACCTGTGCAAAAGCGCTTGATTTGATCACCTCGGGAGAAATAACACCTTGTTGTAACTCGAGAACCCATCTAAGAGGGATATCCTTCGACCCAACCACCTCGTTATACATGGTCCATCTTGGGTAAGGGTAGTTGTATTTTAAAGAGGCTCGTTTAAATTTCAAGTCAATAATAGTAGCCTAATTTCCCCCTCGTTTTCTTTCTAACAGAAACCAAGTTTGATACCCACTCTGAATATCCTATTGGTATAATGATCCCAACAGCATGCATCTTTTCAATTTTTGCCTTAACTAAAGGTAATAAAACAGGGTTTATTCTCCTTAGTTTTGTTTGAAAGGCTTTTGATTATCCTTCAAAGGGATTTTATGTTGGATGATGCTGGTATCATATGATTTTAGGTCTTTGTATCCCCAAGAAAAAACATCTTTAAACTTTTTAAACCGTGCAATTTTATGTGAGCTGGGAGAGTGTTGGACATTTTTATCATATTTGGTTCTACTAGACTGCCTATGTTATACTCTTCTACATTCGTTTCCATAGGCTCCATTCTTGGTTCTTTGGCTACATCGTTAAAATAAAAAAGGTGTTCTAAAGGTGCTAGACCTCTTGGAATTTCATCATTTTTGCATTGTAAAAATTCCAAGTCTTCTTGGTCTATGTTGTCAATTGTCTCTGGTTCAAAATGATTCTCATAATGATTTATATCAGCAGCATATGTTATTTCCACTTCTGTGATTTGTTCAATATATAAAAAAAATTCTTTATGGCTGGTTTCTGATATTGGTATGCTGAAATCATTTTCTGATTTCAAGAAATCATCTATGTGTTTGGCAGAGTCAAACACTTGCCAGTGATCTTCATTATCAGGCACAGCAGGCCTGTGTTTTACCTTTACGCTAAGTTGTTCATTTATCTCAGGTATTTGGCAATTTCTGGCGTTGAAAGCGAGTTCATTTGCTAGATGATTCATTACTCTAGGTATGAAAATAAGTTCATACTTTTCAAAGGTTTTCAATAGATCAAAGGCAGCATTGCGATATTTCCTAAGCCTTGGATTTATAGCTGAGTATTCTCCTTTGATTTGTCTTATGATAAGTTCAGAATCTCCTAAGATTGACATCCTCTGGGCTTCTAACTGTTTAAGAAATTGTAAGCCTATGAGAAGTGCTTCATACTCAGCAATATTGTTAGTGCATGGGAAATCCAATTTATATGAAAAAATCTGATTTGTATTTTGAATCCACACACCTGCTCCTGCACTTGTTTTATTACAAGATCCATCAAATTTTATTGTCCAAAGTATGCCATCCTTATTTTCATTCTCTCGTTGCTGTTGATTTTCAATGTTTTGCATTTGATGCGAGGGAAGATTTGATTGTTCTGGTGAACTGATTGGGTCAATTTTTTCCTTATCTTGTTGAGTAATTTTACCACTTTCATTAAGAGGAAAAAGGAATATAAACTGATTTAATGAACATATTGATATTTGTTTGGTTTGTATATGTTGCTCACCATGTACTTCATGTGCGATTCCCTGTATAGTCTTCTGTTTTGGTTGAAAACAGGGATGGTGGCATAATACATGTCCTTTTGAAGGCTTCCCTGAAGTTTGGCTCCCCAAGATCTTGACAAGAGCATGCCATACTTAGGGGGAATGTCAGCTAAAACTATGTCCATGACTAAACTCTTAGCAAGGATTTGAGATAGATTAACACATAAATCTTTGATTAAACCCAAATATTTGACTCTGCTTGAGTCAAAGGAATACAAGTCTTTGTATGGTTTAGTAATTTCTAAAGCCTAAGCTTTCCATCACTACCTTGGGCATTAGATTGTGTGAAGCTCCTGAGTCTAACATGGCATTATGTAAAATTTTCTCATGTATGTTCAAGCTAACATAGAAGGGAGGGACAGCCCCTTCTTGGTATTTTCCTTCAACTTCTAGACCAAAAAATAACTCAGGTTTGTCATCTGTCAAGTTTAAGGTGTCAGTATCACTTCCTAAGTTCAAAGCTTTCAAAATTGGTTTTTGTACACCTCTTGGGTTACTAGTTCAGCCTAGGGAATGGTAATTTTTATCTTAGCAATCTCTCCCTAAAGACTGAAAGGAACAATCGACTTGTTCATATTTACATTTGTCTTTTCAATTGAATTCTTTTCAGCAACTTTGATTTGTTGAACCTTGTTTGGACTAGTAATTGGAATAGTTTTATTAGGACCACTAGCTGAAGTGCTAGGGGTACTCTGTTCAACATTTGACTGGACACTTTTGTCTTTGTTTATGTCTGGTTTCTTGGTCACAATGTTGGTTTTTCTGCTATCTTTTTGGGCTGAGTTTCTGTGTTTTTCTTGACATCAGAATTAGTTTTTTTGTCCTTTGAATTATCTATGTTACCCTTGCTCATAAGATCATACTGTTTGTGTACCTCCATGATTTCATTTTCAAACCCCAATCTATAGTCATCAGAATCTTCATAGGTGTTTGTACTGTGATCAGAGAAAAACTCTTTTTCTTCTTCGGTGAGGAAAACATCATCCCCACTGTCTGATCCAATCAAGTTTACATGAGATTCTCCCAACCTTTCCAACTCCCTGTCTTCCTCATATTGATCTACATATTTTTGTTGGAAGGGAGGTCTAATCTGTTGGTCACTTTCTTTTTTCTTATCTTGATTGTTTTCTCTTCTAAAATTCTAATTTTTATTTCTGTTTTGGTAATTTTGAGGTTCTCTTGGTGGCACTCTCTCATTTAAATTTATCTTCTCGAGCATCCTGTCCATTACCTTCACTAGGTTGTCAATTTTTGTGTCAGAAGTTGAGGTTGAGGGTAGTAGTTCATCTTTATAAGTTACCCTCTTCTCTGATCTCAACTTATTTCTTTTCTCAATTATATTTTCTTCTACGCTCACAACTCCTTTCTGCATGTCTTCTAAGTTTGATTAATCCCTCTCCCTTAACTAATACATTATGTCAGCATCAAGGCCTTCATGATATCTTACTAAGGCCATGCCTTGAGGAGGTTTCATGTGAGGTGGAAGAGCATTGTAAACACTATTGAACCTAGTGGAGTAATCATGAACACTCTCCCCTTGATTTCTCTTGAGGCTGCTATACTCTGCTAGTATTTGGAGAGGATTCTTTTTGAGTTCCCATTTGTTGATGAATGTTTAACGCAAGGCAGGATTATCATTTATGCTGCTAGGAGGTAAGTTTTTAAACCATTTCTTTACATATCCTCCTAAACTTTGGGCGAATATTCTCATCTTCATTGTTTCTTCTTCTATCTCCATGTAATCGAAAGCATCTTCCATCCTATCTACATGTTGTTGAGCTGTTGTAGACTCTTTTCCAGTGAAATGAGGGATTTTGGATTGGTAATGATTTGGTAAGGGAAGTAGAGTTTATGGTAACACTAATGGGGCATACCATGTTGCCATGGCTGGAAATAAGGGTGGATTTACAAGAGGTGGATTTACAAAAGTGAAAGTGGGCTGAAATGGAGTGTTTTGAACAGTGGTAGTATGAATTGGAGTGTGAGAACTACTTGGGCCAGCAAACTGATTTTGAGCAGACTTGTTGTGGAAAATACTAAAGTGATGAAGAAGCTGGGAGTCAGGAGGAGTGGAAGGTGAGGCTTTCCTACTGAAGCTTTGTTGCAATTCTGAAATTTCAAGATCATTTTGGTTCAAATCACCTTGAGATCTGATTCTAAAGATGTTCTTTGTATGATGTAAATCAAAGTTTGAATCCTCTAAGACAACAAGGTTTTCAGGGACAGAATTTGTTCTTAAGAGGCTCCTGCTAGCAGCTAATTTTCCAGAGTTAGAAGTCTACTACAGAATTCTCTCAAGATTGTCAATGATTAAAGGAGGCTTTGGGTCTGGATGCGATCTAGTGTTGATCCTATGTGAAGCCAGACTGTTTTTCAAAAATGAGAGAGGTTGATATTTTTAGGGACTTTTTTTGGAAGGTTCACCTCTCAGGATGTTTTATCTAGTATGGGACTAGGCTTCTAAACTTCTTCAAGGCTGGTTAACATAGTCCTAAAGAGATCTGGGAACCTGGATGAGTAATAGGCCTACTGGGGCTAGTGGAGTCGCCAGGTGGAAAGTTTTTAGCTTTTATGAAGGTAAAATATTGGATGGTCCCACCACCATGTTTATTATGAAGCCAAACTAAAATGTTTTGGGTTTTTTCCGAGTTATTTTGGTCTTATAGGTTAAGAGAGTGTCCTAAATATGATTTAACACTTAGCTAAGGTGTCTAAATCATACAGAGTTCACTCTTATGGCTTGGTAACTGATTCCTTCAAGGTTTGATAAGGTTTAAAGAGAATCCTAAGGGTTACTTAGTTTGTCACTAATTCAATTAAGTCCTATTATGATTACCATTTGTCAGGTAGTGCTTGAAGAAGGTTACTTATGTTATACTGGACAGTGAGTGTTCTAATTTTGAAGATTTTACTCAGGGTGCCACCGTGATCGCCATTTTATTGGTGGTGATGAGGTGGCTGATAATCACTGTATAATATTTGAAAAATAAGGGATTTCTGGAGTCCTAAGGGGTACTTAGATTGTCACAAACTCAAAAGTGTCCCACCATGATCACCATTATGTTGGCATCCCATGTTTTGATAGTTTGGAAAATCAAAAGACAAGGCAGCATCAGAACCAATATTTAGAGTTCCAGGATCTAGTCCTCCTGTTCTCAGAGAGGGATCTCTCAAATGTTTGTTTTCAAAGGTTTATCTTGTGTGCTTGGAGTATTGGTTTTAGACTAGTTATTAAGTGCAGGTGTTTGATTGTTTGTTTGGTTGAATTGATACAACAGAACATGAAAGGTCTAGGAAAGATATATAGAATGGAGAAACATCTGGTTCATTGGGAAATGGAGTCAAGAAGAGGTCATAACATACTCATCAATGGATATGGGATATCAGAGGGAAAATCTAACTTGGCCACAGGATCCTTTGGTTTTTTGAATGAGATGGGCATCAATGATTTGGAAAGAGAAGTTTAATTCTCAAACAAAGGGAATTTTAAAGCACAGTTTGAACAAAAAAGAGCTATTTGGTAGATGGGGCTAACCATAAAATCTAAAAATCACACCTCTAAGAAAATAATGATTTCAAAACAACTTTTAAAATGAAATCTAAGATTCAGAGAACACCCTATTTCCTCAAATATTTTTTTTCAAATGACTAACAAAACATAAAAGATTCACTGATAATTGCAGTCATAGAAGAGGGAACACCTAACACATCTATGATTACAACTATAAATACCTTTAAGGCAATTGTTTAAGCAAGGACAAAGGGCAAGATCAGAACAGACCTCCTTGGCTCACTATAAATAGAAATACTTCAAAGGGAGACTTCAATAACATTTTTTAAGTGGCAACAGACAAGCAGGGAGAACCATAAATCATGCTGAAACCAACTGTTCGAACTATTAAGGAAATAAACAAGCATGAGGACTAAAGAGAGAGATTAAAGACTCTAAAATACCTCAGCGGAAGAAAACATGAAACAATGAAGGATGAATAGGTCTAAGGTGCTTCCAGGAGTTATTTCTTAGCCTAAAACTTTTAACCTACTATAGTAAGAAATTATGGAACAGAATGAAAACAAGAGAAAACATTAAACAGTTCAAAATACTTCACCAATAGCCAAGCTCATGGATCCAATGATATCGCCTTCTCAAGAACAAGCATGCAACAACATCATTAGGACTTCCAAGACTTCAATTTCTTCTTCAACTTTAACAGACTATGTATTATTTCAGAGAGTTTCAGTATTACAACTAGTGATCAACCAATGAACACTTTCTCATCTTCTCCAGTAATATTTATAGAATAATGAGGAGGTGGAATGGGATAAAATATCTTCTAAGTTCAATTAATATAGTGCATTGTCTCTCGGCCTTTGAGGGGCTTAATAGAGAAGATTTTTGGTATTTCCCTTGTATTAATTGGTTTACATTAACTATTAGGCTTGCTGGAAAGAATTTGTTGACTTCAAGGCTCCTCGTTATCCTTGCAATACTTTTGCTGACAGTTTACAATAAGTTCCTTTGGTTGAATTAACTGGTCAGCTGTATTGATGCAAAATATCTCCTGGTCTGGTAATAACTTCGGCCTTCTTTTGATTGATTTGAGGCTGTAGGTGGCTCTGTGGTAACCAGGGGATTCAATTAGCCCATGATGTGGAAGCGTAGGCCCTCTATCTGAGAAAACACTCATGATTTTCTTCAAACTATGTTTAGTTGGGAGGATTAGGCTTTTAATAATCAATTTTAGCCATAATCCCCCACATATTTGTCTTCAATCTTCCGTGTTGGTGCATTTTTTGTCTCTCGACACTGATACTCTTTGATTTGTGATTGAATTGTTGTGTTTATTGGTGTGTAGGGCTATGTAGGGGTGATATGGCATCAATGCCTCATGAAACACCGATGAACGTTAATTTTAAACCCTGCGAATGATTTTTCTTTGATGAATCGAAGGCAGGAGGAACGCCACCCTCTGCCTTTAAATTTTCTTCAAACACAGCGGAAAAAACTATTGGAACCCTAAAAAATACAAATAATGTTATAAAATCCTGCATGTATAAGTTTACTTCTTCAGAAGGCGCGTGGAGAGAGCGTGGTTGTTGGATGGCATCATCCAATGGTCGAGATTGAATAGAGGAGGTCAAAGGAGAGCGGGGGAGGAAATTAAATCGCAACCGTTGATCACGCAAAGATCAACGGTCGGGAGCGAGGGTGAATAAACAATGTGAAGGGGTCATGTTTTTTTAGAAAAATAAAATAAAAATGGGAAAACAGGTTTAAAACCTTTGTATCGGCAAAAAATGATCAAAAATCATTTTCGGGGTTCGGGAAGATCGTGGGCCGTCGGATGAGATCGGCCCACGCGATCAACGGCGTAGAAAAGGTGCTAATAAACCTTAGAAAACATGCCCAGACATCAAACCTTTAATAAAATCTAGATGAATAAAACCCCCGGGTCTGGAAATTTTGACTGGATGAGGAATTAGGGAGATGAATTTTGGGTCATCAATCTGTAGATCAGATCGACGATGGAAATTCTTTTAATACCACATCGTACCCTAAATTATCACACGGGCATCTTCGGAGAGAGACTACCATCCAATGAGCAGCCCCAGATCGGACAGTGGACGTCAATATTGCCCCAGGTCAAGGTCCGAACTTTAATGTGCGATGAGCAGCGCTTTTTGAATAGTGTTCAAGGCCACGCGTCGGGCGGTGAATGGAATCGCTGTCGATTGGGAAAAAACCGTGCTTCGCTTGAAAGCAGTGCGATGGATGCCACCCAGTTTTCACAATATTAAGTGGTTGGCGGGGACCACCGGGGAAATATATCCGGCGCCGTCGATCTGCAAATCAGATCAACGGTGGAGAGCAACTAGCATTTTAAACCAACAGAAAACATTAGGATATAGTAAAAATTAAAAAAATTATATAAAAATAAGGTTTAATATGTTGGGGGCGAAAAAAATAAATTTGAATATGGCTTGGTGCCTGTCTGCGGGGCCGTGGACTATATGGAAAGCCATATGACCCGAGGTTTTATGGAGGAAGGGCTAATTGCGATTGGGCAATGTGATAAGTGCTTGGAAGGTTGGTGCTCGGTTCTAGCACCAAGACGCATGGAGGGGAAGGGTTAAAGACTTAGCCCAAGGGGGCTTAAGTCTATAATATATATAAAAATAAAAATAAAATGATTTTCATAGATTTTCAATGATTTTCAATGGTTTTTGGGGGTTTCGATAGGAAAAGAAGGAGTCTTTAAACCTTATCAAAGGCATTTTAATGAAAGGAAAGGGGGAAAAGATGAAAATGAAAGATTTCATGGGGGATAAAGGGGTTAAAACGAGGTTAGTTTTGGAGTTGGAAGGGAGGATGAAAAAAGGAGTTTGCAGCAGTATTTTGGCTTTGAAATCAGCAGAATTTCTGAGTGTGAAATGAGCACAGCAGTGAAGATTTAGGACAGAGGCATGAGGCCTTCAAAAGTATCCAAGAGCCAACACTTTTTGTAATAAAATTTGTTCCTTGAAGGATGAAAAAATGATTTAGCCACCTTTTGGTATAACAAATTTTTATAGGTGGCTAACAGTGGCTCCACTTGGGGATGGTGCCTTCTTGAAGGCATCAAGAATTTCAGGCTTGCCTTCTCTGGGAGGCTGATCAGTTTCCTTATCCATTGGGCTGCATTAATTTTTGTGGATGATCTTCTTATGCTCTGAAACATATTAGCATCCATACATCAACAATGGATATCTTATCAACAAGCTTTCTACCTACCCAATCCTACTGATCTAACATTTTTTCTTCTTTAGAGTGCACTTGGATTGGCAAACTCTTTCACAACATTTTATTCTTTTGAAAGCAGGAAATCTAATCTATTTCTACTTCTTATTTGTCTATGGACTCATATTAAACAGTTGAGCCCATATGATTCTTTACCTAATCTACTGTCTGTTGGGATTAAACTGTCCAACAGAATTTATTCTCTAAATTCTACAACAAAAATTTAAAAAACAATCAAGTTAGGATTGAACAGTCTAACTTGATGCTGGTCTATGGCATAAAAACAAGCTTCACATAGACATTATTTTGCACAAAATTTAAAACAAAATGGAAAGCTTGAGATCTGAAATTTCAAAGCATTTCCTTCCCCTTTTTTACAGCTCTGTTTTGATCTTTGTTTGAGTTGTCTTTGCTTGTCCTCTGGTTCAGATTTTAAGCTAATGGGAACCATCTTTACATCTTTCTTGACTCAAAATTGGAAATAGATTTGAGTCACTTTCTTTAGAGACTTAAGTTCATATTTTTAGCATGTTTGAACCTTTAATCTCTATCCTAAACTATCTACTGATAAGCCAAGATTAAACGGTTTGGCAAATCAAATTTACTATCCTATCAGAAGAAAATTTAAAGCTAATTAGTCAAGATTAGATAGTTTGACTATCTAGGAGTGTGTTCTTTAGGAGTGGCATTTGAGCTTGCACGCTTTCATATTTGTTTCTCTTTTTTGGTATGGGGCTATACCTTTATTGTTTTTGACAATCTGCCCTCTTTTCTTTCTTTCTCTATTTTTGTATTTTTGATTTTCATAACTTTGAATGCAATGTTCAGTCTATGATATTTACAATGAAAATAAAATTCCTTTAAAACTCAAGACTCTTGGCAGAAGTAATGCTTGAGCATATTGCCATTGAAAAGACCTCCATATAGATCTTCTCCATTCAATTATTTCAGGAAAAATGCATTGCGACCCCTCTCAGCATGAATAATATAGGGCCCTTTCCACAAGTTCTCAAACTTTCCATGTTTTCCTTTCTCTTCTCTCCTTGAATCCCACTTAAGAACAACATTTCCAACTTGGAAATTTTCTGCCTTAGTTGTCTTATCAAATAGCTTCTTCGTATTTTCTTGGAATAACTGTGTTCTTTCATAGACTTCCTCTCTGGTCTGTTGTAAATGGATTTTTTGGTTGATTCTTCTCTACATATCATTCTCTTCAATCTGCACTTCTTGAAGGACTTTCATGACTGGAACTCCCAATGAGGTGGGAAAAACTGCATCCATGCCATAAACTAGCTGATAGGGGGACATATTTATTGATTTCTTTGTAGTTAACCTATCAGCCCATAAGGCATGAACCAGTTTACTGTGCCATGATTTCTGATTTTGTTCCAACAGTTTTTTAATGATATTGATGAGGCTCTTGTTGGAAGATTCAACCAATCCATTTCCTTGGGGATATTAAGCAGTGGAATGGCCCAAGGTTATGTGGTATTTGTAACAGAAATCAACCATCTTTTTATATTTAAAAGCAGCAGCATTTTCTATTATGATTTTTCTGGGACAACCAAATCTGGATAGGATATTTGTTTCAAGAAACTTGATAATGATAGAGTCATTAGCATTTCTGGAGGGTATAGCTTCTATCCATTTGGTAAAGAAGTCAGTGGCTATGAGGATCCACTTATGTTGAGCTGAGGAGGATGGATGAATTTCCCCAATGAAGTCTAAACCCCATTGTTGAAAAGGTGCCTCAACTCTGATAGGATGTAAGGGTAAGGGAAGGAGTTTTCTTTTGCCATCAAAAATTTGACACTTATGGCAAGACATGACCAACTTTTGAGTGTCTGGGAAAAGGGTAGGCCAATAGTAACCAGATCTAAGAATTTTGTTTGTTGTGGCCTTCCAGTAGAGGTGTCCTCCACATTCTCCATCATGCAACTCATGCATGATTTTTCCTGCATCATCTTCAAGTAAACATTTAAGAAAAATTCCAACAACATTTTTCCAATATAATACCCCATCTAAGATGCAAAAACTCAAAGCTTTTTGTTTCAAAAATCTAGCTTTAGTTTTAGACAAAGAAGGAGGGGCATTTAAATATAAAAGCACATAAATAATGTCAGCATACCAAGGAGAATTCAGAAATGTTTCTTCAATGAAAGGAGCAGTAGATTCTTCTATTTCTTCCAACACATCTACCATATTCATGTCTAGTGCTTGGAAGTTAGACTCAACCATAATTTTTGCTAATCCTTGCCCTTTAACTAGTTTGGTGGGCCTGATTTCTAAGTCATATTCAAGAATAGTTGCAATCCATTTTCCCCTTTTACCATCGGGGTCTTGACTTAGAATGTCCTTGACAACAGTATGTGGAACAAAAGCAATTATGTGAGAGTGTAAAATATAGACCCTAAAGTCTTTTAATTCTTTCACTAATGCTAAGGCTTGCTTCTCCATGATGTTATATTTGAGAGGAGCATCTCTTAAGGCCCTACTAAAGAAAGATATTGGTTTTTCTTGCCCCAAGTCATTCTTTTGAAGTAATACTGCAGATATTGTATGCTCAGATGCAAAAGAAAAGATATAAAAGTCTTTGGTGAAATCTGGACTAATCAAGACTGGTGTTTGAGTAAGAGCTTGTTTGACCAGTTCGAATGATTGTTTAGCTGGTAAAGTCCATTTTACACCGACATCTTTCCTAAGAATGTTTGTAATGTTTTTTAATAGCTCGGCAAGATTAGGAATAAACCTCCTTAGAAAATTAATCTTTCCGATGAAAGATTGCAATTCTTTGAGGCTCCTTGGATGGCTGATCTGCAATATGCCATCTATCCTTGTAGGGTCTATTTTGATTCCCTCTTCCGAAATTATATGGCCAAGAAGTTTACCTTCTTGGAGACCAAAGAGTGTCTTCTTGGGATTCAATGACAAGCCAAATTTCCTACACTTCTCAAAAACTTTTCTTAGGTGAATCAAATGTTCTTCATCAGTTTTTGAGAAAACAGTTATGTCATCAAGGTAAATGATTATGAAATAGCCAATATCTTTAGAAAAGGCTATGTACATGGCCCTTTGGAAGGTGGCCCTTGCATTAATTAATCCGAAAGGAATTTTGACATACATAAAAGTGCCCCAAGGTGTAGTGAAAGCAGTTTTGATTTGATCACTTGGGAGCACTAACACCTGGTTGTAACCCAAGAACCCATCTAAGAGGGATATCCTTTTCGACCCAACTACCCTTTGAAGTATATGGTCCATCTTGGGTAAGGGGTAGTTGTCTTTCAAAGAGGCTCTATTTAAATTTCTGAAGTCAATACAAAGCTTGATTTCCCCTGTTTTCTTTCTAACAGAGACTAAGTTTGATACCCAGTCTGAATATCTAATTGGTACAATGATCCCAGCAGCATGCATATTTTCAATTTCTGCCCTAACTAAAGGGATTAAAAGAGGGTTTATTCTCCTTAGTTTTTGTTTAAAAGGCTTTTGATTTTCCTTCAAAGGGATTTTATGCTGGATGATGCTGGTATCATACGATATTAGGTCCTTGTATCCCCAAGCAAAAAAATCTTTAAACTCTTTGAACAACTCTATGTACTACAGTTTTATGTGAGCTGGGAGAGTGCTGGACAACTTGATCATCTTGGGTTCTGCTAGACTGCCTATGTTATGCTCTTCTACATTCGTTTCCATAGGCTCTATTCTTGGTTCTTTGGCTACATCGTTAAAATCAAAAAGGTGTTCTAAAGGTGCTAGACCTCTTGGAATTTCATCATTTTTGCATTGTAAAACTTCCAAGTCTTCTTGGTCTACGTTGTAAATTACCTCTGCTTCAAAAGGATTTTCATAATTATTTATATCAGTAGTATATGTCATTTCAACTTCTGGGATTTGTTCAATATACAAACAATTTTCTTTATGGCTGGTTTCTGATATTGGTATGCTAAAATCATTTTCTAATTTCAAGAAATCATCTATGTGTTTTTCAGAATCAAACACTTGCCAGTGATCTTCGTTATCAGGCACAATAGGCCTATGTTTTACCTTCACACTAAGTTGTTCATTAATCTTAGGTATTTGGCAGTTGCTGGCATTGAAAGCGAGTTCATTTGCTAGATGATTCAGTTCTCTTGGAATGAAAATAAGTTCATACTTTTCAAAGGTTTTCAATAGATCAAGGGCAGCGTTTCGATATTGCCTAAGCCTTGGATTTCTAGCTGAGTATTCTCCTTTGATTTTTCTTATGATAAGTTCAGAATCTCCTAAGATTGATATCCTTTGGGCTTCTAATTGTTTGAGCAATTGTAAGCCTAGGAGAAGTGCTTCATACTTAGCAATATTGTTAGTGCATGGGAAATCCAATTTATATGAAAAACCCTGATTTGTATTTTGAATCCACACACCTGCTCCTGCACTTATTTTATTACAAGATCCATCAAATTTTATTGTCCAAAGTATGTCATCCTTAATTTCATTCTCTTGTTGCTGTTGATTGTCAATGTTTTGAATTTGATTCGAGGGAAGATTTGATTGTTCTGGTGAACTGATTTGGTCTATGTTTTATTATCTTGTTGAGTAATTTCATCTTCATTACATAAAATAAAGGAATCTAAACTTGACTAAATAGAATAGATTGGAGAGTTGTTTGGTTTGTCTATGTTGCTCACCATGTACTTCATGTGAGATTCCCTATATAGTCTTCTGTTTTGGTTAAAAACGGGAATGGTGGCATAAGACATGTCCATTTGAAGGCTTCCCTGAAGTTTGGCTCCCCAAGATCTTGATAAGAGCATGCCATACTTAGGGGGAATGTTAGCTACAACTATGTCCATGACTAAACTCTTAGCAGGGATTTGGGATAAGTTAACACACAAATATTTGATTAAACCCAAACATTTGACTCTGCTTGAGTCAAAGGAATACAAATCTTTGTATGGTTTAGTAATTTCTAAGCCTAAGCTTTCCATCACTACCTTGGGCATTAGGTTGTGTGAAGCTCCAGAGTCTAACATGGCATTATGTAAGATTTTCTCATGTATGTTCAAGCTAACATAGAAGGGAGGGACAACCCCTTCTTGGTATTTTCCTTCAACTTCTAGACCAAACAACAACTCAGGTTTGTCATCTGTCAAGTTTAAGGTGTCAGTATCACTTCCTAAGTTCAAAGCTTTCAAAACTTAGTTTTTGTACACCTCTTGGGTTACTAGTTCAGCTAGGGGAATGGTAATTTTTATCTTAGAAATATCTCCCTCAATACTGAAAGGAACAATCGACTTGTTCATATTTACATCTATTTTTTCAATTGAATTCTTTTCAGCAACTTTGATTTGTTGAACCTTGTTTGGACTAGTAATTGGGACAGTTTTATTAGGACCACTAGCTAAAGTGCTAGGGGTACTCTGTTCAACATTTTACTGGACACTTTTGTCTTTTTTTATGTCTGGTTTCTTGGTCACAATGTTGGTTTTTTCTGCTATCTTTTTGGGCTGAGTTTTTGTGTTTTTCTTGACAGCAGAATTAATGTTTTTTTCCTTTGAATTATCTATTTTCCCCTTGCTCCTAAGATCATATTGTTTGTGTACCTCCATGATTGCATTTCCAAACCCCAATCTATAGTCATCAGAATCTTCATAGGTGTTTGCACTGTGATCAGAGAAAAGCTTTTGTTCTTCCTCGGTGAGGAAAACATCATCCCCACTGTCTAATCCAATCAAGTTTACATGAGATTCTCCCAACCTTTCCAACTCCCTATCTTCCTCATATTGATCTACATAGTTTTGTTGGAAGGGAGGTCTAATCTGTTGGTCACTTTCTTTTTGCTTATCTTGATTGTTTTCTCTTCTAAAATTCTAATTTTTATTTCTGTTTTGGTTATTTTGAGGTTCTCTTGGTGGCACTCTCTCATTTAAATTGATTTTCTCGAGCATCCTCTCCATTACCTTCACTAGGTTGTTAATTTTTGTGTCAGAAGTTGAGGTTGAGGGTAGTAGGTCATCTTTATAAGTTACCCTCTTCTCTGATCTCAACCTATTTCTTTTCTCAATTATATTTGCTTCTATGCTCACAGCTCCTTTCTGCATGTCTTCTAAGGTTGAGTAATCCCTCTCCCTTAACTGATACATCATATCAGCATCAAGGCCTTCAAGATATGTTACTAATGCCATGCCTTGAGGATGTTTCATGTGAGGTGGAAGAGCATTGTAAACGCAATTGAACCTAGTGGAGTAATCATGAACACTCTCCCCTTGATTTCTCTTGAGGCTGCTATACTCTACTAGTATTTGGAGAGGATTCTTTTTGAGTTCCCATTTGTTGATGAATGTTTGATGCAAGGTAGGAAGATCATTTATGTTGTTAGGAGGTATGTTTTTAAACCATTTCTTTACATCCCCTCCTTAACTTTGGGCGAAGATTCTCATCTTCACCGTTTCTTCTTCTATCTCCATGTAATTGAAAGCATCTTCCATCCTATCTACATGTTGTTGAGCTGTTGTAGACTCTTTTCCAGTGAAACGAGGGATTTTGGATTCGTAATCATTTGGTAGGGGAAGTAGAGGTTGTGGTAACACTAATGGGGCATACCATGTTGCCATGGATGGAAATAAGGGTGGATTTACAAGAGGTGGATTTACAAAAGTGAAAGTGGGCTGAAATGGAGTGTTCTGAACAGCGGTAGTATGAATTGGAGTGTGAGAAATACTTGGGCCAACAAATTGATTTTGGGCAGACTTGTTGTCGAAAAGACCAAAGAGATGATAAAGCTGGGAGTCAGGACGAGTGGAAGGTGAGGGTTCTCTACTGAAGCTTTGTTGCAATTCTGCAATGTCAAGATCAGTTTGGTTGAAATCACCTTGAGATCTGGTTCTAAAGATGTTCTTTGTATGATGTAAATCAAAGTGTGAATCCTTTAAGACAACAAGGTTTTCAGGGACATAATTTTTTCTTAAGAGGCTCCTGCTAGCAGCTGATTTTCAAGAGTTAGAAGTCTGCCACAGAATTCTCTCAGGATTGTCAACGATTAAAGGAGGGTTTGGGCCTGGATGGGATCTAGTGTTGATCCTATGTGAAGCCAGACTGTTTTTCAAAAATGAGAGAGGTTGAGATTTTTAGGGACTTTTTTTGGAAGGTTCACCTCTCAAGATGTTTTATCTAGTATGGGACTAGGCTTCTAAACTTCTTCAAGGCTGGATAACACAGTCCTAAAGAGATCTGGGAACCTGGATGAGTAATAGGCCTACTGGGGCTAGTGGAGTCGCCAGGTGGAATTTTTTTAGCTTTTATGAAGGTAAAATATTGGATGGTCCCACCACCATGTTTATTATGAAGCCAAACTGAAATGTTTTGGGTTTTTTTCTGAGTTATTTCAATCTTACGGGTTAAGAGAGTGTCCTAAATTTTATTTAACACTTAGCTAAGGTGTCTAATCATACAGAGTTCACTCTTATGGCTTGGTAATTGATTCCTTCAAGGTTTGATAAGGTTTAAAGAGAATCCTAAGGGTTACTTAGTTTGTCACTGATTCAATTAAGTCCTATTATGATTCCCATTTGTCAGGTAGTGCTTGAATAAGGTTACTTATGTTATACTGGACAGTGAGTGTTTTAATTTTGAAGATTTTACTCAGGGTCCCACCGTGATCGCCATTATGTTGGTGGCGATGAGGTGGCTGATAATCACTGTATAGTATTTGAAAAATAAGGGATTTCTGGAGTCCTAAGGGGTACTTATATTGTCACTAACTCAGAAGTGTTCCACCGTGATCGCCATTATGTTGGCGTCCCGTGTTTTGATAGTTTGGCAAATCAAAAGACAAGGCAACATCAGAACCAATCTTTAGAGTTCCAGGATCTAGTCCTCCTGTTCTCAGAGAGGGATATCTCAAATGTTTGTTTGCAAAGGTTTATCTTGTGTGCTCTGAGTATTGGTTTTAGACTAGTTATTAAGTGCAGGTGTTTGATTTTTTGTTTGGTTGAATTGATACAGAAAAACATGAAAGGTCTAGGAAAGATATATAGAATGGAGAAACATATGGTTTATTGGGCAATGGAGTTAAGAAGAGGTCATAACATACTCATCAATGCATATGGGATATCAGAAAGCAAATCTAACTTGGCCATAGGATCCTTTAGTTTTTGGAATGAGATGGACATCAATGATTTGGAAAGAGAAGTTTAATTCTAAAAGAAAGGGAATTTGAAAGCACAATTTGAACAATAAAGAGCTATTTGGTAGATAGGGCTAACCATAAATTCTACAAATAACACCTCTAAGCAAATAATGATTTCAAAACAAATTTTAAAATGAAATCTAAGATTCGGGGAACACCCTATTTCCTCAAAGATTTTATTTCAAATGACTTAGAAAACATAAAAGATTCACTGATAATTGCATTCATAGAAGAGGGAACACTTAACACATTTATGATTACAACTATAAAGACCTTTAAGACAACTTTTTAAGCAAGGGCAAAGGGCAAGATTAGAACAGACCTCCTTGGCTCACTATAAACAGAAATACTTCAAAAGGAGACTTCAATAACAGTTTTTAATTGGCAACAGACAAGCAGGGAGAACCATAAATCATATTGAAACCAACTGTTCGAACTATTAGGGAAATAAACAAGCATGAGGACTAAAGAGAGAGATTAAAGACTCTAAAATACCTCAGTGGAAGAAAACATGAAACAGTGAAGGATGAACAGGTCTAAGGTGCTTCCAGGAGTCATTTCTTAGCCTAAAAATTTCAACCTACTGTAGTAAGAAATTATGGAACAGAATGAAAACAAGAGAAAACATTAAACAGTTCAGAATAATTCACCAACATCCAAGCTCATGGATCCAATGATAGAGCCTTCTCAACAACAAGAATGCAACAACATCATCAGGACTTCCAAGACTTCAATTTCTTCTTCAACTTCAACAGACTATGTATTATTTCAGAGAGTTTCAATATTAAAACTAGTGATCAACCAACCAACACTTTCTCATCTTCTCCGGTAATATTTATAGAAGAATGAGGAGGTGGAATGGGATAAAATATCTTCTAAATTCAATTAAGACAGTGCATTGTCTCTCGACCTTTGAGTGGCTTAATAGAGAAGATTTTTGGTATTTCCCCTGTATTAATTGGTTTAGATTAACTATTAGGCTTGCTCGAAAGAATTTTTTGACTTCAAGGCTCCTCATTATCCTTGCAATAACTTTTGCTGACAGTTTACAATAATTTCCTTTGGTTGAATTAACTGTTCAGCTATGTTGATGCAAAATATCTCCTGGTCTAGTAATAACTTCGGCCTTCTTTTGATTGATTTGAGGCTGTAGGTGGCTCTGTGGTAACTAGGGGATTCAATTAGCCCCTGATGTGGCAGCGTAGGCCCTCTATCTGTGAAAACACTCATGATTTTCTTCAAACTGTGTTTAGTTGGGAGGATTAGGCTTTTAATAATCAATTTTATTCGTAATCCCCCACAAATTTGTCTTCAATCTTCCGTGCTAGTGCGTTTTTTGTCTCTCGACACTGATACTCTTTGATTTGTGATTGACTTGTTGTGTTTATTGGTGTGCAGGGTTGTGCATGGGTGATATGGCGTCAATTCCTCATGAAACACCGATGAACGTGAATTTTAAACCCTACGAATGATTTTTCTTTGATGAATCGAAGGTGGGAGGAACGTCACCGTCTGCCTTTAAATTTTCTTCAGACACAGCAGAAAAAACTATTGGAACCCTACAAAATACAAATAATGTTATGAAATCCTGCATGTATAATTTTACTGCTTCAGAAGGCACATGGAGAGAGCGTGGCCATTGGATGGCATCATCCAACGGTCGAGATTGATTAGAGGAGGTCAAACGAGAGCGTGGGAGGAAATTAAATTGAAACCGTTGATCGCGCAAAGATCAACGGTTGGGAGTGGGGTGACTAAACAACATGAAGGGGTCATGTTTTTTTAGAAAAATAAAATAAAAATGGGAAAACAGGTTTAAAACGTTTGTATTGGCGAAAAATGATCAAAAATCATGTTCGAGGTTCGGGACGATCATGGGCCGTCAGATGAGATCGGCCCACGCAATCAACGACGTAGAAAAAGTGCTAATAAACCTTAGAAAACATGCTCGGACATCAAACCTTAAATAAAATCCAGATGAATAAAACCCCCGGGTCTGGAAATGTTGACTGGACGAGGAATCAAGGCAATGAATTTTGGGTCGTCGATCTGCAGATCAGATCGACGGCGGAGATGCTTTTAATACCGTGTCGTACCCTAAATTATCGCACAGGCATCTTCGGAGAGCGACTACCGTCCGATGAGCGGCCCCAGATCGGACAGTGGACGTCAATATCGCGTCGGGTCCAAGTTCGAACTTTAACGTGCAATGAGCGGTGATTTTTGAACAGTGCTCAAGGCCACGCATCGGGCGGTGAATGGAATCGCTGCCGATCAGGAAAAGACAACCCTCCGCTTGAAAGCGGTGCGATGGATTACACCCAGTTTTTGCAATAGTAAGCGGTTGGCGGGGACCACCAGGGCGATAGATCGTGTGCCATCGATCTGCAGTTCAGATCGACGGTGGAGAGTGACTAGCATTTTAAACCGGCGGAAAACCTTAGGATATAATAAAATTTTAAAATTTATATAAAACTAAGGTTTAATACGTTGGGGGCGAAAAAAATAAATTTGAATACAGCTTGGCGCCCGTCTGCGGGGCCGTGGACTATATGGAAAGCCATATGCCCTGGGGTTTTATGGAGGAAGGGCTAATTGAGATCGGGCGATGCGATAAACGCTTGGAAAGCTGGCGCTCGGTTCTAGCACCAAGACGCATGGAGGGGAAGGGTTAAAGACTTAGCCCAAGGGGGCTTAAGTCTATAATATATATAAAAAAAAAAAATGATTTTCATAGATTTTCAATTATTTTCAATTGTTGTTGGGGGTTTCGATAGGCAAAGAAAGAGTCTTTAAACCTTATCAAAGGGATTTTAATGAAAGGAAAGGGGGAAAAGATGAAAATGAAAGATTTCATGGGGAATAAAGGGGTTAAAATGAGGTTAGTTTTGGAGTTGGAAGGGAGGAGGAAAAAAGGAGTTTCCAGCAGTATTTTGGCTTTGAAATCAGCAGAATTTCTGAGTGTGAAATGAGCACAGCAGTGAAGATTTAGGACAGAGGCATGAGGCCTTCAAAAGTCTTCAAGAGCCAACACTTTTTGTAATAAAATTCGTTCCTTGAAGGCTCAAAAAATGATTTAGCCACCTTTTGGTATAACAAATTTTTATAGGTGGCTAACACCTGCAAATTTGTATACATTATAAATTTAATTAAGTTGGGCATGATTGATTGCATGGATAAAAAACATAAATTAAATTAGATAGTGAAGAAATAAAACAAATCTGAAGTAAATATTACGTCTCTAGATGGATAGGGAGAACTCCACGATGGAATTTGAGAAATATTATGGAACGAGCTAGATTTTGAAGAATTGTCCATTCCATATAATATATGATATTTTCTCCCTGCATTTGAGGAAAACAACAATAAATTTTTGTGCATAAACCTAAATGTAATTTCGGTGCGTAATGTATAGATGACCGCACCGATACGCTTTTGGTATTGCGCACTGGTGTCGACTTATAACCCATTGCCCTGGTGGGTTTCGATTAAAGGACGCACCGGTAAATGAATAACCACAAACAAAAAAATCACAACCCTATTTTCTTTAAGTGAAAAAAAAGCGGTAAATTAAAAAATGTGCAGCAAAATATTTTCGAAAATCTAATTTCATAAAACATTTCTTTAAATACTAAACACTTTTGATTATTTCACTATTTTTGCAAAAAAATTCATCCAGAGATTTGAAGGATACATACCTGGAGCAAACAGAGCATGAGAGCACTGTGGAGCAAGGAAATACATTCGAACAGAAGTATTTAGACAATCAAAATTCCAAACCTCTGGTGATTCAAACCTTGTACCATAGAATTTCAAATGATGTGAGTAAAGTTTATTGTTTTTTTGTACTTTTTTCTGCAGTTGTTTTTATGCAGTAAAAGAAAAAATCAAAGTCTATTGTTTTGTTTTTACTTTTTCTGTAGTTTTTTAATGAAGTAAAATAACAAAATCAAAGTTTATTGTTTTTTTTACCTTTTTCTGCAGTGTTTTTTTACTTTTTTTGTTGTTTTAAGAAACAAAATAAAAAAAGAAATCCATTTTTAGAAACAAAACTCTAAATTCTTTTTGTTTCTGAATTAGGGCTTTTCAATGTAGATTTATAGGGTTTCTATAGTCATAGGACATCCAACCCATGGGACCACTTGCATAGTTGGATCCCAATCCATGTTGGCCCTTGCGTCAACCTAAAAAAAAAAAGATTTTTTTTCATCGGGGCACCCTGCATTACATAGCGCACTACAAAAGTATAGTGATAAAAAATAAAAAATAAAAATATGTTTTTATCAGTCCGCCATATGTAACATACGGCATTGGTGCCCTATTTCATTATGATGCACCACAAATGTGTTGTTTTACCAAAAAACCATTTTAGAAACAAACTCTAAATTTTTTTGTTTCTGCCCTTTCTTCTCCCTCTTTCTGTGATTTCAGAATTAGGGCTTTTCAATTTATATTTATAGGGTTTGTATTGCTAAATATAAGCCTAAGACATCCAACCCACGGGAGGAACTGCATAGTCGGATCCCAATCCATGTCGGTCCTTGCGTAAATTAAAAAAAAAAAAATTTGTTGGTGCGCCCTGTGTACCTAAGCGCACCAGTGCACTCTATTATCCCAGTACACCGCACAAGTATTGATCAAAAAATGATGTCATTGCACCATTTGTAAAATATGCAGCCAATGCGCTATTTACTTATGGTGCATCACAAACATTCTGTTTCGAAAATAAAAAAAACTTTCAGAAAAATACAAACCTTACATTATTTTTGTTTCTGCCCTTTCTTCTCCCTCTTTCTGCGATTTCAGAATTAGAGCTTTTCAATTTAGATTTATAGGGTTTGTATTGCTAAATATATACCTAAGACATCCAACCGACTGGACGATTAGCATAGTCGGATCCCAATCCATGTGGGCCCTTGCATGAATTTAAAAAAAAACAATTTTTTTTTATCGGTGCACCTTGCGTAAAATAGCGCACCAGTGCTCTATATTGTCCAATCACACCGCATAAGTAAAGTGATAAAAAAATAATAAACAATTTTTTTTTATCGGTGCACGATATGTAAAATATGGCACTGGTTTATGCTACAAAAATTAACACGACGATTTTTATTATTTTATCATGGTTAACTGGTGTGCTGATTGATACGTAATGCATCGGTGCTTCTTGTTGACATAGAGCACCATACAATCTATTATACTATCTGTGTGGTGCATTTGGAAGACAGCCACGCACCGGCGTCGGTGCATACACCATGAATGGCGCAACAGTGTCTTGAGATTTTTTTTTATTTGAAAATTTGACAATATATTTATAAATATATTAATGAATGATATGGTACATGTTTGAGATTCATAAAGAAATTACTAACAGGATATCAAGTAACAAAAATACTGATAACACATCAAAAAAAGCAAAAAAGGCAAGTTCTTTGTAATTTTTTTACAAAGAATACTATTTTTGAACTATATGTAAGTTTAACTAATATGTATTGTTTACTGTGTATCATGTAGAGCCACAAAATGATGAATCTTGATAAGATTATTTCTGATCTAGGACCGTAAGAGCTTAAAAGCTTGATGGAAAAATTGCAAAAGGATGAATCGGGTGGATTAAGAAATACTATCAATCCAATATGAGTTTCTTTTTTTAGTTTTCATTAATAATTTAATTAAAATTATTAGATAACATGTGTGAAACATTCTATTAATTCACATCTGTTTAATGTTTTACAGGGACCAACAACTGAGAAAAGGAATGTTGTTCTAAGAAAAGAAAAAAAATAGAACATGCAAATGAAAATGAATTGCTCCTTAGCTCATCTGGAGTGGTGCTGGAGGTTAACGAAAGGGGGAAAAACTTTTACAAGTTTGAGGGATCTAGTGGAACGAATGTATAGACGTTATTTCCACTTAAAATACAAAAACCAATCCAATGATTCCAAGAACCAAATTTTATCTAAACTACATGAAGAGTTTCTAGAGAATTGGTCAATGAGACATGTCAGACTTTTAATAGAAAAAACGTACAACAACAAAAAATAAGGAATGAAAAAGTAATATTCCTTTCGATGTTTGTCTAGAACTATTTATAAATGTCAGTTTTGTTATACTTACTTTTTTCATATATCAATATAAAAATTAAATAGTTTATTTTCATGTTACATTTTCAGGAAGATATTGAAAATCTCAAAAGATGAACGAGCCGACATCAGAAATATGCCATTAGGAATGTCCAAAAAGGTGTACAAGGAGATGGTCAAAGAAATGGGGAAAATTGCATCATGAGAGGAGCCATCTCAACAACAACGTGCTTCAAATGTAATATGTATTCATTGAAGTTTTCAATCATTAGGTACAATAAATAAACAATTTAGCATTAAATATTAATTTTCAAGTATTTTCTTTCAGAAAAAAAAGGAAAACAGAACCCATTCAGCACATAAAACAAGACGACAAGGAAGAAAAGGATTGATATCTAAGTTTGTGAGTAATTGTTACTTCCTTATAACAACTTAACTAGATTTCATTTTTGTATTTTTTAAGTTGTTTTACAAAAATAATCATTGAATGTCTTCAAACAGGTGCTAACATACAAATAAGAACCATCAGCGGAATTGATTGAAATTGGGTTAAATATGGGTTGTGAGTATATGTTGGCATATCAGAACTTAATTGTGGAATTTCTAAGCATCTATCAATCTTGTTTTACTTAGCTCTATCTATAATTAATAGAAAAAATAAATATTTTATATTAAATATATGATTTGTTATGGGGTATAAAACTTGCAGGAAACAAAGTATGGCACTGTGCCAACAGATCAAATCTTGAAAGGTGGCATGTTACATGGTTTTGAAAGAATGTGTATAGTTTATGAGTCAATTGTTGCAATGGTACGCTATTTATTTTCGATTTACATTGATGTATATTACTTAATATTGCAATTTTCATTATTCTCACCAATGTATATACACTCATTACAGTTTATTTTTAATTTTGTAGATGGAAGGTGAAGAAGAAGAAAACAATCAACACCGTGAAAAAAACATTGCTGAAAATAACCTAAGCCATGGAAGTAGCTATAGCAGTGACAGCGGTTCAAGCAAAGAATGATGATCACTATGTTTGGATATCAAAGCAAGGTGCTGTATTTTTTGAAAAATGTCTGTGAAATCAAACATTTTCTTTAATGTAATGGACATGGTGTCCCAATTGAAAGATAAAGGGATACCAATAACTGTCCCATTTGGTATGACAAAGAATGTCTTATATATATATATATATATATATATATATATATATATATATATATATATATATATATATATATATATATATATATATATATATATATATATATATATATATATATAATGTTTTCATTTATTCTATTACTTACTGCATTCTCCATTGTCGTTCTCAAATTCACTAATAAAAATTTAATTCATATGAATATTGTTATAAGATATATATGTGTCGACTTTTGATGAATAATGAATTTTAAAAAACACAATAATTATGATATGATATAAAAAATTAATCCAAACATCACATTAAAATGCATTAATAAAAATTTAACTAATATGAATATTGTTATAAGATGTGTCGAATTTTGATGAATAATTAATTTAAAACAATCACAATAATTGCACTGTCATAGGTCGATGTTTCTAAAAAATATAAAATGAAAACCGGTGCGTGTATTCGTATACTGGTGTGCTTGTATTCTTAAGCGCACCTGTGCGTTTTTATGACATATGGGCATCGTACAAATACCAAAACCGGTTAAAAATATTGAGGCGCTTGTGTGGTACGTCGCTCCGGTGCGTTTATGTCTATATACGCACTAATGCCCTTTTACGACCTATTAGCACCGCATGAATACAGATACCAATTATAAATCTCGGTGCGTTTGTGTGATACTATGCACCGAGGCATTTTTGTGTATATACGCACCGGTGCATTTAGACAACCTATGGGCATCGCACGAATACCAATACGAATTATAAATCTCAGTGCATTTGTGTGATACTGCACACTGGGGCATTTAAGAATCTATACGCACCGGTGTATTTGTATGACATATTTGCACCGCACGAATATCGATACCAATTATAAAGCTCGGTGCATTTCTGTGAAAGGGCGCACCGGTGCATTTCTATAAGTCTATACACTAGGGTGTTGATACAACCTATGCGCACCTCTAAAACCCCAAGACCAATTATAATGGTCCCATGTGCTATATCACCAACACTACGCCTAGTGCTCTTTTATACCTTAACGGCCCGGTGCATTCTTCTTCGACCGCCTTGGGGCGCCGTCTACAGGTATGCACTGGTGCGTTAAAGCTTGATTAGTGCACCGAGGAAAAAAAACATCCGTAATAACCTCCGACCACCCATTTGTTTTTAGTTGTGTTGAATTTCCATTAAAAGCTCCCCCAAAACCTCCGTAACCATAAACAGATGTGGTAGCATATGTTTTTTTGACAATTTTGACTAATTTTATAACACTAAAAACCTCCTTTATAGCCTTCGCTAGAGGGTTTTTTCCTTGTAGTGTATAGCACTGTCACCACCAAGTTTGTACGAAACTTGGGTTGATAAACTAAAGTAGGGTATCCCCTGGGATTTGCAGCACTCTTGGTGCAATACCAGGGCGCACCACTTTCCTTGGTCATGATATTGATGGCAACCCCTAGATCAATCAGAGTGTTGGGGACTGTTACACCAATTTTTGGTCATATAACTTGTTACTATTAGATCGACCAAAGTACACCATGTAAGAGCAATTTTACCCTAAGTAAAATTGTTTTCACTATGAAAAATAACTTGGTAATCCTTATTTATTAAGTTGTTTATGGTCTAAACAGGAAACCCCGTGAGGAAATATTGAATAAATCCATATTTTTTTTATTTACCTCAAGGAATAATTAGTTAAACAATAGTTTAATTACTATTACTAGTCATATTTAACCCAAAACAAGAAAATTAATTAGATAAATCATTATTTATCTCATTATTTTCTAGGAATAATTATTTAAACCTTATTTAAATATATTCCTTGATAAATTTGACTAAATCATTTATAAATAATTGAATAAATCATTATTTTTTTTATTATTACTCAACCACATCCTTAAAGTAATAAATAAATCATTTATTTATTTATTATTTACAAATAAACGGATTTGACCAAAGTCAAATTCCTTTTCCCTCCAACAAATATAATAAAATATTCCAAAAAAGTTGGATCTAGAATTGGTTAATAATATTTTAATTTTGTACCAATATCTAGAGTAACTCAATATTTTTTTATAAATAGAAGGTTTTTACATTCACTCACTACCTTTTGTTGCCTAAAGATCACTTAGGATCTATACTTTTGGTTTGACTTTGATCCTCCATCATTGTCATATTTTGCTACAATTTTTCTTGTGAGCTCCCTTTGAGTTCCATTTTTTGTCTGGGTTTTCTACACCATCAAGGGAGAGATATCTTATATCTGAAGTGCTAAGGACTTACAAGAACCCATCCCATTGAGGGGGACTGGTAACATCTTTCTATGTTCCCTTCCCAGGTGTCAAAAATACAAAAAAAAACCTTTAAAAATATTCTTGTCTTGTCTATTGGATGCATGGAGCAACTCTTGATTTTATTTATTGCTTAATGTCTTTTAATGAATAGATCTAGATTTTGTAGCATTTATATTGGTCAACTAACTACATATCTAAATAAATTAGCAGCCATCTTTGACGTTAGGGTTGTTTGTTATGCAAAGCTGAAGTGAGATTTTTTCGTACACTTGAGATTAGAATTCATACTAAGAGGAACTATGACACCATCTATATTCACATCAACTGTAATATTCCAAAATTAGGATGCATCTAATTGGAATATTGACTTTTGTATTTATCACCTAGTAGTTGAATAAATGGGTAAGGAGGCCCATGCATATTAAAAATATGAATAAAATTCCTCATAATGTGAAAAGGGATCATCATAGGAGTTGGATTTCACACCCTGATGTGTGAAAAGGGACATTTTCATGTGGACAAGGTCAAGTTTGACCAAGTCAACAGCACTGGGATAAGAGGTGAAGATCATCTTTAGAGACAACGTTGAGATAGTGGGAGGAAGATTCATTGGTGGAGGAAACACTAATGAGTGGGACCCAAGCTGAGAGGGCTTCCATTTGTATAAAAGGAGGGCAAGGAATCCATAGCAAGATATGTTATGGATTATTGAATTTGTGGTTTGCATGACTATTATGCTTTCTTCAACTGTTTAGTTGAGATTGTTGTGCTGCTTAGCACAAGGCATTCCTGTTTAGGAATTCATTCTCCTTTCAAGAGAGGTCTCTTGAGGGATCTTGTACTTCATTGTCTCCACATCCAGGCTTCAGGCCAAGCAACCTCCTTCAGCTACAGTGTTATTTCTGCAGAAGTATAACATTGTGTTGCAGGGTGTTGCAGTGGAGGTTTCACAACACCACTTCTGGAGCTTATTCTTTAGAGGAGGAATCTTTCTTTCCTTTGGGAGATTAGTGAGGAAGCCCTTGGAGAAGATTTCATATCTTGGCACTTGGCCAACACAGTTTCTATCTCCTACAGTGCAGTCCCTCTCCTTGATTACGTTATTTTCAGTGAGTATTTGCAGTGAGGATTTGTAGTGATTGTTGGAGGGTGAGATCTTCAGTGTTAGGATCAGCCTTTCAATTGGAAGATCCATTGGAGGAGGTCTATTTATCTGGTGCACCATCTTCCTCCATCTCCATTCAGTTCTTAAGTTACAGCTGCTACTCAGTCTTAGGACTTCAACTCTGGCTTTTTTTCACTTTTGCATATTTCAGCCAATCCTTCCAGGATTGTCTAGAAATTGAGTTTGGGGGTTTAGATCTTTACTCCCAACATTGTATGAGCTGTGTTATTTTCAGTGAGTATTTGCAGTGAGGGTTTGTAGTGATTTTTGGAGGGTGAGATCTTCAGTGTTAGGATCAGCCTTTCAATTGGAAGATCCACTGGAGGAGGTCTATTTATCTGGTGCAGCATCTTCATCCATCTCCATCCAATTCTTGAGTTGCAGCTGCTACTTAGTCCTAGGACTTCAACTCCAACAGTTTTTCACTTTTGCATATTTTAGCCAATCCTTCCAGGATTGTCTAGAAATTGAATTTGGGGGTTTAGATCTTTGCTCCCAACATTGTATGAGCTGTATATTTCCATATCCATGTATTGACATACTCCAACAGTAGTTGTCTCTAATAAAACTATGTTTTCATAGCCTTGGGCATTTTCTGTGTAGCAGTCTACTTCATATTTCATGTACATGCTTTCTTGAGGCTATTATTTCCTAACTTGAGTGATTATTTCCTCAAGATATTTTCTAAATTTTTCTGATGTAACATTAATATGATGGCTATGTGCTCTTCTTACATTTTATGAGTTGATTTACACTGCTTTTTCAAGTTTTGTGTTCAAATATTTCTGCTTCCAGATTTGAGAATATTACAGTGGTATCAGAGCATAATCTTGGCTCAGCTTGTTGATGTCAGCCATTATGCTATCAAGAAGAAAAGAAGAAGAAGAGATATACAGAAAATACAAAATGAAGACTCCATTCTTTGGAGGAAGAAAGGAGGAGAGACTTTCAAAGTTTCTTTCTCAAACTTTGCAGAGCATTCATGGAGATCTTAAGAAGATGAGGAAGGAGATGTGTAGAGAATCTCCAGGAGAGTTTGAATTTGAAACAAACTCTAGATTTTCATATGATGAGTGTGAGCATGCAGCCACACACTATGATGCATAGCACAGTCCTATGCCCAGATTCGCTATAAGGGAGATAGAAGAAGAAGAAGAAATTCCTAGGAGGGAATCTCTTAGTGATTTTTTGCAAGAATATGAATCTCAAACTGAGAAGTTTAGAGATCATATCACTTTTTCAGATTTTTTCAAGATCAAGGTGGAGAGAAGAAAGTAGCATAATATGAGTATATTTTTCTTATCTACTTTTGATGGTTCACCTACATGTTCAGCTAGAGCTTGGGTGGAGGAGCTAGACACCTATTTGCAGTAGCACCAAATTTCTGAAGATGAAGCCATCAAAGTTGCAGCGCTGCATTTTGGAAGTAAGGAATATGCATGGTGGATATTTGAGTCATTTTCTTTGAAAAATGAAAATACATCTAATTATTCAAGGTTCAATAAGACATTAGTGGAAATATTTTACAAGAAACATTCTAAAACACATATGGTGGAGCTAAACAGACTTAAACAAACAAATACCATGCATGTGTTGGAGGAACCTATGAGCTCAATTCCACTTCAAAAAACCATTGAGGAGGATGACATCTTGCATCATACCTTGCTCAAGGAAATATCTCTATCTCATATTCTTGAACAAGAGGGCATGGAGATCCCTTTTTCAAAAGAGGACCCAATTCTTGGGAGGTTTCCCATTCATATTGGAGAGGAAGAAAAGGTTGAGGGCAACAACGCTGTCATGTCTAGAGAATATCTAGCACCTCATGCAGAGGTAGAGGGATAACATGCTCCAACAAGAGGGATTCTTGTATCATTGCAAGAAATTCCCCAGGATCTCATATGTGGAGATCAAAGCACAACCCATGATCAACATGTGCCATTGTTGATAGATTGTGAAATTCCTAGGAGGGAATCTCTTAGTGATTTTTTGCAAGAATATGAATCTCAAACTGAGAAGTTTAGAGATCATATCACTTTTTCAGAGTTTTTCAAGATCAAGGTGGAGAGAAGCAAGTAGCATAATATGAGTATATTTTTCCTATCTATTTTTTATGGTTCACCTACATGTTCAACTAGAGCTTGGGTGGAAGAGCTAGACACCTATTTGCAGCAGCACCAAATTTCTGAAGATGAAGCCATCAAAGTTGCAGCGCTGCATTTTGGAGGTAAGGCATATGCATGGTGGATATTTGAGTCTTTTTATTTTAAAATTTCAATTACTTCTTCTTATGCAAGGTTCACTAAGACATTAGTGGAAATATTTTACAAGAAACATTCTAAAACACATATGGTGGAGATAAACATACTTAAAAAAACAAATACCTTGCATGTGTTGGAGGAACCTATGAGCTCAATTCCACTTCAAAAAACGATTGAGGAGGATGACATCTTGCATCATACCTTGCTCAAGGAAATATCTCTATCTCATATTCTTGAGCAAGAGGGCATGGAGATCCCTTTTTCGAAAGAGGATCCAATTCTTGGGAGGTTTCCCATTCATATTGGAGAGGAAGAAAAGTTTGAGGGCAACAGCGATGTCATGTCTAGAGAATATCTAGCACCTCATGCAGAGGTAGAGGGAGAACATGATCCAACAAGAGGTATTCTTGTATCATTGCAAGAAATTCCCTAGTATCTCATATGTGGAGATCAAAGCACAACCCATGATCAACATGTGCCATTGTTGATAGATTGTGAAACCATGCAGCTACAAGGAGGTGGTAGGAAGGATGACCAACATCATATGATGAGGAGCACACATACATATATATTTCAGAGGGTTGATGCATAGAAGAGGGAGGCTAGATTGCGCAGTGAAGGCAGGGACAATTCTGTCCATTCATATATGCAGTCTACTCTTGATGTTGATGTCTCATTTCATGGAGGCATTTCACTGGGGAGACAAACAGATCAGCAGATGATGAGGGATGCTTTACATTTGGAGGCACCACTCATTGATTCCAAAGGTGTGAGGACCTTGGGAGAGATTGGTACAATAATGAGAGTATTGGGTAGACTGAAGGAAAGGAGAGGAATTCTCTCAACATCATCATTACCCACTCTCATTTTAGATTTTGCACTGTGGCAGGAGCAGCAGGGGAAGGATAGTAGCCTTCCAACTTTCATATTTTGCATGGGAGATTTCAAAGACGATGATAGTCATATGACAGATTTTCTTTGTGATATATCATCAGCGTTGTCACTATGGAGGATAGATCCATATTGGAAATCCCAGCTGTTGGTGGATTATTCCAAGGATATTTTTGCTTGTATGATATTGGATGACCAGTTGCATGAGGAGGGATATTCAGTCAGAGATGGAATCATCTACTATCATAGTAGGATCTTCTTATCTATAGCTTCGAAGCTCAAGGAGAAGTTACTACAAGTAGCTCATGAAGATTTCCTTTTTAGCCACACTTATTCCATGAGAGCATACCACACCATCACGGAGGGGTACATTTGGGAAGGCTTTGAGGAGGAGATATATTATCATTTGAGGAGATGCATGGATCATGTGGAGATGGAGGAGATATATAACTCTTTGCAAGATTTAACACAACCACATATTTCCTCCTTGAGGATGAGAGGAGATTTATCTATGAGCCACTCCATTTGCATGAGCAAAACATATGGTAAGGATATTGTTTGGTTGCATAATGATTTGTATGTGCATTCCTTAACCATATATCTACAGGACATTGCTCAAGGAAGGATCATTCTTCCTTCTAGACTTCATGGTATAATTCAGGCCATAATTAGTTTTGATTATGGCCACTCCCTAGAAGGATTTGGGGAGATTACATCTTTTGCAGAGCATGCTCACTTTGCACCATACACCATACACCATACACTTTCTCCAAACTTGTGAGGAGATTGGGGCAGCAAGCAAGTGGTTGGGAAGCCACACATCATGCCATTTTCTAATGTAGTTAAGAGTAAAACTGTGTTGGTTGCATTTGAGGGACCATTGTCCTTCTCCCTTATTACATATGGCAGCTAGCATGATGCTAATCATGATTCCATTTGTTGATGTTGTTATTATTTTTATTGGGAGTATGATTGGGAGAGAGACACATTGGTTGGATCTATCCTTTGGGGGAGATATTTCCCATAATTTTTACATTACATGTTCCAAGGGGAGCATGGGAGATGATATGGCCACTACAGTAAAAAATTTGCTTATTTTTGAGGTGGGCCATGGGATTGATTGGATACCATATGGTGGTGATTTCCTATCCATCACATATTGGATGGTTTGAGCCAGTGTGATTCATAACGTTGGAGAAAGATCTTTGGAGATCTAGTCTTCATCTTGCCACTTGAGGGAAACATTATTGCAGCCCAAGATCAGTAGATACTCTAAACTTATCATAATTGGAGAGGAGGGTAGGGTGGGGTAGGCTACTTTGTCTACCATGTTCAGATATTCACCCCACCTACATTGCAGGAGCCAAAGGTGGAGGAGAATTTTCAGGAGTTGCCATGTTGGTAGGTAACTCATTTTGTATGGATGATAGCTTGGGGATGGGAGATTCGTATGGGGGGTGGTAGATCCAAATATATATCATACCTCATGCCTCAGGAAGGCCTTTAGACAGCCCATTGTTGCCTCCATGGATGTTTTACGTTTACATGATGATAGCTATTTGGGATTGTTATCACAAAATATAACCCTGATAGGTTGTTGATCAAGTAGACTTTGAGTAACTCTTTCAAACCAAAATTTTGGTTGAGTCTTAGCCTCCTCAACCTGAGAGGGCTCTCTCAATAGGTTTAAGATTTTTAATTAATGATTAGATAGATGGCTAACTCTATGGTTTATGATTTTGTATGTTTACAGGTTGAAAGATGGAGACTTGCTACCATTGGGCTATGGAGTCAGTGATAGAGATAAAGATAAAAAATAAATTTTCTTGTAAAACTAAGGCTTGTATATACTTCAATGAAAGAGTGACACATTTGGAAAAGTCTTAATAACTTGAGGTTCAAAGGAAGTCAGAGCATGTGGTTCATGAATTATGAGTAATGATACATCAAGGTATTGAAAAGGAAAGTATTAAAATTGATTCATAAAATATTAACACTTAAAGGAAGTCAGAGCATGTTCCTCCATGAATTTTGAGTAATAAGAATTAATAATATGGAAGTAAAACATATCAAAGATAAAAGATAAAACTCACTAAAGTACACTAAGAATCTCAGGTCTACCAAGAAGAAAAACCCCTCTGCATTACTAATCACAGTCCATTACATAAAGCAGCAGTTTTGCCAAAAAGTCTTCAACCCTTTGCTAATTCGACCTCATGCTCTATATATAACATTTACAATATAGTATTCTTTGATCCTCTACTAGATAATTTGAATTCCTATGCTTTGACACCTATTCTAAACATAAAACATGTTATTGATTGCAAAATGACAACTAAACTACTTTTGAAAAGTCCTAATTCTAATAGTACTGAAACTCCTAAATATGCTTCTAATAAAGAGGAAATAACCTTATCTATTATTTAATTCATCCTTTGACACCTGTTGTCCCATGAATTCAAATTTTGATGCTACCTCCAGCTTTGATGTAATCTTATTGGTGATGACCCAAACTGTCCTAAAAATCAGGAGACAGATTTCCTATTTTTCAGCCCCTTTGATTTCCTTAACTGCTTTGAGCACTTTTATTATTAATATATCATGTTTACATGTATCATGTTGCAAAAAATTCACCATAGATGTTAAATCCTCCAGCTATGCAGAAAATATAATTCGAATGATGCAAAGAAAATTAAGGATAAACCTGCACTACGAAAGTAGCTCAGTTTTGTAGTGCAATGTTTAACTCTTTTTCCAATCCATCCCTTTGACATGTTTTCTTCAAGGAATATTTAATAATTCATTAAAAAACCTCCACCAGTAATTTCAAGACAAAATTCACCAAAATTCCCTCAAGATTTTCTATAAAAAAAATGATGAAAGGCTGCTTTAGTTGCAAGTTATTCCTGTTTTTTTCCCTGAAAATTAGGTCTTGGGACAGAAGCTTTATCTTATCATCCATGATTTATTTTGAGAAACTGAAGGATTAATTTGGATACCATTCTGTGTTGAACAAAAACCTCTCTTCGTTTTTTGAAATACCTCTCCTACTGTCCAGAAACTGTCTTTGCAAATTCTGATTTCGGAAAACATGGCTTCAAAGAAATCCTTTTATCTCTCAATTGGTAACACTTCTGCGAAATGTGAAAGAGGTTATTGTAGCTGGAGATTTTATTAATAGAAACCTCTTTCCAAATTCCAAAATACTTTATCATGTGGTCATAAATGGATCTTGAAGTTGACTGCTAAAACCAGAAAACATAGTTTTTCTCTCAATGACTTTTAGCAGTTTCGTAGCGCAAGCTAAGTCATCAATTTCTCCCACATCATAATTAATTTGAATAAAATGAGAGATTTTTTTGTATTTAGGTATGTTAGGAGGAAAAACCTCTTTCAGGTGTCAAAAATTCGTTTTAAATTGCCCAGAAGCTGCCTTGGAAAGTTACTACTAAAACCAGAAAATAGAGTTTTTTTGATGAAAATGGCTGCTTCGGCAGTTTCATAGTGCGCTAGAAACTGTTTTTTTCGTAGCGCAAATCACCTTTTTGAAATAGCTGCACTGCGAAATAGCGGATTCCTGTATGATTGAAAAAATTTGACCCTAAACTTAATGGAATGACTTATAAATGGATGAAGGGACTTTTTAAGCATGAAATGAGACTTAAAAGACCTTATTTGGAAATGAAAAATGACATCTTAAGACCTTTAAACTATCACTTACCCAATTCATAAACGAAATGACTCAAGACCTACTTGAAACCATGACCAAAGCAGAGTTGACATAATGATGTTTTGAAAATTTAGGGTGTGATAACAGTGGCTCCACTAGGGATAGTGTTCCCATGTGGTACACTAAGAAATGGTAGCTCCAGTGCTGCTATCCATATTTTAGAGTAAAATTTTGAAATTTTTCCAAGCTGCTCCTCAAGCTTTAATGATTTCTACAAGAAGGACTAAAACTACACCTACTAAAAAATGCTTTGCTCAACCTACCTTGAGCTTATTTGCACATTCCTACCTACCCTATCAGCTGCAATTTCCACTTTAGCTCAGGCAACATGATATTTCCAATAAAGCCAATCAATTGTATTTTCTGATATATGAGGCTCTTGACTGCATTCGACCTCAAAATAACCATGATAGTGAGATGACCAAAGAAACTTATAATGTATCTGATCTTCATAATGAAAATGAAAACGAAATAATGGTGTGCAAAGCTTTGCCATGTATTCAGCTATAGGGTAAAAGAAGACATGGTTATTTTGATGATCATCATAACATTCTATATCTTCAGACAACTGATTCTCAGCCACACAAGATTCCTTTGATATTCTATCCAACTGCTTTTCTGAATGATTCCCATAAACAATGTATTTTTTCTCATTATTATGATCATTCTTTGATGTAAGTTGTTGCAAAGTATGACATAAAAAAACAACCTTTTTCTGTACCATAGGATTGTAGCAAGCATTTTCCAATATTTCCTCTTGTTGTTTGAAATGATTCTCATACTCTTGATGATCAAAGGATTGACAAACCTGCTGCAAATTTTCCTCAAAATCAGAGGATGTGACATGATTTTCAAAAGTAAACTCCTGTTGGGTTTCATTTTCATCTAAAGGAGATATTATCCTTTATTCTTGGTGTTCTTCTTTTTTATGAAAGGTATTGTCATGAAGGGATTCTAAAATTTCCTCATCCATGAACTCATCATCTTCATAACAATTCTCCAAATATTCAATAGAACTCTTAGTGTGTTTACAGTATTCTTTGACCATCAATAAAGAGGGATGACACTCTTTATACATCTCATAAAATAAATCATGGAAATCAGCAAGAGAATATAATGAACCATTTGGCAAGCTTTCATACCAAGACCATGATTTTCCTTCTAAAGTGGCCATAAACATCTTCATGAGACAATCTTTAGGGAATTGAACCTTAAGACTGTGTACATGCATATGGAACCTAACCAAATAAAGAGCAGCATTGTCTTTCTTTTCATCTTTAAATATTGGAAGATGATCTAACCATTGAACCTTTGGCATGGGATTTGGAAAACCAGGGATATGAGACCGATTCATAGGAGCATACCTGGAATTTATTCTTGCAATGGAAGTCATCTTGAAACTTCATCTAGATACTAATCTTCAAGCAGTGGAGTCACCTTCCAATTTGATTATTCGAAGTGTGGAGTCGCCAAGGTAGATGCAGCCTCGAAAAGCCTCCTGAGCTCCTACTACCTTCAGAAGTTTAGCTTCTTGTTTTCAGGAATGAATAATATTCAGGCTCCCGGCAGACGCACCAAAATGTTATCACAAAATCTGACCCTGATAGGCTGTTGATCAACTAGACTCTGAGTAACTCTTTCAAACCAAACTTTTGGCTGAGGCTTATCCTCCTCAACCTGAGAGGGCTCTCTCAATAGGATTAAGATTTTTAATTAATGATTAGATAGATGGCTAAATCTATGGTTTATGATTTGGTATGTTTATAGGTTGAAAGATGGAGACTTGCTACCATTGGGCTATAGAATCAGTGACAGAGATAAAGATAACAAATAAATCTTCTTATAAAATTAAGGCTTGTATATACTCAATGAAAGAGTGACACATTCAGAAAAGTATCGATAACTTGAGGTTCAAAGGAAGTCAGAGCATGTGGTTCATGAATTCTGAGTAATGATACATCAAGGTATTGAAGAGGAAAGTATTAAAAGTGATTCATCGAAGCTTAACACTTAAAGGAAGTCAGAGCATGAATGACCATGAATTCTGAGTAATAAGTATTTAAAACATTGAAGAAAACCTTTCAAAGGTAGGATTCAGGAAACTCAATTCACCATAGTTCAACACTTAAAGGAAGTCAGAGCATGTTCCTTCATGAATTCTGAGTAATAAGAATTAAGACTATGGAATTAAAACATATCAAAGATAAAAGATAAAACTCAATGAAGTACACTAAGAATCTCAGGTCTGCTAAGAAGAAAAACCCCTCTGCATTACTGATCACAGTCCATTACATAAAGCAACAGTTTTGCCAAAAAGTCTTCAACCCTTTGCTAATTCGACCTCATGCTATATATTGAACATTTACAATATAGGATTCTTTGATCCTCTACTAGATAATTTGAATTCCTATGCTTTGACACCTATTCTAACCATAAAACATGTTATTAATTGCAAAATGACAACTAAACTGCTTTTGAAAATTCCTAATTCTAATAGGACTGAAACTCCTAAATATGATTCTAATAAAGAGGAAACAACCTTATCTAGTATTTAACTCATCCTTTGACACCTTCTATCCCATGAATTCGAATTTTGATGCTGCCTCCACCTTTGATGTAATCCTGTTGATGATGACCCAAACTGTCCTAAAAATCAGGACACACATTTCCTGTTTTTCAGCCCTTTTGATTTCATTAACTACTTTGAGCACTTTGATTATTAATATATAATTTTTACATGTATCATGTTGCCAAAAATTCACCATATATGTTCAATCCTCCAGCTGTACAGAAAATATAATTCGAATGACGCAAAGAAAATTAAGGATAAACCTGTGCTACGATAGTAGCTGAGTTTCATAGCGCAATGTTTAACTCTTTTTCCAATCCATCCCTTTGACCTGTTTTTTTCAAGGAATATTTAATAAGTTATTAAAACACCTCAACCAAAAATTTCAAGACAAAATTCACCAAAATTCCCTCAAGATTTTCTATAAAAAAAATGATGAAAGGCTTCTTTCGTTGCAAGTTATTCCCGTTTTTTTCCCTGAAAATTAGGTCTTGGGATAGAACCTTTATATTCTCATCCATGATGTATTTTGAGAAACTAAAGGACAATTTTTTATACCATTCTATGTTGAACAAAAAATTCTCTTGGGTTTTTGAAATACCTCTCCTACTGCCCAGAAACTGTCTTTGAACAACATGTGTAAACCTGGAAAATTCTGATTTCTCAAAAACATGGCTTCAAAGAAATCCTTGTATCTATTAATTGGTAACACTTGTGAGAAAAGTGAAATAGGTTATTGTATATGGAGATTTTATCAAGAGAAACCGCTTTCATAATTCTAAAATAATTTTTCATGTGGCCAGAAACTGATCTTGATGGTGACTAGTAAAACCGGAAAACAGAGTTTTTCTCTCAATGACTTTCAACAATTTCATAGCGCAAGTTAAGTCATCAATTTCTCCCACCTCATAATGAATTTGACGAAACTGAGAGAGGTTTTCTCATTTAGGTATGTTATGAAGAAAAACCTCTTTCTTTTTTCAAAAAATCATTTTCAATTTCCCAGAAACCTCCTTGGAAAGCTACTACTAAAACCAGAAAACAAAGTTTTTTTGATGAAAAAAGCTGCTTCAGTAGTTTTGTAGCACGCTACGAAACTGTTGTTTTTGTAGCGCAAATCACCTTTTTTGAACTAGATGTGCTATGAAAGTGTGGATTCCTATATGGTTGAAAAAATTTGACCCTAAACTTAATGGAATGAATTCTAAATGGATGATGGGACTTTTTAAGCATGAAATGAGACTTAAAAGACCTTATTTGGAAATGAAAAATGACATCTTAAGACCTTAACCTATCACTTACCCAATTCATAAATGAAATGACTCAAGACATACTTGAAACCATGACCAAATTAGAGTTGAAACAATGATGTTTTGAAAATTTAGGGTGTGATAACAGGGATGCTCACCAAAATCTAGCTTGCATACTTGGGAGGGGCAACTTGGAGATGTATTGATGAGACAGCATCTTGACCCTTGGAGGATTTTATCATATGAGGATGCTATAGGGGGAGAAGAGGAGGCTCTTCAGTTCTATCCTTGTAGTTGCTTGAGGAAAAGCAACATTTCGGAGGGGAGGACTGTAATATTCCAAAATTAGCATGCAGTTAATTGGAATATTGATTTTTGTCTTTATCACCTAGCAGTTGAATAAATGGGTAAGGAGGCCCGTGCATATTAAAAATATGAATAAAATCCCTCATAATTTGAAAATGGATCATCATAGGAGCTGGATTTCACACCCTCATGTGTGAAAAGGGACATTTTCATGTGGACAAGGTCAAGTTCGACCAAGTCAACAAACGCTGGGATAAGAGCTGGAGATCATCTTTAGAGACAGTGTAGATATAGTGGGAGGAAGATTCCTTGGTGGAGTAAACCATAATGAGTGGGACCCAAGGTGATAGGGCTTCCATTTGTATAAAAGGAGGGCAAGGTATCCATAGCAAGATATGTTATGGATTATTGAATTTGTGGTTTGCATGACTATTTTGCTTTCTTCAACTGTTTAGTTGAGATTGTTGTGCTACTTAGAACAAGGAATTCATGTTTAGGAATTCCTTCTCCTTTAAAGGGAGGCCTCTTGAGGGATCTTGTACTTAATTTTCTCCACATCCAGGCTTCAGGCCAAGCCACCTCCTTCAGCTACAGCGTTATTTCTGCAGAAGTATAATGTTGTGTTGCAAGGTGTTGAAGTGGAGGTTTCACAACACCAATTCCAGAGCTTATTCTTCAGAGGAGGAAGATTTATTTCCATTGGGAGATTAGTGAGGAAGCCCTTGGAGCAGATTTCATATCTTGGCACTTAGCCAACACAGTTTATATCTCCTACAATGCAGTCCCTCTCCTTGACTGCGTTATTTTTAGTGAGTATTTGTAGTGACAGTTTGCAGTGATTATTGTAGGGTGATATCTTCAGTGTTAGGATCAACCTTTCACTTGGACGATCCATTGGAGGAGGTATATTTATATGGTGCAGATCTTCAAGCATCTCCATCCAGTTCTCAAGTTGCAGCTGCTACTCATTCCTAGGACTGAAACTCTGACATTTTTTCACTTTTGCATATTTCAACCAATCCTTCCAGGATTTTCTAGAAATTGAGTTTGGGGGTTTAGATATTTTCTCCCAACATTGTATGAGTTGTATATTTCCATATCCATGTATTGACATAATCCAGCAGTATTTGTCTCTAATAAAACTACGCTATCATAGCCTTGGGAATTTTCTGTGTAGCAGTCTACATGTTTCATGTACATGCTTTCTTGAGGCTAGTATTGCCTAAATTGAGTGATTATTTCCTCAACATCTTGTACACATTTTTCTACTGTAACATTAATATGATGGATATGTGCTCTTATTAAATTTTATGAGTTGATTTACAATGTTATTTCAATTTTTGTGTTCAAATATTGTTGTTTCCCCATTTGGGAATATTACATCAACAACTAGACTACCAAGGTCCAACTACTTTATAAATATCACCTTCCCCAGCATCAGGTCAGACAATTGTCCTACCACATTGATGGTGGGGGTATCTTTCTTCCTTCTCCCAGGTTTCTTGAAGAAATTTTCTTTGATGAGCCTATTGTAGATAGGGCCATCCTTAATAGCATGGAGAAGTGGTATCTTTACACACAAGTTTTCCAATTCTTCTAGGAGTTCACACTCCTTTGGGGTGTGCTGATTAGGGTGGATTAAGCACTCAGGAAAAGGAGGCATTTTGTTCTAAGTTTTACCTTATTCCTTTTCCTCCTCAACCTCTGCCGGTGGATATGGAGGAGATTGTTTGGGAGTACTCTTCTCGACCTGAGACTAACCTCTTGTATCTCCACAAAATAAGTTGAAAAGGATGTTTCTCCACTAAGAGCTGGCTATTGTTCAAGTTCAAATTGGGTTGTGCAGGTATTTTGGGTAGCCTATGTGGAGAAGCATGAGTAAGCTCAAGTTGAGGTTGTGGTGGAGGCATAAAGTAGGTGGTTGATTTTTTTGAGGCCTCCACCCTTTAGATGGATTGTTCCACTAAGGTTGTTGTGGCACATACTACTGGAATGGTTGGTTTACTAGCTGAGGATGATATGAAGGGTTGTAAGGCCAAGTAGGAGTAGACCATGATGGAGGATTGGGGGTGTACCAAGGTTGCATGGGTGCACTCTGATTGTTGTGATAGTAAGAGTAAGGTGAAACTTGAATACCTTGTTGATATGGTCGAGGGCCTTGAGGCCTTCTCTGGTTGATGAAGCACAGTTGCTATGGCATTGCTTCCTCACCTTGATGTAGAACCTTGAGTACAGGTAAGGAGGAACACTTTTCTATGGCATAATTCTCTTCATAGACTAACAAAACATCTATGACATTCAGTGGACATTCATTTCTTGGGTGCTTCCGGGTACATCTAGGACAAAATATGGTGAGGGCTCTCTTTGATTCCTCTTTATTCCTTTTTACCTGCATTGTGTCCAATTGCAAATAAAAGGTGTGAAACATGTCATTCTTTAAGTACTCTAGCATGTTTCCAATCTCATGTTTGATGGAGGGGCAAGAGGAAGGGGTATTGGATATATTTTGGGTAGCTTTTCCCTTCTTCCTAGAGGCCCTAGAATGGTTTCAGAAAAAAAATTGATTGTTTCATAAGACAGTTGGTAGATATCTCCTCCTGATATCATATTCAAGGTTTTTATCAGCTCTTCTCTGATCCCTCGAAGAAGTACAAGTTTAAGTGATGCAAGATCAAAAGTACAATTGGTTCTCTTATAGGTTAATTGAAACCTCTCTTCATAGTCCTCTAGGGATTCATCAGGACCTAGAGTCATCCTAAATTTCTCATCATTAGTTTCCTTGGACCTACAATAGTCTCTGTACTTTTTTTTTAAGGTCTCTTCCATCTGTGCCCAGGTAGTGATGTTGTCCCCAGGCAGACCCATGAACCACCGCAAGGTTGCATCCTTAAGGGTGGATGGGAATAGCTTCAACTTTTTCTCTTCAGAGGTGTAGTCATAAGTCCTACACACAAAAAAAAATTCAAACATGAATGTGTCAGAGTCCTCAGAGGTAAGGCCATGAAAGTGAGGAAGAGCTAAGGGTCCTTTCTTATGGGAAATGCTCTCAGGATCCCAGCTGTTAACACTAGAAAATTGTACAGTAGAAGACGACATCAATTAATGTTGAGCCCAAGGATTTACAGGACAGGAATACATTATGGAATCAAGAAGTATTTAAAATCTTTAAGGTTTTCAGAAAATCATATTTGAACTAGTCATAAATGCTGAAATGCATGGTTTATCCTTCAATAAGAGCGCCTTCTATGTGCCTTTTTGCCCGATAAGCGCGCATTCTTGGAAATGAAAAAAATTCACTTTCCGAGACCACAATTGTTGTGAAACCAGCCCCAAAAATAGAATAAAAGAGATATCAACGCCTTATAAATAAGCCACTTCAAGAGGGCAACCTCCAATACATTACATGAATGAACAATTATTGGATGATTGAAATGACAAAACCTCATTTCTATATATAGGAGTCCATTGGGCCATAATGTAATCCTAGTGGGGCCAAAATGTAATCCTAGCTGACCTAACAATAATAATGAAAGGGCACAATAATAACAATATGGGGGTTACAGGGTTACAACAACAGCAATAAGGGGGTCTACACTAACATAATAAGGGGCTACACTAGTAATATAGGGACCTAACATGCCCCTCTCCTTCAAACAAATGTTTTCCTCTGTTGGGGTCTTGTGGTTTGGCTGATTGGAAAACCAAATGACAAGGCAACATATAAACCAAGCTTTAGAGCTCTAGGATCTAGCCCTCCTAGTCTCAGAGAGGGATCTCTCAATTGTTCGCAGAGATATGACTTGTTTGCTTGTAAAAGGTTGATTTTGGGATAGTTATTAAGTGCAAGTTTGTTTGTTTGGGTTTGGTTGGTTGGACATGAATGATCTAGGAAGCATAGATATACAAGGGTAATATCAGAGCCATTGGGAAATGGAGTCAAGAAGAAGCTATAACAAGCTCAATCAATGGATATGGGATATCAAAGGGAAAATCTAACTTGGCCAGTGGATCCTGGGTTTAGTGGATAAAATGAAATGGACATTAAATATTTAGAAGGAGAAGTAGAACTAAGGGAAATTAAGAATCCTTAATTATATGTACTCCTCAACAAAGGGACTTAAAACATTATCAGAACATGAAAAGGAATTCCATAGATAGGGCTAACCATAAATTCTACAAACCACACTTCCGAAAATAAAAATTTCAAGACAAACTTTTCAAATGAAATCTAGGAGTTGGGGAACGCCCTATTTCATCCAAAGATTTCACTTTCATGGATAAGAAAACATTAAAGATTCACAAAATAACTACATTTATAGAAAAGGGAACTCCTAGACATCTAAGACTGCAATTATAAAGACCTTCAAAACAATTATTCTAGCAAGAACAAAGGGTATGATCAAAACAGGCCTCTTTGGCAGACTGTAAACAATGGTACATTAAAGGGAGACTTCAGAAACAGTTTTCAAGTGGCAGCAAGTAAGTAGGGAAAACCATAAATCATTCTTGAGATCAACTGTTTGAACTATTTCTGAAATGAACAAGCTTAAGGGTTCAAAAGAAGTTAGAATACTTAATAAAACCTTCAGCAGATGAAAACATAAAGACAATGAAGAGCAAACAGGTCTAAGGTGCTTCTAGGAGACATTTCTTAGCCTAAAATTTTTACTCTATTGTGAGTATAGAATGATGGAACAGAATGGAAAAGAGGAAATACAATTAAAATATTAGAATAAATCACCAACAACCATGCTCAGGGATCCAATGATGGAGCCTTCTCATTAACAAAACCTGTCAAAACATCATCAATCTTCCAAAACTTCAATTTCTTCTTAATCTTCAGCCAGATTATGTACAACTGCAAAGAGTTCGAATGCCAGCCACCAACCCCTACAAATGAGTTCCACAGCAGTATTTATACTGTAATTGAGGAGGTGGAACTATCTAGGGTTCAAAAATGTTATTAATGACATATTAAATGCACTCCTAGCCTTAAAAACCATGCAAGGCATCAGGTAGGAATGTCTCTCAACTACTTCTCTGTTTCAATAACTTTGTCTTTAATTTCTAAGGAAAGGTAGGTGAAAAGTTTGACTTTGTAGCTTTATCTTCATCTTTATATTAATTGTTCTGACAGTTAAAATATCTTCTTTAGTGTAATAACTGTCAATTTTCCCCTTAGGACAGAAAGCAGGCCATAGGGGGCAGTTTGATTTATTAAGTGAATAATTGCTTCTGTTGATTTATTTGAGGCTATCTTTAGGCCTAATTTTCCTTTATTTCATAATTAAACTGCTCTTTAGGCCCTTTAGCCTTGATCTACCTTTAATTAATCTGCCTTTATTGTCCTTCTTATTTTTTGCTTTAACAACCTTAACCATTAATTAAGCCTTTCGGTCTCCTTTCTCTGTTTCTGTTAAAACATCTGTTTATTTCTTAATCCTTTGGCCTTTATCTTTCGGCCTTCTTTACTGATCTGCTATTGCGCTGGAGGGTTTAGTGCATATTCAGTGCTCATGAATCACTGACTAATATTTTAATAATCAACCCTTGGATTTCCCTTTTCTTCATTGTGTTTTCCCTGAGGATCGTCGTTCTTTGGCCCTGTTTCTTTATGAACTGTGGGAAGGTTTTTGGGACTTAGAACCGCATTAAACCTACATATAAAACATAAAAGTTATAAAATACTACGTGTTTGGCTAAAAACTACTTCAGGGGCTCGAGGAGGTGACAGAGCGATGTATAGAGGAGAGGTAGAGTGTAGGGGAGGGGTTCCACAGGCGGAACCGTGAAAATAGGGTTTTTTTTTTAAAGGTTTTGGCACGAAAAGGGGATAGGTGGTTTCAGGAATACCACCGGAAGTTTTCATGCTGCCAATGGGTGGTTAGGGGTTTTGCCCCAGGGGAACGCGATACACATCGAAAGCTGACACATCTCCCCCGAAAAACCACCAGTTTCGCGTCGCTAACGCACGATTAACGTTTTGGAGAAACGGGTGCGAAAGAGTGCGCGGACCATTGGATCTAGGGCTGTAGATCCAACAGTGGAGAGGGCATACGATGGGGAAAGGTGTGCGGTGGCGGGAGATAGTAGAGGACATCTAGCGGAGGAATATTGGTTGATGTCATCTGGGTGGAAGCTGGGACCAGGAGTGACGTGGGGCTATTTTCGTCGGGTATTGGAAAGGTTGGGAGATGGGAGGGTCAACCATAGTCGTTAGATCGGTCAAGATCTACGGTGGAGATTGATCCGGGAAATGAATGGATGGGAGGATGGCGGAGGTGGTCGAGAGAAACGATGGTCGTTGGATCCCGAAGATCCACGGTGGAGATCTGCCCAATGGAGTGGTCAGATGGGGGAACGATTGATGGGTTGAGAGCATAATGACCGTCGGATTAGAGCTTGAGGCTCTAGATCCACGGTGAAAATGACCCGATAAAATAATAGAGAGGAATAAGAAGAAAAGGGGAAGTGGGCTAAGGGAGGTGCTAGGACATAGTCCCGTGGGAGAGTAAGGGGACCGGGAGCCAGGGAAAAAAGGGGCTAAGGAAGTAGTGGGGAGATGCGGTCCCATGGAGAAGAGAAGGACCGGGAGCTAAGGTGGAAAGGGCTGGGGATTTAGTGTGGAGTGTTAAGCGCTTGGTTCCAGCACTTGGACACATGAATAAAATGGGTGGAAGATTTAATCCCTCGGGGTTTTAAGCCCTCAATTGAGAAAAGAGCGCCTTTAGGCCAAAAATGGGTTTTCTAGGCCAATTTAAAAGTTCTGATAGGTATAAAAAGGTGTTTTAAACCATTATAAAGGGATTTTATCGGTTAAAAAGGGTTTTTTAGAGGGAATGAAGGATTTATTGAAGGAAAAATGGGGTTTTTAGAGGGAGATGCACTGATAAAAATAGGGGTAGGAATGGTAGAATGAGGGGATGAAATGTAGGTAAAAATGGTGGAGATAACCTGAAACAAGCTTTCTTCTGAGTCAGAAAAGGTGTTTTTTTAGAAGGCATATATGAATATTTTGGTGAACTGATAGACTTAGAATGATGAAGGCAATGAGATTTCTAGAACTCATAATGCTTCCTTGAAATATTATTTCTAGAAATCTAGGATTGGTAATCTAGTCATCTTTGGATATGATCAAAATTATGGATGACTAACAGTGTCTCCACTTGGGGAGGACAGTTGTCCTTTTAGGTGTCCAGAACATCAGTTTATCAATATTTGGCTTTCATCAGACCAGTGCCTTAGTCCATTGGACAAATTTCTTCTTTTCTTGCTGATCTTTTTCTGAAAAAAGACAATTTTTATCAATATGTAATGTAATCTCTTTAAGAATAGCATTTCTACCTACCCAATCTTACTTTGTCCTAGAATTGTTTTTTCTCTTGAGTGCACTTGGACTGGCATCTCTTTTACATATTATTTTTTAAAATAGAAAGATAAAACTATCTAATTCTACCCTTATTTCTTCCAAGAGTCTAGATTAAACAGTCAGACTCTAAAGCTTCTCTACCTAATCTACTATCTGTCAAGATTAAGCTATTTGACAGATCTGCATTCTCTACATTCTAAAACAGAAAATTTAAACACATTCAAATCAGGATTAGACTGTCTGATTTGCTATGGTGTCTATGGCTATATGTACAAGCTATACATAGAATTTATTTGTAGAAAATTAAAACAAAATTGTGAAGGCTTAAGATCTGAAAATAAAAGACATCCTTCTTTCTTCTTGGCTCAAATTTTGATCTATTTAGAGCTATCTTTTTCTTCCTTTTCTTTGGTTCAGGTTTTGAGAAAGTTTGAACCATTCTTTCTTCTATCCTAATCTATTCTACTGATAAGCCAAGATTAAATAGTTTTGGCAAATCTGATTCACTAACCTATTCTACTGATTAGTCATGATTAGATAGCAGTGTTTTCTTTTAGTGGTGGCATTTAAGCTTGCACACTTTTAGATTTTTCTCTTTTTTGGTATGGGGCTATACCTTAATTCTTTTCATCTACCCTCTTTTCTCTTTGCTATTTTTTTTTTGTATTTTTTCATTTTTCTCTTTTAAAGCAAAAAACAAAAACTAACTAAATGCTCAAAGGCTGAGCTTTATTGCATTCCTATCTAACCTAATCTAACTCTGAAATATTTACATGTTTAGCTGATGAACTCTCTTTTCCAATATAGCCAATCAAGTAAATGGTTCCATGATTTTTCTTTGATCATCTCTTTGAGCATGCTGAATAGACTAAAGGACCACTCCCATCTCACTTGTTCTTTAGCAGCAGTGCTAAAAAAATTTGTTGGTTTTGGTGATACACTGTTCCTAAAAATAATTATTCCCTCTTCAAATATCTTCAGGAAATGAGCATAGGGATCTTGAAATAATTCCTGGTAATGAATATTTGGAAGATAGGTTTCAACCAAGCTTACTTTTTCCTCCACTGGATCAAGATTAAGATTCTTTTGAGAAAGAACTTCTTCCTTATCTTCATTATCATCTGAACTGGAGGACTCATCATATATTGTAGCATTGTCCTCTTGTAGTCCTGGCATGATCTGATTCAGTGGACTGTATTCTGTGAATATATCATCATGTTCTTGAGCAAGGGTATCTTTTATTACCTCAACCCTTCAGGAGAAGGCTCCTTATCTTCATCCTTCTCAAGAAATTCCTCTTTCTTCTCAATCTCAACACTACAACTGATATATTGTTGATTTCCAATTATGTTAAAGGTATTTCTGATGGGCTGTATTGTTTGATTACTACTTTCATGATGATGATAATGAAATTCATGGCACCAATCCACTGCTAGTTGAACTGCATGATTAGTTTCTATTTGGAGCTAATCATCATCATCAGACTGATCAAAAATTGGAAAATCATTAGTATAATAAATTTCATCAATCAAGCATATTGGGTTATCAGTTTGTTTTCCTTTGAGCTGATCTACAATTTTATTTTCTGGTTCAAGACAACAAGGTTCAGTATGTAGGTGAGCAGATGTGTTTTTTTCAAATGAAGTTTTGAGGGCTTGCTGTTTGTTTAATATCTGATCAATTTCTTCTTCTGTCAAAAGAGGAGGAATTTTGATTTGGCTTTGGGCAGAAGTACAGTAGTCCTCTTTCTCTTCCGTTGACTGAATTTGAGGCTGGATATCTTCTTGAGCCTCTCCTAGAAGGAATGGTTAATAAATACTTGTGTTTTTAGTTGGATCCTGAGGATTCTCTTCTATTTCCTAATCTTTTTCACTCTCAAACAACTCCTCTTGATCTTTGTGATAGTCAATTTTAACATGGGATTCATGAGTTGTTTCTAATAGTTTGTCAGGATGCCATTCTTCTTTAATAATCTAAAATGAGTTATAACATAAAGGTAGAGACTCTAGTTGTGTTGTCTCATCTCCTATTTCAGATTTTTTGGGTTCAGGATGGCCAACTATTTCCTCAGGGCACTACTCCTTGTTTATGTTTGCATCTTGATCATGAAGTTCTTTTAACAGTAAAACACAAGGTATAGGTAAGAAATAAATACCTTCTTGACAATATTCTTCATTTTTTTCTCTGTAATCTTGCCCATCATACATATTTTTCTTGTTGTATATGTCTTGTAGTGGTTGAGTTTGTGTTTGATTAGGGAAAGGCACAAGTTGCTCTAGATAATCAATATATGTATCAGCCTCATGCCTATCTAATATTTTATCAAGTATGTACATCATTTTTTCCATTATGTCCAATAATGTATCTAGTTTTTCTTCTCTGTCCATACTTGGATCCATGTTTGTAAAAAAGAGGTCATTGTATATTTTCAACCAGTTGAGAGTCTTCTTCCAGTGGAGTCATTAGGTCTTTTGGAGGTTGTGGAGTCGCCAGGTGGAAGATTTGAACTTTTTTGTCCACCAATAGTATGATTGGGTTTTCTCAATGCATTCCCAGGGGAGTTCACAAGGACTGGTAAAGTAATAAGCCTACTGGAGGCCAGTGGAGTCGCCAGGTGGAAATTTTTAGCTCTTTTCGAGGTAAAATATTCTATGGTCCACCACCAACATTTATTATGAAGGCCAATATGAAATTTTTTTTGGGGTTATCTGAGTTTCTATGGTTGTTGAAGGACTAATGAGTCTATAAGAGCTTGCTAGGAAACTATGAACTCAGAGGTCCCACTGTGATCGCCAAAATTTTGGGGTCCTGTGATTTGGCTGATTGGAAAACAAAATGACAAGGCAACATATAAACCAAGCTTTAGAGCTCTAGGACCTAGCCCTCCAAGTCTTAGAGAGGGATCTCTCAATTTTTTGCAAAGATATGACTTGTTTTCTTGTAAAAGGTTGATTTTAGGCTAGTTATTAAGTGTAAGTTTTTTTTTTGGGTTTGGTTGGTTGGACATGAATGATCTAGGAGGCATAGATAGACAGGGGAAATATCAGAGCCATTGGGTAATAGAGTCAAGAAGAAGCTATAACAAGCTCAATCAATGGATATGGGATATCAAAGGGCAAATCTAACTTGGTCAGTGGATCTTGGGTTTAGTGGATAAAATGAAATGGAAATTAAGGATTTAGAAGGAGAATTAGAACTAAGGACAATTAAGAATCCTTAATTATATGTACTCCTCAAAAAAGGGACTTAAAAAATTATCAGAACATGAAGAGGAATTCCATAGATAGGGCTAACCATAAATTCTAGAAACCACACTTCAACAAATAACAATTTCAAGACAAACTTTTCAAATGAAATCTAAGAGTTGGGGAACGCCCTATTTCATCCAAAGATTCACTTTCATGGATAAGAAAACATTAAAGATTCACAAATAACTACATTCATAGAAGAGGGAACTCCTAGACATCTAAGACTGCAATTATAAATACCATCGAAACAATTATTTCAGCAAGAACAAAGGGTATGATCAAAACAGACCTCTTTGGCAGACTGTAAACAATGGTACTTTAAAGGGAGACTTCAAAAATAGTTTTCAAGTGGAAAAAAGTAAGTAGGGAAAACCATAAATCATTCTTGAGATCAACTGTTTGAACTATTTTTGAAATGAACAAGATTAAAGGTTCAAAAGCAGTTAAAATACTTAATAAAACCTTCAGTAGATGAAAACATAAAGACAGTGAAGAGAAAACAGGTCTAAAGTGCTGCTAGGAGACATTTCTTAGCCTAAAATTTTTACTCTACTGTGAGTATAGAATGATGGAACAGAATGGAAAATAGGAAATACAATTAATAGATTAGAATACATCACCAACATCCATGCTCAGGGATCCAATGATAGAGCCTTCTCATTAACAAAACATGTCAAAACATCATCAATCTTCCAAAAATTCAATTTCTTCTTAATCTTCAGCCAGACTATGTACAACTGCAAAGAGTTCGAATGCCAGCCACCAACCCCTACAAATGAGTTCCACAACAGTATTTATACTGTAATTGAGGAGGTGGAACTATCTAGGGTTCAAAATGTTATTAATGACATAGTAAATGCACTCCTAGCCTTAAAAACCATGCAAGGCATTAGGTAGGAATGTGTCTCAACTAATTCTCTGTTTCAACAACTTTGTCTTTAATTTCTAAGGAAAGATAGGTGAAAATTTTTACTTTGCATCTTTATCTTCATCTTTACATTAACTGTTATGATAGTTAAAATATCTTCTTTAGTGTAAGAACTGTCAATTTTTCCCTTAGGACAGAAAGCAGGCCATACGTGGCAACTTGATTTATTAAGTGAATAATTGCTTCTGTTGATGTATTTGAGGCTATATTTAGGCCTAATTTTCCTTTATTTCATCATTAAACTGCTCTTTACACCCTTTAGCCTTGATCTTCCTTTATTTTCCTTCTTATTTTCTGCTTTAACAACCTTAACCATTAATTAAGCCTTTCAGTCTCCTTTCTCTGTTTCTGTAAAACAGCTGTTTATTTCTTAATCCTTTGGCCTTTATCTTTCAGCGTTCTTTACTAATCTACTGTTGCGTTGGAGGTTTTAGTGAAATAGTCAGTGATCATGAATCACTGACTGACATTTTAATAATCAACCCTTGGATTTCCCTTTTCTTCATTATGTTGGCCCTAAGGATCGTCGTTCTTTGGCCCTGTTTCTTTATGAACTGTGGGAAGGTTTTTGGGCCTTAGAACTACATTAAACCTACATATAAAACATAAAACGTTATAAAATCTTGCGTGTTTGGCTAAAAACTGCTTCAGGGGCTCAGGGAGGCGATGGAGCGATGTACAAAGGAGAGGGAGAGTGTAGGGGAGGGGTTCCACAGGCGGAACCGCGAAAACAGGGTTTTTTATTTTAAAAAACATTTGGCGCGAAAAGGGGATAGGTGGTTTCGGGAATACCACCGGCGGTTTTCACGCTTACGATGGGTGGTTAGCGGTTTTTCCTCGAGGGAACGCGATATGCATCAGAAGCTGACACGTATCCTCCGCAAAACCACCAGTTTCGCATCGATAACGCGCGATTAAATTTTTGGAGAAAGGGGTGCGAAAGAGCACGCGGACCGTTGGATCTGGGGCTATAGATCCAACGGTGGAGAGGGCACGCGATGGGGAAAGGTGCGCAGTGGCGGGAGATAGTGGAGGATAGCTGGTGGAGGAAGATTGGTTGATGTTATGTGGGTGGAAGGTGGGACCAGGAGTGACGTGGGGCTATTTTCGTTGGGTACTGTAAAGGTTGGGAGATGGGAGGTTCAAACATAGCCGTTAGATCAGTCAAGATCTACGATGGAGATTAATTTGGGAAATGAATGGATGGGAGGATGGCAGAAGGGGTCGAGAGAAAGTGGCCATTGGATCTCGAAGATCCATGGTGGAGATCTGCCCCATGGAGTGGTTAGATGGGGGAACGATTGACGGGTCGGGAGCATAATGACTGTCGGATTAGAGCTTGAGGTTCTAGATCCACGGTGACGATGACCTGAAAAAATAACAGAGAGGAATAAGAAGAAAATTGGAAGAGGGCTAAGGGACGTGCTGGGGCACGGTCCCGTGGGAGAGTAAGGGGACTCGGAGACAGGGAAAAAAGGGGCTAAGGAAGTAGCGGGGAGATGCGGTCCCATGGAGAAGAAAAGCATCGGGAGTTAAGGTGGAAAGGACTGGGGATTTAGCGTGGAGTGTTAAGTGCTTGGTTCCGGCGCTTGGATACATCAAGAAAACGAGCGGAAGATTTAAGCCCTCGAGGGCTTAAGCCCTAAATTGTGAAAATACTGCCTTTAGGGAAAAAATGGGTTTTTTAGGCCAATTTAGAAGTTTCGATAGGTATAAAAAGGTGTTTTAAACCATTATAAAGGGATTTTATCGGTTAAAAAGGGTTTTTTAGAGGGAATGAAGGATTTAGTGAAGGAAAAATTGGGTTTTTAGAGGGAGATCGACTAATAAAAATAAGGGTACGAATGGTAGAATGAGGGGATGAAATGTAGGTAAAAATGGTGGGGATAACCTGAAACAAGCTTTCTTCTGAGTCAGAAAAGATGATTTTTTAGAAGGCATAGATGAAGATTTTGGTGAAATGATAGACTTAGAATGATGAAGGCAGTGAGATTTCTAAAACTCATAATGCTGCTTCGAAATATTATTTCTAGAAATCTAGGATTGGTAATTTAGTCATCTTTGGATATGATCAAAATTATGGATGACTAACATCCTCAACGCTTGATTATTTCTTGATGCTTCTTTATAAAATTCTCATCCTCCCATGTGGAATATTCTACAGGAAAGTTCTTCTGCTTGCTGATATAATCTAAAATTGATTGTACTTTTCGAGTTCTTGTTTTTGTGACTGCTTCAGAACTTCTTTCAACGTGATGTTGATCTTCCAGTTGTTTCATTCGATTTTAAACCAAAGTTAGGTTATCCTTTGAGAGTTGGAGAACTTGTTGTTGATGCTCGATGTGATATTCCACTACTTTATCATCCATAATAGATTTTATTTGATCCTTCAAAAAATCCAACTTAGCCTCCATTTCTGCTTTTAAACCATCTATGTCGTCTTCGGTTTCTCTTCGTAAGATCGAAATTTGTTGCACTTGGTACCATAATTTTGATATCTCATACTGCAATTTTTCCTCTTCATGCATCATAGTATAGCTTTATGAGGGCTTAATGGGTATAGAATTATTTTTTGGAGGCATTATAGAACCCATTGCTGATAAAAAAATCTTCAATATGCCCTTGGAATCACTTCAAACTTCTTTTTCAAACAAATGTTATGCAATTTTAAAAAACAAGTACACACCTTTTTCTTTCTTTTGAGTATCTATATATTGAAACTAAATTCTCTCTATGATTTAAGATCTTCAATATATGAAATTCGGCCCTATAGTATTCCTCTGAATATTCTTTCAAATTCCACAGGTCTGACTTGATTTGAATTCTTCAAGGCTAAGTTATGTCCAATCTCGCACAATGACCTAATTATGGACTGGTTCGGTAGAGCAAACTTGTACAACTTTCCACGTGTCACTGTTTCCTCCTTTGGCTCTGAAATTTATATAAATTAAACTACATTCCGTTTAATTCTAGTCACTTTTTATAGAATTCCAATCCGATACTCAGAGAGAGAGTTATGAATATTTTCCCACGATAACCTCTTTGAGATGAAATTCAGGAGCCTGAAAAAGACCTAATTTCCACAGATCATATCTCCAAAAATATTGCGAACCAAGCTCTGAAATTTTGCGAAGATGTTCCTCACGATTTTGGCTTCACTCTCTAAAAAATTCAGCTTTTTAAACTTCGTATAAACAAATTTATAGCAAAAATTCCGTGATTGCCTTTTTAAGTGAAATTCAGGAGCCTGCAAAAATCCCTAACTTAAAAAGATCATATCTCCTAAAATATTGCGAACCAAGCTCTGAAATTTTGCGATGAGGTTCCTCCACATTTTAGATTCGCACTCTAAAAATTTCAGCTTCTGAACCTTCGTAGAAACAAAGTTATAGCGAAAATTCTACGATGACCTATTTGGAGCAGAAAAACCCTAGAATCCAAAGCTCTCATACCAAATGTTGTGAAACCAGCTCCAAAAATAGAAGAAAAGAGATATCAACGCCTTAGAAATAAGCCACTTCGAGGGTGCAACCTCTAATACATTACATGAATGAACAATTCTTGGATGATACAAATGGTGATCACAAGGTTATGTTGGCCAATGTTTCCCAAGCAACACCAGCATTATGTGTGACCTGGAGATGGAGCTAAAGAGGACTCGATAGTTTGTCACCCAACATCTTAGTCCACCATAGCAGAGAGAGAGAGAGTGATACTGCATTACAGGCAGAGCTTGGAAGGCAACATCCTTGCATCGGGACCTAGATCCATTGCCTAGGTGCCCTTTGGCAAGTGGGTAAAATTTCTTCTCCATTTCGAACGTTTAATAAGAAGAGGCCATCTAGCCATCGTTTGCATTATTATCATTTGGAACTCCCTATATAGCTTCTGTATATTTGTGTTTTTTGGTTTTAGTTTAACCAGGGCATACTTCAACATACTATTTCCATTAAGTTTTATGCTTTTGAGCTCCCCCACTTTCTGCCTGTTACCAATAGTTTAGAGAGTAGACCACACTCTCTAAGTTTGTGCAATTTCGTACACCCATGTGACTAATCCACAACAACACCATTCATGGTTAAGGTAGGTGAAGTAGGTCCCTCAGTTGAAAAAGGGTCTTTTTCTTCTTCTTCCCCAATAGGATCCTCAAAATATTCAGAAGGCTCTCCTATAGGGGGTTCAATCTCACTGCCACTGAAGAAGAGAGAAGGTTGGCTGCGAGGTGATGTGGGGGTTTTAGGTAATATTTGTCTTTGAGAATTCCTAGTGGTGAGCCGTGGTATTTCACCAAGAGTGTTGCAACTCCTAGGGGTTGCCCTGCTTTACTTTATCAACCCAAGGTTCGTACAAACTTGGAGGTGACAGTGCTATATGAAAAATAGATGCACTATGTTCATGTCATCCTTTTATGCTTTACAAAAGGGTGATATTTCCTAAACTATGATAAAAACTGAAAAGTAAATTGCTGAAAGTAAATGACATAAAGAAAATTGAACTAAATTTCTGAAAAGAAATAACATGAATGACACTAATTTAATTTGCGGAAAAGAAATGACAGAAGTGAAACTAATTTAACTTTCTGAAGATAAATGTCAAAAAGGAAACTAATTCTAAACCACAATTAACTTGGCCAAACGGCTAAATGCACTCTACTTGTCCTATGGCCTATTTATCATGCTTCTACTTATTCCACTAAGCTATCCATGAGTTAATTAAGTAATTTACTTCTCAATTCCTATAATATCTTAAGAAATAGCACCCTTTGATAAAGCATAAGAGGATGACATGAGAAGAATGCAATTGCTATGCTTATAGCAATATCACCTCCAATTTTGTATGAACTCTGGGTTGATAAAGTAAAGTAGGGCAGCCCCTCGGAGTTGCAGCACTCTTGGTGCAATACTAGGGCTCACCACTTTTCTTAGTCATGATATTGATGGCAGCCCCTATATCAATCAGAGTGTTGGGGACTATGAAACCATCTATATGCACATCAAAAATTGGACTACCAATGTCCAGGTACTTTGGAAATTTCACCTTCCCCAACATTAGGTTAGACAATTGTCCTACCACATTGATGGTGGCGGTATCTCTATTCCTTCTCCCAGGATTCTTGAAGAAATTTTCTTTGATGAGCCTATTGTAGATAGGTACATCCTTAATGGCCTGGAGAAGTTGTATATTTACACACAAATTTTCCAATTCTCCCAGGAGTTAAATCTCCTCTAGGGTTTGCTGACTAGGGTGGATCAAGCGCTCAGGAAAAGGAGGTTGTTGGATCTGAGAGTAACCTTCTTTATTTTCCTCCTAAACCTCTATAGGTGGATATGGAGGATAGTTGTGTAGGAGTACTCTTCCGAACCTGAGATTAACCTCCTGTATCTCCACAACATAATTTGGATGGGATGTTTCTCCACCGGGAGCCTGATGTGCCTATCTTTTCTTTGGGTTAATATTGGGTTGTGCAGGTATAGGTAGCCTAGGTGGAGCAACATGAGTAAGCTAAGGTTGAGGTTGGGGTGGAGGCATTAGAGCAGGTGTTTTATTTTTTTGATTCCTCCACCCTTGGGATGGATTGTTCCACTGAGGTTGTTGTGGATCATGCTGTTAAAATGGTTGGTTTACTGGCTGACGATGATATGAAGGGTTGTAAGGCCAAGTAGGAGGTGTAGACTAGGATGGAGGAGTGGGGGTGTACCAAGGTTGCACGGGTGTACTCTGATTGTTGTGAAAGTAAGAGTAAGGTGCACCTTGTATACCTTGTTGATATGACCGAGGGCCTTGAGGCCTTCTCTGGTTGATGAAACAGAGTTGCTCTCGCATTTCTTCCCTGCCTTGATACACAGCTTTGAGTCCAAGTAAGGAGGGAAACTTTTATGTGGCATTATTCTCCTCACAGACTAAGAAAAACTTTGTGGCAGTCATTGGACATTCATTTCTTGGGTGCTACCTGGTACATCTAGGACAAAATATGGCCAGGGCTCTGTTTTCTTCCTCTTGCTTCCTTTTGACCTGCATTGTATCCATTTGGAAAGAAAAGGTGTGGAACATGTCACTCTTGAAGTCCTATAGTATGTTTCCAATATCATGTTTTATAAAGGTGGAAGAGGAAGGGGTATTGGGTGTACTTTGGCTAGCTCTGCCATTCTTCCTAAATGCCCTAGAATGGTTCCGGAAGATAGTATTGATTGTTTCATACGGTTGTTGGTAGATATATCCTCATGTTAACATATTCAAGGTTTCTATCATCTCTTCACTGATCCCTCAAATAAGTACGAGTTTAATTGAGCCAGAATCAAGAGTACAATTGGATCTCTTATAGGTCAGTTGAAACCACTCTTCATAGTGCTCTAGGGATTCATTAGGTCCTAGATTAGTCTTTGTATTTGTTGCTGAAGGTTTCTTCCATTTGTGCCCAGGTAGTGATATTATCCCCAGGGAGACCCACGAACCAACGCAAGGCTTCATCCTTAAGGTTGGATGGGAATAAATTCAACTTCTGATCATTAGAGGTATAGTCATAAGTTCTACAAACAACAACAAATTTAAACATGAAGGTGAGGGTCCTCAAAGGTAATTCAATGAAAGTGTGGAAGAGCTGAGGGGCTAATGTTTTTCATCTTGGTTTCCCCATCTACCTCTCTTATGGGAAATTTTCTCTGGGTCCCAGCCATGGTTAACATAGGTGAAGTAGGTCCCTCAGTTCAAACAAGGTCTTCTTCTTCTTCCCTAATAGGATCCTCAAAATATTCAGAAGGATCTCCAAAAGGGGGTTCAATAACACTACCATCGAAGAGTGAAGGGTGGCCGGGAGGTGATGTGGGGGTTTTAGGTAAGGTTGTCTTTGAGTATTCCTAGTCCTATGAGGCATGGAAATAAAATATTGTTGTATTTTCTTAATATTTCGAAAATGACATGAAAAGAAAGGAAAGCAGAAAAGAATGCTAAAAAATAAATCAAAGCATCTACTAGGCACCTCCCCGGTGATGATGCCAAAAGGTGGTGAACCCTAGTATTGCACCAAGGGTGTTGCAACTCCCAAGGGCTACCCTACTTTACTCTATCAACTTGGCATTCATACAAACTTAGAGGTGATAGTGCTATATGCACAGCAGATGCATTCTACTCATGTCATCCTCTTCTGCTTTACGAGAGGGTGTTATTTGTTAAGATATGATAAGAAATGGAAATTAAATTACTAGAAGGAAATGAAAAAAAGGAAGTTAAACTAAAGTGCTGAAAATAAATGAGAAGAATGAAACTAATTTAATTGGAAGAAAAGGAAATGATTGAAAAGAAACTAAGCTAACTTGCCAAAAATAAATGGTAGAAAGGTTACTAATTCTAAACCAATCTTAACTTCGAAAAATAGCTAAATGTTCTCTACTTATCCTATAGTCTATCTAACATGCTTATGTCCATGCAACTAAGTTATCCATGACTTAATTCTACTTGAAAATGGGTTGATTTGCAGCTTTGGAGGGAATAAAAGGGCTAAAGTGGCGAATTGAGGGCTTAGCGCATGGAACAGAGCTTAGAATTAGAAAGCAAGGGTTAAAACCTTATAAGACCTGTTGGAACAGGGTCTCCTACAAGCTGCAAAAATGGTTCGATTTTGTATAATTATGATTATATTTAGTCTAGTGCAGGGGTTTTTAGGTGGGACAAAGCCTCGAAAAGCATTGTAATGGGTTAAAGGATAGATCTGGAATCCGCAAACCACGGTTTGTGGACCATAAGAAAGATTAGGCTAGATTGTTATAAATAGGGGAACATTTTGAATTGTAAGGTAAGAAGAAGATGAGCTCTTGATGCGAATTGTGGCTTATTAGATCTTTTTGGGTTTTGGGGAAAGGACTCCTACTGTTTGGGTGCATAGAGATCCAGAGTCCTGTTGTGTGTGGACCCTGCTGCTGTGTGCGCAGGTTGGGTTGGGTATTGTAATAAGGAATTGATGGATTGATGAATAAGAAAGGTTGTTTGAGTAACTGAATCTAGGTGTACTGTTTATGTGAATCTGTGGTAATTTCTGTATTATACATATTCTGTGTTAAGCTGCGAAAATACTGTGTAAGTGTGGTTACTACATCTAGATCTATTTTGTTATGTTTTACGCAATACTGCTTTACTGTCTTAGAACCATATAATTTATTCAACACCATGGTATAGTTGACCTTGGGAACGTGGAGATTCGGCTCTGTAGTAGGCGATATGGTCATCATAAAGCTAGACACAGCTCTACTTGCATTACCTATCCTTTCTCAGGGTGCAGAAACCTGGTTCCAGGACCCACCAATACTACTTCGGGTGAGACTTTGACTTGCACAAGTAGGTCACTACCGAAAGGGCCAGTAGTATAGGGGTTTACTGGAAAACGTTAACCTTTGAACCTGGGTCAGGACCCCTCAAGCCAACAAATGGTTCCGTTGCCGGGACTGGGAGCATTTTGAGAGGGATCGGGTAATTCCCAGAAAAGAATTGAAGGCCTGAGAGTAGGTACGGTTAAATGACCCCCAGTTTAGACAAAAGTACAACGCGGAGCGGTAAGTATTATCGAACCAATCAAGAAGGGGCTAGATCTGTTTATAGCCCACTAAAAGGAGCAGTTCCGCAAATTCCGCCATCTACACCATCGTCAGAACCACGTAAGAAGAAAACGTCACACTGAACCCCACCAAAAGAGGATATGGCATCACACTTGAAATTACCTACCTTTAGGGGTGCGAGGGATGAGGACATGGACCGATTTTGGTTTGTTGTAGACTCAGTATGGATTGCGCAAGGTGTGGCTGGCGATACTGTGAAAAGGGCGTAGCTATCACTGGCTTTCGAAGAGAGAGCTCTAGACTGGTGTATGCGATACCTATCTCAAAACGGAAACGCATCTATTCAAGATATTAAGGACTCTTTGAAACAACAATTCTGAAAGCCTAAGTCCTACTCACAGATCGTAGTCAATGTGAAAGACTTCAAGCAAGGAACAACTGAGTCAATATTGGAAGCTGATCAAAGATTAAAGAAAGCAATCAGAGAAGGAGGATTTAAGTATGACGATAGACATCATACGGAGTGGTTCATCTCTATGCTGCTACCTCACTTGCGTGCACCTATGGGCCACCAAACCTTCGAATCACAGGAAAAAGCTTTGGAAGCTACCATGAAATTAGAAACTGTGAGGAGGGAAGATACTATGGTAAGAGTACAACAAATTCAGGAGCAACTTAGAGCTATGCATATGGAGATTCAGAACCTACGGAAGGAATGGTAAAAAGGAGCTAGCGCAGACTTATGGTGCATACGATGTCGGGCATCTCGGCTTACGAAGGATCAGTGCCCACTACTGTCAGATTACATATAGGCATGAGGACCTATTCTGATGCATCTAGGAGTAAGTGGAGAACCCAAACTATCACGTCCAGGCTCAAGAGGATCTACATTGTGGTGCGATGACTACCGTGTAGCAGGGCTGCATGATACAAACCATTTCCCTCGGCTAGGTGCATATGTCTTCGAGCTGAAGAAATAATGGTGCAGATTTTGCTGGTCAGTAGGACATGATGAGCAGAACTATAAAACTTACGATCTGATCATAGATCGAGGAAAATTTTATATGGTACAGTCATACCTTGCATCACCCAGATCTCCCGCAAACTTTGGTGGCTCCTCAGCTAGGGGCAGGGGAGGTCAGGGAGGAAGTGCAGGACAAGGACACGAACAACTAATCTGTTATAACTGTGGGGAAGTAGGACACTTTGCAAGGGATTTCTCAAATCCTGCAAGGCCATCCTGCAAATATTGTAGACAACTAGACCATGCGATTAAAGATTGTCTAATATTAACAACAAAAATGTAAGAAAAGCAGCCGACATAGAATGTACAAAGAGTTAAGGCTAAACTATGGGACAACAATCCAAGTGTGAAGGTTGTAACCTGCAGTGGGATGACCACCAAGGAGCCTTAGGAGGAAGCTGCGAAGGGTCCTCTAATTCGACAGGCACCTCTCAACCAAGCAGGGTTGGACCGAAACCCGGGGCAAGAAATACTTAGCGCATTCCAACAGGACATTGCTAAATCAAGGGAATCTGTTGTGCAGACACCTACGCACCTCAAGAAAGGTGACGAGATGAGACAATTCCCTCAGGCACGTGTGAAGCTATTACGCAACCAACGAAACAAAGAAAACCTTCAGACATTGATAGATAGCTGCGTGGTACAGTCCCACTTGTCTCCAGAAGTCCAAAACGTGCACAAGCTAGGCGGATATAGGAAACCCACCAGTAGAGAGATGAGACTAACTACCCAAATCAGTAACTATGAAATGGATCAAGTTGTCATAGACTTGGGGTTAGATGCAAATGTGCTACCTAAGAAAACTTGGCAACAAATGGGAAAACACAAATTGGTGTTGTCCAACATCCAGTTGCGTATGGCCAACTAACAGAAGATTATACCACTGCGGAGACAATCAAAAATCATGGTGGATATCGTGGGGGTGAAGGTCTGGGCTGACTTTGAAGTAATTCAAATTGTAGACGACGCAAACCCATACCTTGTGCTCTTAGGGCTAGACTGGGCCATAGATATGGGTGGTATCGTCAACCTTAAAATGAGAAGCATGGTGTTTGAAAATATCAGGACAAGGGTAGTAGCACCATTAGACCCCACAGAAGGTAAGCGCTACACAGAACTAGTACGCGATGGAGAAGAGGTGGATCACATTTACAAATTGACCGCGCAGGACAAAGATTGGATCAATCCCATGGTGGACGGGGTACTCTATTGGGAGGAAGACAGTGAATGCTTCTCTGACTCTAATGAGGAAATGGAAAATTGGAAAAACCGGTTGCACAATGTCTCAGCGCTACGATGTCTTCGACTCACAAGGGACTTCTGATGCATTTCCTCAGACGTAAGAGATCTACCCCGTTTTGAGTAGTCTGGTAGCCTCCTAGAGTTCTTTAGGACACCGGAAGCTACGGTTTCGAGAGACCATAGACTATGGGCCCTTAATCTAGCTATGCGAGGAACACCTATGCGATGGTGGGATACCCACAAGGAAGAATTCCAGGATTGGGAGGAATGTCGGGATATGATGATCCTGCGATTCACACCCCTGGCTGACATACGCACCAAGACATTCCTCAGACCAGGAGATCCCCATGAGCATATGCTCACCTAGATGGACAAATGGTTTGATTGGACTATGGAAGAGTGGGTTCATATTTTTATTCATGCCTTGGGGCCTATCCTCGTCACATGGTATTTAGACACGGAGCTCCATCAGCACACCCGCCACTGGGAGACACTAAAAGATGACTTTATAGGAACGTTTGAGCTAATTGGGGGAACGGAGGTGCTTTATGAAGCTCTGCAGGACATCGATGCTTTTGTATTTAATGACTCGTGCCATCACACTACACCATAAGCCCTGACATGAGAAGCACAAATGCAAGACATAGTAGACTGCCAGAGCTTGGCGATAGAGGAAGAGGAAGATAATCCTCGGAACGTCTCTATCCCAAAATCCAAGGAGGGATGTACACTTACTGGGCCCCCACTATAAAATGTTGATGTTACCCAGCCTCTCAAGCTACGTGAAATTAATATCGAGACAGAAGAATGCCCTAAGTTGGCCAAAATTGGGGACTATTGGGACAAAGGAACTATAGGCAAAATTGAAGAGCTACTTACGGAATATCATGAATTATTCCCAAACAAGTTTTCTGAGCTCAAAGGAATCACGGGGGACCTAGGCGTTATGCACATCACTCTGAAAACCGAGGTGCGCCCCATAAAGCAGCGACCTTACCGGCTGAACCCTAAATATAAGCAAAAGGTCAGAGAAGAACTGGACAAAATGCTTGTTGCAGGTATCATTGAACCAGTTGAACAATCGAATTGGGTAAGTCTGATGGTCATCTAGGAGAATAAAATAAAGGGGGAGATACGAATCTGCGTATACCTACACAAATTAAATAACGGCTGTGTACATGACCCCTTTCCTATGACTTTCTCAGACGAAATCCTTGATAGCGTGGGTGGACAAGAATCATATTCCTTCATCGATGGGTTCTAAGGATACCACCAGATCCGAATCACACGTGACGATTGTAGTAAGACTACGTTCGCAAAAGAATGGGGATCCTTTCAATACACACTCATTCCCTTTGGTCTCAAGAATGCACTTGTTATCTTCTCGAGAGTAGTAGTTGCCGTATTCAAGGAGTTCATCCATAAGTTTCTAGAATTTTATTTCAACGACTGGACGGTATTCAGCTTGGTAAAGGAGCATGTCTCCAACCTGTGCATGATGTTGGATGCCTGTCGAAAGCACTAGATTTCCTTGAATATCAAGAAGTGTATTTTCTGTGTGCCCTTTGGAATTTTTCTTGGACATATAGTATGCCGACAAGGGTTGATGGTTGATCCGGCAAAGGTGGCAGTAATTATAAACCTTACAGTCCCAACAATGGAGAAACAGTTGCTTTCGATCCTCAGACACATAGGCTATTACAGAAAATTCATTCAAGGATACGTATTGATCACAGCACCCATGGAAAAACTACTTAAAAAGGATGTTTCATTTTTTTGGAATGACGAATTTCAGAAGAGTTTTGAGATACTCAAAGAGAATATGGTCTCTGCACCCATACTAATATTTCCTGATTGGTAAAAGGAATTTCACGTACACATGGATGCATCTGGAATCGCCTTGGGCACTGTCCTCACTCAGCCTGAGGAGGGAGATATTGATCACCCGGTTGCCTTTGCTAGTATAAAAATCTCTAGCGCAGAGCGCAACTACTCTACCACCGAACGAGAAGGATTGGCTATGTTTTATGCGTTACGAAAATATCATCACTATCTCTTGGGAAGACACTTTAAGATGTTTACTGATCATTTGGATTTAAAATACCTTGTGAACAAGCTCGTGTTGGGAGGGGGAGATTTGCCGATGGCTGTTGCTATTTCAGGAGTATGATTTTGAAATTATCGTCAAGACAAGAAGGCTGAATGTGGGTCCAGATCATCTGTCCTGCATTGAGACGGGCGAAGAACCTACTAGCTTGGAGGAAGGATTACTGGATGCGCAGTTGTTCACCATTAAGGTCATGGATGCCCACTTCACCGATATCATTCAGTTCTTGACTATAGTCATAGCCCCCATAGACTATTCGGTTCAGCAGAAGAAGGAGTTAGTTACTCAAGCGGTGAACTTTACTATCATAGCCATCCAATTATACAAATTTGGCACTGATGAAGAACTACACAGATACATCCTGGAGTATGAACGACATGCCATCTTGGTGGAGGCGCAAAAAGGCATCGCAGGAGGCCACTATGCAGGAAAGGCAACGACACAAAATATCTTGAGAGTTGGGTTATGGTAGCCTACCCTACACCATGATTCTCATAACTATTGTAAATCATGTGACACATGCCAATGGACAGGACAACCCTCACGAAGAGATGAAATTCCATTACAACCTCAAATATTTTTGCAGGCCTTTGAAAAATGGGGCATTTATTTTGTAGGACCAATAAATCCCCCAAGAAAGAAGACAGGTGCACGCTACATTATTATTGCCCCTAACTATGTTACTCGATGGGCTGAAGCACAAGCGGTGAAGGATTGTACTGCAGATACTAATGCGCACTTCATCTTTGATAAAATCCTGACCAAATTTGGATGCCAAAAGATCTTGATGAGCGACAGAGGCACTCACTTTGTTAATGAAATGATACAAGCCCTGAATGAGTAATTCTAGATCCATCACGCAAAAATTACACCTTATCATCTGTAGACAAATGGGGCAGTCGAGGCTTTCAAAAAAATCTTAGAGTAGGCATTGACCAAGGTCTGCAATGCCGATCATAGTGATTGGGACATACGGGCATCGTTACGGGACAGCTTACTCTGGGTACTCAGTTGCTCAAGGTAGCCATGCAGCTTTGGACAGTGGTCCAGTTCAACCTGTTTCTTCAGAACGTCAAGCAGGACTTACACCAGAAGGAAGCCGCTTTTGATCAGATCGAAGCTACTTTTCCCTCCCTAGTCCCTGCATAGCGTTTGGCACTCTTGAAGGCTAGCAATGCACTCCAAGACATGGTTACGGATCTCCAACGAACAAAGCATGCCATCACAAAGCGATTGGATCCATGGGGTGACGCCTCCTTCTAGATATCACAAGGTTCTCATGATTCAATCGCACAGCTCAACTAGATATTAGAGCAAGTTACCATGGCAACTGAAGGACCGACCTCCCAGAAGCTGGTAGACATTGCACAGAGTGTAGCTTCCTAGAGTAAAAAAGTGTTACCTCCGCTGATCGTAGCTCTCAATACCTTATGTGTGCAGATAGAGACTGCACCACCACAGTGACTCGGGATGAGTCACAAGATTTTTTGGGGGGACGTTTGGAAAAAGGTCTCCTACAAGCTACGAAACTGGTCCGATTTTGTTTAATTTTGATTATATTTAGTCTAGTGCAGGGGTTTTGGAGTGGAAAAAAGCCCCGAAAATCATTGTAATGGGTTAAAGGGTAGATCCGGAATCGGCAAACCACGGTTTGCGGACCATAGGAAAGATTAGGCTAGATTATTATAAATAGAGGAACATTTTGAATTGTAAGGAAAGAAGAAGAAGATGATGATGAGATCTTGATGTGAATTGTGGCTTAGTAGATCTATTTGAGTTTTTTGGGAAAGAACTCCTGCTGGCTATGTGCGCAGAGATCCAGAGTCCTATTGTGTGTGGACCCTGCTGCTGTGTGCGCAGGTTGGGTTGGGTATTGTAAGAAGGAATTGATGGATTGATGAATAAGAAAGGTTTTTTGAGTAACTAAATCCATGTGTACTGTTTATGCGAATCTGTGGTAATTTCTGTATTATGCGTATTCTTTGTTAAGCTACGAAAATACTGTGTAAGTGTGGTTACTGCATCTAGATCTATTCTGTTATGTCTTATGCAATACTGCGTTACTGTCTTAGAAGCATATAATTTATTGAGCACTGTAGTATAGTTGACCTTGCGCACGTGGAGATCCGGATCTGTAGTAGGCGATCTGGTCATCATAAAGCCAGACACAACTCTTCTTGCATTACCTATCCTTTCTCAGGGTGCGGAAACCTAGTTCCAGCACCCACCCATACTACTTCGGGTGAGACTTTGACCTACGCAAGTAGATCACTGTCGAAAGGGCAAGTAGTATAGGGGTTTGTTGGAAAACCTTAACCTCTGAACCTGGGTCAGGACCCCTCAGGCCAACAAATGGTTCCATTGCCAGGACCAGGCACAATTTGAGAAAGGGATCGGGTAATGAAAAGAAAGTATTGGAAGCCTGAAAGGAAGGAAATTGAAGAGTGGTTCGAAAAGAAGATTCAGGAATTTGCGATAATAGAGAATCGCAACACGAGGTTAATGGTGAAAAAGTGGAAAAATAGGTACATTCTTACAGAAAGCTATGAAATTTTCTTTGTAACATTTGCAACCGAGCTTCAGGAGTGGCTGGCTAGGCTCGTAGAGTTCCAGAAGTGTTGGAAGGATGAACGAGTCACTCAATGGACTCCACAGCTGATCCAGCAGCTGGAAAGGACTGATAATACCATCACTCACACGGTGGATCATTGGGTGGACAGTGTGCTAGGAGGATTTGTGACAGAATTTTCCATTGATCAGTTTGTCTCCTACTCTAAAGCAGAGCAGAGATTATTTAAAGGGTTCTAGGGAAAGTTTTTGAACACATTACCTTTGTTGATTAAGATATTACTGTGCGAGAAGAGTATTATGTGAATTCATACAGAGTGAATGACCTCGGATCCAAACAATAGCATGACACGCAGCGGTAAAGACTATTGAACCAACCTTGAAAAGGGAAGATCTGTCCATAACCCTCTGCGAGAGACGGTTTCGCAAAGCCCCTCGACTACACCGTAGTCCATTCCGTGCAAAGGTAAGAGTTCGCCCATACCACCACCTCCGCCGAACAGTGATATGGTTGCACACCTGAAACTACCTACCTTCAAGGGGGTAGGATATGAGGATATGGACCGATTTTGGTTTGTTGCAAATTCCGTATGGACTGCGCAAAATGTGACAAACGATACGGTGAAGAGGGCACAACTGTCCCTGGCATTCGAAGAAAGAACGTTGGATTGGTATATGCGATACATATCTCAGAACGGGAATGAATCTATTCAAGATATTAAGGACGCTCTAAAGCAACAATTTTGGAAGCCAAAATCTTACTCTCATTTAGTAGCAGAAGTGAAGGAATTCAAGCAAGGAGCGTCTGAATCTGTATGGGAGGCTGATCAGTGACTGAAGAGAGCAATCAAGGAGGGAGGATTTGAGTATGATGATAGACAACATACAGAATGGTTCATCTCTATGTTGTTGCCCCACCTACGCACGCCAATGAGTCACCAAACCTTCGAGTCGCAGGAAAAGGCTGTGTAAGTCACCATGAAACTAGAAGTTGAGCCTAGAGAAGATACTTCATTAGGAGTACAGAAAATTTGGGAGCAGCTTCAGATCCTGCGAAAGGAACGAGAAAAAGGAGCCAGCACAAATTTGTGGTGCATACGATGTCCGGTGTCTGGCCATACGAAGGATCAGTTCCCTCTATTGGAATATTACATGCAGGTAGGAGGACCTAGTCCGGTCCACCTAGGAGAAAATGGATAACCCAAATTAGTGCATCTAGGCTCAAGCAGGTCTGTGTTATGGCGCGATGACTGCCGCATCATGGGGTTGCACGATACGAACCATTGCCCCCGACTAGGTGCATATGTCCTAGAACTAAAGCAACAGTGGTGCAGGTTATGATGGTCGGTAGGACACGATGAGTAGAATTGTCGAACTTACAACCTGATCATGATAGATCAAGGGAACTTATATAGGGTACAGTCAAACCCTATGTCATCTAGATCTCCCACCAGCTTTGGTGGCTCTCCAGCAAGGGGCCGGGGAGGTCAGGGAGGAAGCACAGGTCGAGGACGCGGGTATCTAATCTGTTATAACTGTGGGGAAGTAGGACACCTTGCAAGGGACTGCCCAAATCCTATAAGGAAATGTTGCAAATATTGTAGACACCTGGACCATGTGATCGAATATTTCCCAATTTTAATAGCCAAAATGTAGGAAAAGAAGCCCACCCCTACGCAAAATGTGAAAATAGTTCAAGCCAAGCTAAGGAACATAGACCCAAATGTGAACATCATAACACGGAATGGGATGGTCACCCGGGGACCAGAGGAAAAGGCTTCCATAGATCCTCTGACCTGTCAAGAAGGATCAAACATGGAAAAGGGACAAGCTCAGAAAGAAGCAGCTACTACGCAGGCACCAACACACCCCAAGACAGATGAGGGGGTTGAGCCATTTCTGTAGGCATGTATGAAGTTGAGACGTAACCCAAAGGCTGTAGAGAACCTTCAGACATTAATGAATAGCTACGCATCACGGCCCTATTCGACCAAGGATGTACACAAACTATACAAGTATAAAAAAAGCACCGGAAGAGAAATGCGGTTGACTGCGCAGATTAGCGACTACGAGATGGATCAGGTTATTTTATACCTTGGATCAGATGCGAACGTATTACCTAAAAAAACATGGCAACGAATGGGAGAACCTAATTTAGAATGGCCCACCATCTAGCTGCGCATGGCAAATCAACAGAAGATCATCCCTCTAGGAAGGCTGCCAAAAGTCATGGTATATATTGCAGGAGTAAAGGCCCAAGCTGACTTTGAGGTAATAGAAATTGTAGAAGATGCGGACCCCTACCCTGCGTTCCTAGGACTGGACTGGGCTATAGCTATGGGGGGTGTTATCAATCTCAAAAAGTGCAGCATGGTGTTTGAAAATAAGGGCACCTGAGTAATAGCACCATTGGATCCCGCGGAAGGCACGCAATATACAAAGCCAGCGTGAGATGAGGAGGAAGTGGATCACATTTACAAGGTCACTATGCAAGACAAATATTGGATTAACCCCACAGCAGAAGGAGTACTCTGCTGGGAAAAGGACAATGAATTCTTTTCTGACTCCGACGGGGAACTAGAGAATTAGCAAGGCCGGTTGCATGAGGTGTCGGCACTGCGATGTCTTCGGGTCACCAGGAACTTCCGCTGTATATCCTCTAAGATAAGAAACCTGCCCTACTTTGCGGATTCAGGTAACATTAAGGAATTCTTATGTGCATTCGAAGAAGAATTTCCCAAGGAACACAGGCTAGGTTCCCTTAAGCTAGCCCTGTGTGGAACACCTACATGTTAGTGGGATATGCATGGGAAGGTATTTCGTGATTGGGAGGAATGTAGGGATAAGATGATCCTGCGATTTGAAGCTCCAGCTGGGAGACGGATCCAAAATGTCCTTGGGTCAGAAGACCCATGCAGATGTTTGCTCGCATGGGAAATGCAATGGTGCGACAAAACCCCAAACGACCATATCCACCTGTTTATCCATGCTCTAGGACAACGTCCAGTGGCATGGTATTTAGATTCGGAGCTACATCAGTGCACTCACCATTGGGAGAATTTGTGAGATGATTTTATGCAAACATTTAGGGTGGTAGGTGGCATAGGAGTGCTCAACGCAGCTCTATAGGAAACTGACGCCTTGACTCAAGGTAGCCCAAGCCTGTACATCACATCTGAACCCTAGGGAACACCAGTACCACACATGGTTGAATACTGTAGCTTTAGCCCAACGGACGGAAATGATGACACCCGAACTATCCCAACCGCGGCACTGGACGGGATGTGTATGGTTGCCAAGTTGTTTAGGCTGTACTTGAATCGCATTACAACACACCCGACGTCGGCTATATTTCGGGATGCGCAAGAAACATGAATGCTTCATCCAAGTTTTGTAGATCCATGGGAAGGCCATCGAGTGCGAACAATGACAGTCAGAACACTGAACTCTGGTAAAAAGGGAATATTACCATTATGGAAAATAAGCGACTAGCAATTAATGCAGCAATTTATGGTGATATTTTACCATTTACGTGATGGTAAGTTCCAAGTTAGATTCACTCTACCGTTGGGTAGCCACGGGCCCTATAAGGGAGAAAGGATAACTTCGATTAAGGCTCCATATCATCTCTATAATCTACATATATTATTTTTCTGCTTGATTTTCTCAACCTTTGGCATTTTTTTCATACCCAATCAACCTACTTCTATTTTCTACGAGTCTCCAAATTTAGGATCCCCTCCTTACGTTGCTATGGTAGCCACTAACCCCGTGAACACATCGGCGCTTGCCAGTCCAGATCCTATAGACATTATGTTAAGAAGGTCTGCGGACACTGAGATTGATAAGCACATTTCCCTTTGGCTCCCTAAAGGGAAAATTGACTTCGAACCTTGCGCAGACTGACGTCAAAGCTATATGACGGAAGTTAACACCTTGTCCAACCGTAGGATGATCACAGGCTCGAGCGGGACGGGCTCAAAATCCGCCATGCATGATGGTACACAACTGCCGCAGATCACTATGAGAGATGACACAGTCGAGTCGCAGATAGTCCCATGAACGACCGAACTGACTAACCAGGATACTCCATCCCCCCGGGGTACGAAACGGCACAGGGATATGCTACACCCTACCTACAGTACCGGGCTAACTACCAACGCAAGCCATGATTGTTCACTTCCTAGCACTGTCCTGGTCTGTTGGGGTTCCCATGTTTTGGCTAGATTGGCAAGACCAAAAGATGAGACAACATCAGAACCACTTTGGGGCCCTAGGAGGAGATTGACGATCGAAAATGCATCAGAGGGTGACTGATGGTGGGCCAGGGGTCTATTTGCTTTGGATTATCCCCCGTGCAACTTCGTGGAGCGACTACCGTGGGATGGCCTGCCCCAGATCGGACGGTGCACGTGCATATCACGTCGGGTCTTCTGCCGAACTTTAATGCGTGATGGGGGGGCGGTTTCCAAATAGTGCACATTACACACGTCAGGCAGTGAGTGGAATCACTACGAAATTAAAAATACCACCCGCCCCCCCCAACGGCAGTGCGATAGAAACTGACGGTTCTTGCACAGGGCGTGCTGGCATGGGGACCACCGAGGCGGGTAAGCTCCGGGCCGTTGATCTGCGGGTAAATGAACGGTGGATGCGTGATCAGGAGCGGTGAAAGGGGTGAATGGTAGATGCTATGGGGACTGCGACGACCGTCTGATCTATACATATCGATGGTTTAAAATTCTCCCGATAACCAAACACGCTAAGTGGTTTTCTAGCTAGTGCCTGGTTTAAGCGCCTGGGTCACGTGGGGGAAATGGCTTAGGGGGGCTGGCCGGAAGGGGCTGGGCCTACAAAAAGGTAGAACATGGGTTTTTTGGCTCATTTTTAATGAGAATCAAAGCCAAATAGGGATAACGATAGAGGAAAAAAGGGGTTGCTTGGCCAAACCAAGGGTGTATGTAGGATTTAGAGGGGATTTTGGGATAGTTAAGGAGGACTAAGGAAGGGATTTTGGGGTGGAAGGGAGGCTTTAGAAAAAAAGGGAAAAAATATGAAATGGAAGATTCTGCAGGGGTACAAGGGGAAAATGAAGGCCTTTAGGAACATAATTGTTTTTTGCGATCAGAGGCTTGGTGGATGGAAACAGCAGAGGAGATTTTATCAAAGGACACAATGCACAAGGAGGCTTCAAGGATGATGTGTTTTCAGAGGAAATGCATTCCTTGAAGGCTCAAAAACATTTTAGCCCCCTGTTTGCTTGTCAAAAATTTATAGGGGGGCTAATAGTGGCTTCACATGGGGATGGCTTCTTCTTGAAGGAGTCAAGAATTCAGAGAATGATCTTTGGTGTAGGCCAGATGCCTGGTACTTTAATCATTCATTTTCTTTCTTGTATCAGCTACCTCAAATTGTGAAGACATCATATCAACAGAAAAATTCTTAAACAATCTACCTACCCATCCTACAATCCTAACATTTTTTCCTCTAATGTGCATTTGAACTAGCAGACCCTTTACATCATTTTTATTTTTTACAAACAAGAAAATAAACCTATTCTATTTCTACCCTTATTACTCCATGAGACCAGATTAAAATGTTGGTCTCATATGTTTCTCTACCTAATCTAACATCTGTTGGGATTAAACTGTCCAGCAGATTTCTTCTCTACATTCTACAATAGAAATTAAAAAAAAAACAAGTCAGGATTAGACTATTTGACTTGCTGTAGGCCATGGCATAAAGAAAAAGCTACTCATGGACTGAAAAATTTACAGAAATTAGAAACAAATAACTAGATGCTCACGGACTGAGCTTTAATGAGATTTTCCTACCTACCCTACTCTACTTCTAATATTTACAATTCTAGCTTACAAACATTGTCTTCCAATGCAACCAGTCCATCAAGTGATCCCATGACTGGTCTTTCTTGCTCAACTCTTTGAGCATGCTGGATAGGCAGGGTTGTTCCCACTCTTTTTGTTCCACAATAGCAGCTTTGAAAAAAAAAAAATCTGTTTGCAACATGCTGCTCAAAAAGACCTTTGATCCTTTTTCAAATGTTTGCAGGAAATGTACATAAGGATCATGAAATGATACCTGGTTATGAATATTTGGCAGGCATGCTTCAACCAGGATTTCTTCATCTTCCACTAGATCAAGAAAAAGACTCTCTTGAGAAAGGGAATCTCCCTCATCTTCTTAATTTTCTGAACTGGAGGACTCATCATATATGGCAGTGCTGTCCTCTTGGAGCTCTGATATATTCTAATCTGGTGGGCTGAGCTCTGTGAAAATATCAATGTATTATTGAGCAGGGGTATGTTCCTTTGCTTCCTCCTTTTCAAAAGGAAGCCCCTTAATTTTAATCTGCTCAAAAATCTCTTCCTTGTTTTCCTCTTCATCTTCTGAGATGAAAGGCTGATGACCTCCAATCATGTGAAAACCATTACTGATGAGTTTTAATGGATTGGAGCAAATATATAGAGATCTTTCACCCTCTTCTGCACTTTTAAATCTTTCTTCAGTAGGATCATAAATAGCCTGAATTGGCTCATTACTCTCTGGAAGTAAAGGGAACTGATTCTCCTCCCATAAATTCTCTAATGATGACCCTGCAAGATCATCTTCTATTTCGAGAACATCATCATCAGATAGATCAAAAATAGGAGAATCATGAATGTAAGTAATGCTACCAATCAGACATACTGGGTTATCAGCAGATTTTTCTTCACTCTGATTTACATGTGAGCTCTCCAACTCTGTACAACAAAGCTCATCAGATGAATGGACAAGAATTTCTGATCTGTAAAAAAAATGAGAGGTTGGCTGTCCATTGATGATCTGATATATTTCTTCTTCTGTCAAAGGGGAAGATGGTCTTATGTTCCTTTGTGCAGAAGTGCGGCAGCTCTCTGTTTCCTTTGAAGACTGGATTTGAGGCAGAATGTCATCTGAAGCCTCAATTGCAAGGGATGATGGATCAGCATCTGAGTTTTCAGGAATATCTTGAGGAATGTCTACAATCTCTTGAATTTTTTCTTCCTCAACTTATTCATCCTTGTTCTTGTGATAGCTAGGATGCAAATGAAATTCTTGAATGGTTGTTAACATATCTTCAGGACGCATATTAACCAAATCCTCACCAATATCTAACAGGTACTATATGATATTCTGAGATTGATCACAACAATCCCATGATAAGGATGGAGATTTTCCTTTATAATTCTTGTAAAATACTTGGTGCATGTCCTTCAAAGAAAACAAGCTCCGAGGTTCTAACCATTCATACTCGACCCTAGCTTTTCCTTCTAATGTTGCCATGAACATTTTCATTAGGCAGTCTTCATGCCATTCAACTTTAAATTTCCACACATGTATACGAAACTTGATGAGATGAAGCAAGGGGTAATCAACCTTTTCACCCTAAAAGGTAGGTATTTTTTCTAGCCAATCTACTTTAGGTATTTTGTGTGGGAATCCAGGGATATGCTCCCTACTCATTGGGGCATATCTTCTCTGTATGCGTGGAAGCATGTTTGTAAATCAGAAAGAGGTCATTTTATCTTCTCAACCAGTTCAGAGTCTTCTACCAGTGGATTCATTTGGTCTTCTAGGAATTATGGAGTGTGGAGTCACCAGGTGGATGAATTTGACTATTTGGAGCAGGCTGTTGTCCACCATCAGCAATTAAAAGCCAATCTAGGCTAAGTGGTATTTATCCCCAGTGGAGTCACCATTATGGTTGGGTTCCCATGTTTTGGCCAGATTGGCAAGACCAAAAGATGAGACAACATCAGAACCACTTTGGGGCCCTAGGATCTAGCCCTCCTGGACCTGGAGAGGTATCTCTCCATTAATACAAAGAATGATATATCTTTGAAAGCTCAAGATTAGGTATTAGGCTAGTTATGAAGCGCAAAGGGGGTTTAAAATGATTTGGTTGGTTGGTTGCTGGGTTGGGTCATGAGATCATAAACTAAGAAAGTAATGTAAGGAAATGATCAGAGCAGCAAGATGCTTCAGCAAAGGGGATAGGTTAAGAATGTGCCATCCATTGGGCTATGGAGTCATGAAAGGTAATTACATGCAAACAACTAGCCAAGGCTTTCAAAGGGCAAGTCATCTACACTAAAGGATCTTTTTAGATAGATGATGGAATGGAACATTAAGGATTGAAAGTGAAAGAAGGAAAGCAACCCAATTTCTGTCTATAGATAAGATCAGAGGTCATTTAACTCCAGACTTGCTTGGAAATACTCAAAGGTAGCTTTCAATGGAGGGACAAAGGGGCAGCTTATAGATCTGACCAGAGGTCATTTAACTCCAGGTCAGCTTTAGCATGCTCCAAGGGAAAAACAGAGATAAGATTTCATAAGGCTAGAATTTATAGATCAGAGAAGGACTTTGAACCTTCAATGCTTTGACACCAGTAAGAACATCCAAGCAGTAAACCCCGAATTCATACATCAGCTAGCAGCATATGGAACCGCTACACTGGTTAAATTAGCTGAATTTACTTTTAGATTCACTATTAGTAGAAAACATAAAGGCAAGGAGAGAAGAAACATAGGGTACCTAACAAGGGTAAATTCTAAGCCAAATTTCTGATGCAAGCCAGAAGACCAATGAACAGCATGAAAATGTAATAAAACAATATGATAAGAGAAACATCACCCATAGCAATAGACCGGGATCCTGTGAAATTTCTTGATTAATTGATGTGCAAAACCAGTCACATACATTGAGCTCAATGGCTGAATACAATCCAAACTTCTCCTCCAGGCCTGCTACATTACAAACTACTCTGCTACTCCCTCCTAAGACTATTCTAAAAATCAAAATGAATCCCTCTAACATTAACAACAACAACTGAACAACAACCTTTCAATATGTTCTCTGGGATTTCTTATAGGAGAAAATAATAACAGGAGTAGATGATATTCATTAAATGGATCTTATTATGACAGAGGAGTGGTAGGTCGAAAGTCCATTCTGCAAAATGGCTCTTCATTAACTGTGTGTACCCTGGAGCATGGTCCAGAAGTCTTGTTAATAACTCCAAGTATGTTCTTCTGAAGAAAACCGACTGGTGACACTCTGTGAACTGAAAAAAATGTAGAACGATGATGCTAGGGTCTTCCATACTGTATAACTAATGCACTGATAGCATTAGGACTGTTGTCAGGGCCGCAAATCTCACTAGAACAAGATATAGAATTCAGACAGTATGGGCACCTTGTCCTTTTATGGAAGAATGTTCTGCTGATGTCAAAACCCTGATAGTACTATTTTCTGTGCATTGGACCTTCTGACTGACCCTCGGGGTCTTTCGATCTGGTACCTTTTCCTTTTAAATCACTGAAATAAAGCTCCAAATCTTCAATGACAGGTCCTAAACACTCTGTTTTCCCACTAATATTCTTAGTCACTCCATGTTTGCCTCTGACTGCGAAGTATGTGCTTTAATTGCTCTGGAGAATTTTGATAGAGTTTTAACTCCGTTCTTTGAATTCACATCCTGTCATGGCTCCTTCCCAGGCTTTCTTCATAAATACGATCTCTGCGCATGCTCTTCCCTGTGTTCTTCGCCACCGTGACAGTGACTGTGAACAGAGGAGGTTTTCACCTCCTAAAACCCTCAAAAACCCGAAAACACGTTAAGAAAATATGTATGGGAAGGGTGGCGCAGATGACTGTGAAAATGGTAGCGTATCATGGATGAGGACGACGAACGAAGAGGGTACTGTGGAGGAAAACACCATGGAACAGCAGGAGGTGTAAATGGAGAACGGTGAGATGGCCATTTTAACATAAAACATTAAAATTTGACCTTTACATACATTATAAAGGGGGACGGATGAAAACGTGACAAAGACACGTGGAATGGTGACGTGGTAGAACCACTCAACGGCAGGGCATGCAGTTAAATCTGGACCGTCCGATCTCAAGAGGAGATCGACAGTTGAAAATGCATTGGAGGGCGACTGATGGTGGGCCAGGGGTCTATTTTCTTTGGATTATCCCCGGTGCAACTTCGTGGAGCAACTACCGTCGGATGGCCCACCCTATATTGGACGGTGCACGTGCATATCGCGCCGGGTCTTCTGCCGAACTTTAATGCATGATGGGGGGGCCGTTTTTAAATAGTGCACGTGACACGCATCAGGTGGTGATTGGAATCACTGCGAAATTAAAAGTACCGCCCACCCCCCAACGGCGGTGCGATAGAAACCGATGGTTTTTGCACAGGGAATGGTTGCGTGGGGACCACCAAGGCGGGTAAGCTCTGGGCCGTTGATTTGCGAGTAAATGAACAGTGGATGCGTGATCAGGAGCAGTGAACGGGGTGAACAGCAAACGCTATGGGGACTGCGACGACTGTCCTATCTATACAGATCGATGGTTTAAAATGCTCCTGATAACCAAACGCGCTAAGCGCTTTTCTGGCTAGCGCCTAGATTAGGCGCCCGGGTCACCTGGGGGAAATGGCTTAGGGGGGCTGGCAGAAAGGATCTGGGCCTATACAAAGGTAGAAAATGGGTTTTTTGGCTCTCTTTTAATGAGAATCAAAGCCAAATAGGGATAATGATAGAGGAAAAAAGGGGTTGCTTGGCCAAACCAAGGGTGTATGTAGGATTTAGAGGGGTTTTTGGGATAGTTAAGGAGGACTAAGGAAGGGATTTTGGGGTGGAAGGGAGGCTTTAGAAAAAAGGGAAAAAATATGAAATGGAAGATTCTGCAGGGGTACAAGGGGCAAATGAAGGCCTTTAGGAACACAATTTTTTTTTGCAATCAGAGGCTTGGTGGATGGAAACAGCAGAGAAGATTTTATCAAAGGACACAAGGCACAAGGAGGCTTCAAGGATGATGTGTTTTCAGAGGAAATGCATTCCTTGAAGGCTCAAAAACATTTTAGCCCCCTTTTTTCTTGTCAAAAATTTATAGGGGGGCTAACATGGTCAATGCCCCACCTTCCAATGACTACGAGACTACAATTGGATTGTAGCATATCCGTTTTTAACTAAAGGGCGCGGAGCTCAGCCTGGATGGTGTCAAGTGTGGCCTTCTGTTGTGCCCCTATGGATGCCCACTTTTCTTCTATAGCCATTGTGACTGCGTCTACGATTTTTTGAAGGTCACCATTAGTTACTGTGACCGTCGCATCATATTACATGCGGTGGGCGTACTGCTTTCTTCAAGATCCTGGTGCTGGCTCACCTGACCGCTTCGTACCATGGGGAGGGGTGGTATATTTTTCATAGCCTACCTAAGTCTTGGCCGGTGTGGTCTATGGTGGCTGCGTATCCTTTTTCATGGCCATGTCTGAGCCTGTCTGGTTGGGCTCCGTGGTCTCCCCGCTAGTGGTTGTGAAGCCTTTTTTCCAGGCAAGGGGCCATAGCGAGATCAGCAGGTCAATTTCTTCATCTACTACCATATACGGAAATGTCGTCCATGTCTTATTGTTGAGACTATAGATCTGAATATGGTGCATGGTAACTTGGAATTCTGCAACACTTTTGTATTTTTCATATACCGTCGGGGACAGTCAAGGTTGGGAATTTATGGTTGTTGCCACGCTACTCTGGAAGAGGACCTAGAAAACCTTGTTATCCTCAATGCATTGCGCATCCTTAGAGTCACATAAATGAGTGTACCAAGCCCCTTCACACATTCCTGGGGGGAACTCGGGGGGGGGACCGACTCCTTAGGGGTGTCCCAGGCGACCAGTGCTATGAGTAATAACCATGAATAGTAGAAGGACGTCCCCTGCTCCTGGGATTCACAGACATTAGTGAGAAATTCCTCGCGTAAGTATTGAGCCCAATTGAAAGAGACTCCCTTCGCACACCAGCCGGCTAACTGAATAACATAGGAGGGGACAGTCGCTACCTGGCACTTCCTCATTAGCTTATAGGCTAAGAGTCTAGTACCCATCTGGGTAGCCGGATCATTGATAGTCTAGATCACAAATCCTTACTGATTGTGATGCACGTTGTAGGTTTTTCGCACAAATGTAGCGGTGGTTGCATTGTACTTCTTTCCTACCTTCTCCAGCAGGTGCAACCCTTTCATAGGAAGGCCTGTAATCTTTTGGATCAATGTAGAATCAATAGGGACTATGTCCTTAATGCACAAGCAGCCATCGTGAATTATGGCGAGAAACTGACGAGCCAGCCAATCTATGACGTTGTAATGGCCAAAATGGGGCATCCGGAGTAGAATCAAGAGTCTAGACATGGCCAAGCCACATACCCAGCGTTGGGGAACCACCGTGACCCCATCATTCATACAGATCATATCAGAGTACAACATGGGGCCCAACTCAGGCAGGGTTTCAGAGTCCGCCAAGTCGTGATCATCCAACTTGACCTCATCGAGTTTTCCACAAGGATCACCGAGGACAGGGACTTCTCCCGAGGTTAGGGGGGTTTGCAGATAGGTGACCAGGCCATCCAAGGTTTTTGGCGTTCGTGTGGACAATCTAGGTTGGAAAATGAAGGGAGGTAACCAATTGATTGGATTAGTAGGCAGAGAACCTTCCCACGCATCTTAATCCAGAGGAGATGCCAGCGGGGACTTGGCGTGTCTTGGAGAAGTCATAGGCTTCCCGGTAGCCCATTTCGCAGCTTTCGGGGATTTTCCCAAGCCTTGTGCTTTCTCTTTTCCTTTCCTTGTGACCATCGTAGAGGGAACTTCTTCTAGTTCAGACTCAACGTCCATTATCTCCTCAACGTCAAGCCTTGTCAGGGCCGAATGTTCGGTAGGGTTAATGGACACCATCCTTGCGCGAAAGATAAATCCCAAACCTAGGTGACTACTATCAAACAGAGCAGGTTGACCAGACAAGAGAGAGAGTGAGTGCAGATACGAAAAATCTAACTGCTTAAGTTCTTCCGAGAGAAAAATGGTGAGTGAAACCTAGGCAAGTGAGATGTTAACTCTGGCAGAAATATCTGACCCCTTTTATAATACCCATAATCGTGCAATGGTAAGGTAAAATTTATCGGCGATGTGTCCCCCGGGAAACGGTAAAAAAATCCCAAAATTTGCTTCATTAAATGCCCAGAGGCCGCTCCTTTTAACGATAACTTTTTATTTTTACCAATTGTCACCCTTTCAATGGCTAGATTTCACATCCCCTGTGTTCTTGGCCTATCCGCTATGCTAGGGTCAATCATCTGCATCTTCCGTGCGTCCTCCCCCAACACAGGCTTGCTTTCTAGGTAACTTATGACTGTTGACAAAGTTTCCTAACATTCATTATCTCCAGAGAATCTTACCATCAGTGTAAGTGAGGTTTTTAGAGGGGCTATAGTTAGAGCATATTTCCGAACGAACCTCCTGTAATAACCAGTGTGGCCAAGGATTAATCGTAGATAATTTTTTGTTGTCGGGGCTAGCGGATGGATGAGAGTTCTGGCTCTTGTGGGTGTAGAGTGCATTTCACTGCTACATGTGCGCAATCTTGAGTTGGAAGTAGCTCAAGAGTCAACCTCTTGTGGACTCCTAGTGGCTGATGGTCCTTCGAAGCGTAGGGCCAACATAGTGTGAAATTCTTCCCAATCCTTGAATGCATCCTTCTGGGTGTCCCACCATCACGTAGGGTTTTGACATATGGCTAGTTTAATGGCCCCCAACATTTTTTCCCTTGGGACTGCAGCTTTGAATACTTGTAATAATTCCTTAATATCACCCCAGCCATCAAACGGGGCAGTCGAGACTTTCAACAAAATCTTAGAGTAGGCATTGACCAAGGTCTGCAATGCTGATCATAGTGATTGGGACGTACGCATCCCCTCTGGTCTGTGGGCTTATCGAATGACCTGCAAGAAGCTAACAAGAAGGACCCCCTTTCGGATGGTCTGCGGCAAGGAGGCCATTATGCCAATGGAATACATTGTTCCTAGTCTATGTATCGTAGCATTTACAAATATGGTAGAACCTGTCATAATGGAAGAACGCCTTGTACATCTTTCAACATTGGAAGAGGATCGGTTCATTGCTAAATTTCATCAGCAGGTTTAGAAGGCTCGTGATAAAGCTTGGCATTATCAGCATATTCACCAAAAGACATTCGTAGAAGGCGACCTAGTCCTCTTCTATGATAGCCAGTTTGCGAAACACCCAGGAAAATTCTGACAGCACTGGCGTGGTCCCTACACCATTAAGGAAATCACAGATGATGGAGCAGTTAGGTTAGCTACCCTATGTGGTAACGTGTTACCAGGCTACGTCAATGGCAGTCAGCTCAAACCATACAGGACTAAATGACTATATGGCCGGAATAATTGTCTCAGGCAGACTCGACCCACTAGGAAGGGAGCACTGAGGCATGAACGAGATATGCACGCAGCTGCAGGGATGATTGGCAGACCCATGACCACCCTGATTCGGGACAAGTCACAAGATTGTGTTGGGGAACTGTTGGAACAGGGTCTCCTACAAGCTGCAAAACTGGTCTGATTTTGTATAATTTTGATTATATTTATTCTAGCGCAGGGGTTTTGGGGTGGGACAAAGCCCCGAAAATCATTGTAATGGGTTAAAGGGTAGACCCAGAATCCACAAACCATGGTTTGCGAGCCATAGGAAAGATTAGGCTAGATTTTTATAAATAGAGGAACATTTTGAATTATAAGGTAAGAAGAAGATGATGAGCTCTTGATGTGAATTGTGGCTTAGTATATCTGTTTGGGTTTTGGGGAAAGGACTCCTGCTAGCTATGTGCGTGGAGATCCAAATTCCTGTTGTGTGCAGACCCTGCTGCTATGTTCGCAGGTCGGGTTAGGTATTGTAAGAAGGAATTGATGGATTGATGAATAAGAAAGGCTGTTTAAGTAATTGAATCTAGGTGTACTATTTATGCAAATCTGTGGTAATTTCTGTATTATGTGTATTCTGTGTTAAGCTGCAAAAATACTGTGTAAGTGTGGTTACTGCATCTGGATCTATTCGGTTATGTTTTATGCAATACTGCGTTACTATCTTAGAAGCATATAATTTATTGAGCACCGTGTTGTACGGTACAACAACCCCCCATTTTTAACTTGTTCACATCAAATAATGGGGACCCTTTCTATAAATTTTTTATCAAAACACCTTTTATGATTTTATTAAGTCAATTATCTTAGGATTTTGTTAATTTTTCATTTTCTTTAGATTCTTGTTTTGATTGCTTGGTTGAAATCGTTCTTTTATAAGCTTCCTGTTGACGCTTGTTTCGTCTCATTTGGTCAATCGGTTTGTAAATAGCACTCCTTTGAAGTCTAATCAATTATGTCACCTGGGTTAAAAAATTGCGGATTTTAATAATGCATTTAGTTTAAATATTAACCCCTAGATTAATTATTACTAACAATTTTTATTTTTACTTATACAGCCAAATCATAAAGCATCGGGATTTCAGTCATTTATTCCAATTTTCCAATTTTTAAATAAATTTCTAATCTCGAAAAAATCCAAAATGTCAAAATGGTTGTTTTAGGTAAATCATCATTTTAGATAAATTCGTAGTCTAATTTAACATCTCTAAAATAAGATATAAAAAAAAAAACAAAAAAATTAATTTTTAACATAAAATTTTGAATTAATTAAATTAATTATTATATTAAATATAATTAATTTAATTTAATTAAAATTTTATATTAAAAGCAAATATATAAAAAACAAAAAATTAAATTAAATTTTTGCATAAAACACATCGCATCGGAAATATTCATGCGAACATCCTTTTAAAAACCCCGATGCAATGATTTTTCCCGATGCGATTGAGGCTCATTAGTTTCATCCGATGCGATTGAGCTCATTACCTCCGATCCGATTAAGCTTGTCAGCCCCGATTGAGCTCATTACTTTCGATCCGATTGAGTCACATTGAACTTATGCGATGCGATTGAGTTCATTACCTCCGATCCGATTAAGCTTGTCAGCCCCGATTGAGCTCATTACTTCCGATCCGATTGAGTCACATTGAACTTATGCGATGCGATTGAGTTCATTACCTCCGATCCGATTAAGCTTGTCAGCCCCGATTGAGCTCATTACTTCCGATCCGATTGAGTCAATGTTCAAAACTTCCGATCCAATTGAGTCACGAGGAGCAACTGAATTTCCAGAATTATATCAGATTTGACTTATCAACTTTGGAAGCTCATAAATTGAGTTTTACTTGGCCAAATGAGGCCCATGACGGCTCATTGGAAAGAGAAAATCAAGGAGAACATTTCTGAGGAGGTTTCAATAACAGATTTGATCATTTATTGGGTCAAAAATCAGGCAGAAAATCAAGCTCCGAATTTCTAAAAATAAAATCAATTTTCTGAGTTTTGTTTTCTTTATTTTCATTTGTCCAGCCTCTTCTAATTGCAGATTAATGCATCAATAATATCCTTGATTAATTAAAATCATTATGAGTATCAATAAGAAGCTCAAATTTCATTTTTATTTATTTAAATAGAATTTGATTGGATTTGTTTTAATGATAGAAATAATATTTGGATTTTATTTTTGCTTCTTAAATGATTTTTAATTTCTTTTTGCAGGAAAAACAGTAGAAGAGATATTGAGGAAAAATATTTCAATCAATGAGAAGACTCCAGCAATTAAATATTGGAATTTTGAGCAATTAAAGTTGGATTGGCCAGATTTTTCTTCAAACAAACTCTCTTCTAAAAATAGTTTTGGGAAGATTATAAATTGCAGATTGCAAAATGTAAATGGGAAGGGCTGCTCTCCTCTGCAATTCCAGACTTCTAGAAGCATTTCTGTAATAGGAATTTAGAATTGTAGATGGGGAGGAGAGAAAGTTTCAGATCTGAACATTATTGAGGGTTTATGCTTTATGTCTTTTATTATGCATGATGGGCAGAGTTTGCATTTCTGCAGCTCTAGTCTTGAAAGAAGAAATTCAAGTAATGTAAAGTACTGTTAGAGACCAGGATCAGAGAAGCAGATTCAATTAACTGGTATTTTTGGCATTTCTGTATCAAATACCGGTTTCATTTTTATGTTAATAAAATTGTTGTTTCATTTTATTCATGTTTTGGCATTTCTGTTGATATGGATAATTTGTCTTAAATTGTTAAGTATCTCTGCTCTTATGAATTAAACTCTGATTTCTGAGTAACCATTACTCAGAAATCTATCTTATAACACTGATTTATTAAATAGTAATGTGTTGTGAATTTTTTCCACATGTTATTGTTTAATTATTAGTTTGAATGATATGATAATTGATATCAATTTTTGTGAATTTCTTCCGGAATGTTGTTGATTTATTATTTCAGTCAAATGGTCTCAATAGAATGTGTTTTGGTACTCACAAATGTGAGCTAATTGAATTTCTTCGTTAGTTTGACATTAATTAAAAGCCGAACATATTTTAATTCTCATCACTTAATTATCTTGCTCTTAATTGGGTTAGATTTTCATCTACTTGATTGAGATAGGATTTAGATTAGTTTCTTTTTGCTTGCATTATAGAATAAGTTTGCAATTAGATTAAATTTACATTCTTTTAAGTCCTCTTCTCAAAGAGGCAAAATCTTAGTTATGGTTTGGCTGAACCCAAATCAGCTTAAGGGTCATTCTCTTGCCTGATCAGCAAGAAGAATTGATCTGATATCCCTGTCTATTGGTAGTTAATGATATATCGTAAACCAATAGCGATAGGGAAAAGGTAACTGGACCTATTTAAACCAGTCGGAGCCACTATCATAAACGGAAAAGGAGCTGCATTAAGGTCCGGACCGGGTGGTTATCCCCCAATGTTGTAGCATCGATTTTCGAGGCTTCAACACACCGTAGTATATCTAACCTTGCGCACATGAAGATTCGGCTCTATAGTAGGCGATCTGGTCATCATAAAGCCGGATGCAGCTCTACTTGCATTACCTATCCTCTCTGAGGGTGAGGAAACCTGGTCCCAGTACCCACCCATACTACTTCAGGTGAGACTTCGACCAGCGCAAGTAGGTCACTTCCAAAAGGGCCAGTAGTATAGGGTTTTTTTGGAAAACCTTAACCTCTAAACCTGGTTCAGGACCCCTCAAGCCAACAAGACCTTATAATATGGCAAAAAATTCTTTGGAGTGGAAATGAATGGAAATATGCGACGGCGGAGATGCGATGGAGGTGAAAGTTGCGATATGCGTTATCACAATCGCAACTTCATAAAATTGGAGCGGTAAGTGTTAAGGAAAGAAACAAGAAACATAATTTGCAATGTGCAAAGCGTAGTGGTGACATGGAGGCGGGGTTGATATCGCAATCGGGAGGGAAGTGTAAAGGAAATAGGGGAATGGTACGATTTGCGATATGTGATATTGCAAGATCGCAATCAGCAATAATGAGTTGTAAGTCTTAAAGAAAAGGGAAAAGAGTTGCGAACTGTGATTGCGAGGCAGGAATTTCGATAAGTGGGAAAGGAAACGGGAAAAATTTTGTGATCCACGATATGCAAAAGGCGGGTTTTGGTGGTTTTTTCAAGTGTTTAGCATTAAAAATGTAAAGGCAACAGTGAATAATAAAAACAAATCAATAAGGCGGCTGAAGGGTTAAGTGCTATTAGGGGAAAAGGTGGGTGAAGTAGTTGAAAATGAGCGAAAAAACGGAGGGTATGGAGGCGCACCATTAGTGATTAGAATTGTAACACACCTAGTAATTCATGCACGAAAAGCTAACAAAAATGCATGATAACAACAGTGAAAGAGAGACTCGGACTTGGTAATGTAGTTTCTTCCCTAAAATCAAATAAAAACTAATTTTTGGCCTATCGTAAGGTCTGCCCTCCTCGAACTCTATAGATACAAATGAGAGGGGGAGGCTATACCACAGCTTTTTGAGTTTTTCCTCTATTCTGATACTCATAAGAAAATGGAAAACTATGACAACAATCTGAAAGAAAATTCTAAGCAGCAACTTGAAGCATAAATGAAATTATCAGAAGGAGAGCTACTAAAATGACAGAAAGCAAAGAACCAATACAACGGAGAGGCCGAGGCACATGGATTGGGCCCTATCCCATGAGCCTAGCTCTCCAAAACTTAAATTAGTAAAATGAAATCAGTATGCTCTTTTCATAAAAGAATAACCTCATAATCTCTAAAATTTTGGTCACTGAAATAATAAAAATCTCAATAACTTGCAACAGAGTTTCGACTGGAATCGACTAGTATTGGCTAACTCCTCCTAGATCTAGCTCTGCTCTATTTATTCTATAGTGTAGCTACCAACAACTACCAATAAAATTTTGATTGAGTCCTCTTCAATCCAAGTAAACAAAGATTGAGAACACTCCTCTTTGAGTTGCTTGGCTGCGTATGGAATGCAATTCGCTGGAAGAATCCTTGGGATCCTTTGGCTACCTTTGGAGTTCAAATTTCTAGAGAGAATCTAGGGTGGAAAATCCTCCTATAATTTCTCCTTGTTGTCTCCTCCAAGACTTTATGATAAAATCTTTATAAAAATTCTTACTAAATCAGGATTTTCTGCTCTCAACCTCATATTAGGTACTTAGAGTATGTTAGCCTTGATCACCTCCTATACTAGCATCATAAAACCAAATAATAATAAAAATGCAAGAAATATAGATCTAAGAAGGCAAAAAGGTAACTATTAACCCCTCCAAATATGTCTAATGATGGAGCTCATCGGCGACCCTTCCCCAAAACTAATTTGGGCAAGGGGACAATTATTACCCTGGGGGAACACTTTGATGGGAGGACCCTACGATCCAATTGGTCAACCAACACCTCCTTGGTTAGACTTGAGGGAAACAACACAATTTCCATTCTTAGCCCCATCAATCATAACCCGCTTTGGTCTCTCTAATATTCCCAATTATTCATGAGCTAATTGGAATATTCAATTTTTTTTTATTACTTTTTTTAAAGAATAAAAGAGAAAAGGAGGTCCATAATACTCCTTAAAAATGAATAAATCAATGCCAAATATGAAAAGGCTAAATCTTGGTTGTTAAATCAAGCACCCTTAGATGTGAAAGGGGTTGTAATATTTTGACTAGGTGAACCTCGACCAAATCTACAATGATGTCATGGAGGAGTGGCCATCAATGAGGTACAATCGAGTTTTATATGGAGATACCTTGTGTTAAACAAATAATCTCATTGGAAGTGGTTTAGGTTTTTGCAAGCTCTTGTCTTATAAAAGGAAGGGGATGGCAGAATTAGAAGGTTATTGATGTATATGATATTTTTGAATATGTGGTATTTTTAGACATATATCTTTCTCTTGTTGTTTAGCTAAGATAGAGTGTTTTTTAGCACAGGGTGTTCCTGAGCAGGAATCCCACCTCTTGCATTGAGCAGCTCTTGGAGGATTCTTGCACTACATTGTCCACTATCTATCTTAAGGCCAAGCTTCTTCTTTCAACTACAGCATAGATCATGTTGAGGGTTTGGTTGTTTTTGCAAGCTGCAACATGTGGAGACTAGATCTTTCAAATCTAGGCCATTTCAATGCTCCTTTTCAGTGGAGGAGGTTTTCACTTCATTGGAAGGACAATATTGAAGGCTTTGGAGCTTATTTTCAGATCTTGGCATCAGAACAACTATATTTTGATCCCTACAATGCAGTTTACTTCCATATATGCGTTATTTCTGTAGGTGGAGTTGCAGGGTGATTTGGCACGCCATTTGGAGAGATGATTTTCTAGTGTTGGGGATCTGCCCCTCACTTTGAAGATCTATTGGAGGAGGCTATTCTATTGATCATATCAGATCGGCCACACTTTCCATCTCTATAATTTTCAGTAGATCTACAGTCGTAGATCTTAGATCTACATCTTATACTTGGTGTTTTGTTGAAAACCCCAAGGGGGTTCATTAGAGGAGCTTGTATAGTGCATGGATCTGATATAGATCTAACCTTTTTAGGCACATATCAGCTCCATATCTGATGTATAATATATTGTTGTTGTATAGGAAAAAAAATAACGTTGTAAGGGTTTTCCAACTTTTAAATATGGTTGAAGCACCTCATATTGAGGGATTTTCTTCATTGGAGACTTGCTTTTCTTGTTATGCATCTTATGGGCCATTTCTTACACATGTTTGGATGTTGTAATAACAAATTAAAGATCTCCATACTAGGCTCTTGCTGTATAAATGATGATCTGCATTATTTTTCCATCATTCTGCATTATATTGTTGCATTTCCCATTTGGGAATATTACAGTGGTATCAGAGCATCATCTTGGCACAGCCTGTTCATTCTAAAAGAAAATATGTCATTTGAAGAAGGAGAGCCTCTTACCGATAGAGAAAAGAGGTATCAAAAGATAAGACACAAAAATTTTGATTATACTGATGAGAAATAAGACAAGGGTAAAACCCCTTTATCTGGAGGTGAAGATGAAGAGAAGGAGCTTCCTAAGATCTTTCTTAGAGCCATGCAAGACATTGCTAGAGAGATCAAAGAGATGTGAATGGAAAAATTCAAGGAATCCCCTAAAGGATTTCATCATGGAGAAGGCTCTTGCATGTCTCACCACTGGAATGATCAACCAGTGCGTCAACCACAAGTTTCCCAACGCTCTACTATGCCTACATTTTTGGTTGTGGGAAATCAAGGGTTTCAGGAGAAATAATCCCTTGAAGACTATTTTATGGAGTATGAATCTCAAACTTAGAGATCCAAAGATCACTTGAGTTTTCAGAATTTTTGTCAAGTAAAGGACAATAGAAGACCAAGGCGTCATCATAGAAGTGGTGGATTCATTCAAAATCATGATCGACATCACACTATGGGAAGATTCCTTTTACCCATTTTGATGGGTCATCCAAGTGTACTGCCAAATATTGGGTAGAAAACCTGGACATCCAATTTTAGTTGAACAAGGTTCCATAAATGGAAGCCATTAAGATTGCAGTGCTACACCTTGAGGGTGAAGCACATGACTGGTGGTTCCATGGCTTGTCTACATTGGTTCATGCCAATGTGACTACTTATTTAGAGTTCACTAGAAGGCTGGTGGAAAGATTTGATAGAAGAGATCAGAAGCACCATTCATGAGCCTTGCAAAGTTGAAACAATTAGGTAATGCAGAAACTTACATCTCTGAATTTTTAAGACTTTCTGTTATGGTTCCTGATTTTTCTTCAGCAAGAAGGTTGTACATGTTCATTGATGGGTTAGATGAACCTCTTCATGGGTTGGTTAAGTCTACCAACCCCACTAGCCTACATGATTCCATTGAAAGGGCTAGAGACCTTCAAGATGCCTTGCAAAAATCAAAGGCAACATTTCAGCATAAGCCCTCTTTTCCATCAGAGGGAAAATAAGAAAAGGTCGCTCCTTCAAAGGATGGCTCATATAAAAAACCTCTTGATGATGATGTCCGGAGAGATATAAGAAGAAGGAAGCTTTGCTTCACTTGCCAAGAAGCTTGGGCACCTAGAGATAGATGTGTAGCTGGAAAATTACATTACATATAGGTATTCTCAGATGATGAGGAGGAAGAATAAGATGAACTAGGAAGAGGTCACAACGCTGAAACTACAGGAGAAGAACCAACACCATGAGGAGATGGGAATGGAGCATTTGCTCCTATTGTATGGGCTCTTGTATCTTTGAGAGGAGTGCCTAAGTAATTGACCTTAGAATTTCAAGGTTCCATCTTGAATCAGAGGGTTGCTTTTTTGGTTGATAGTGGGGCTACCCACAATTTTATTGATGCCCAACTAGTACAAAGGACAGCAATACCTACTGATGCTTTTGAGGTATTTTATGTTTTGGTCCTAGGAGATAGAACTATGTAATGCATGCAATATGTCCCTTCATTATCAGTCACCATGGGAACATATACATTGATTGATCACTTCTTTGTGGTTGCCATACCTGACATTAATGTGATATTGGGTGTTCAATGGTTGATTACTTTGGGGAAAGTCACCACTAATTGGGAGGCTTTGAAAATGGAATGGGTGGACAAAAAGAGTGGTAAGACTCAAATGATCAAAGGCATGCATACATATTCCTCACATACAACTTCCACACAGAAATAAAAGATGGATTTGCACAATGGAAGAAAATACCTTACAGTCCCATCTATTATCCTCATGAGGTTGCTGCATGGGACACTATTATCTAGTGGAAAACAACCTGGGAGGCCACCTGATTCAGATTTGGTGAGATTTATCTCACAACTTGATCCGGGAGGGATGGGAGCATTGGAAGGCAATGATACAGCGTTGGGCATCTTGGGTAGGTTCATGGAGGAGGGAGATCTTCTCCCCACATCATCATTACCCACCCTCATTTCAGATTTTGTGCTATGGGAGAAGAACCATGGAAGAAATGACCTTCCATCATGTACCTTTTGCATGGGAGATGTCAAGGAGGAGAGCAGCCATATGATAGACATTCATGTTGGTATATCATCAGTGCTATCATTATGGGAGATTGATCCATATTGGAAATCCCAACAGTTGGTGGATTACTCCAAGGATCTTTATACATGCATGATACTTGATGACCAGCTGCATGATGAGGGCTATTCAGTCCAAGAAGGATTCATCTATTATCATGGTAGAATATTTTTATCTAGAGCCTCCAAGCTCAAGGACAATTTGCTAAAAAGGGCCTATGAAGAGTTCTGTTTCAGCCACACATATTCCACAAGATTCTACAACATCATCGTGAGAAGTTACACTTGGAAGGGCTTTGAAGGAGAACCATATTAGCATTTTCAAAGATGCATGTACCATGTGGAGATGGGGCAACAACATAAATCTATAAAGGAGTTCATTCAACCACCTCTTTCTTCTTTTCAGAGAGGAGATACATCTATCCACCACTCCATTTGTTTGAGGAATTTTGGTGAAGAATATTCTCATGTAAATAATGTTTCATTTTATTATTGTTTTCATTCTTTCACCATGTATATGCAGGCCATAACTCCAAGAAAGAGTATTGTACCTTATAAAATTCATGGCCAACTTTGGGCCACAAAAATTTATGAACATGGCCACTCCCTTGGAGATCAAAGGGAGCTTATGTTTCATGATGGGTGCATTTCTAAGGCACCAAATATATATTTCACTTTGATCCATAGTGAGATGAAATGGGCAGCAAGTAAGTGGTGGGGAAACGACTTACGAAATCATGATCTGATGCATTCAAGACATGCATTGCGCTCGCTCCACATGTGGGACTATGAACCACCTCCATATGCACAAATGTTTGTTTGTATGTATGTAATTTTGATCCCATACATTGATGACTTACTTGTACTGTTTATGGGAATGTATGTAGGGAGGATGGGAGGTATACATGTGCCCTATGGGATGGAGATTCTCCATGTATCTTATGACACATATTTCAGGGAGAACATTGGGAAAACCATGTTTGTGTCATTTGAGCTATTGTCTCCTTATGGGATGGATTAGTTACATCTCATGAGAACTTTGGAGGATAAATTCATGGAGGGATGGATTGGTGAACAATTAGCTTATGGAGCAATCTTATCACATGTTGGTGTCACCAATGGAGGAGGAGAAGATTTGCAGCACTCACCTAGTCCATTGCTTGAGGACAAGCAACATTTGAGAAGGGAGGACTGTAATATTCCCAATTAGTCATGAGCTAATTGGAATATTCAATTTTGTTTCATTACTTTTTTTAAAGAATAAAAGAGCAAAGGAGGCTCATAATACTCCTTAATAATGAACAAATCAATACCAAATATGAAAAGGCTAAATCTTGGTTGTTAAATCAAGCACCCTTAGGTGTGAAAGGGGTTGGAACATTTTGATTGAGTCAACCTTTACCAAATCTTCAGCGTTGTCATGGAGGAGTGGCCATCAATGAGGTACAATGCAATTTTAGATGGAGATACCTTGTGTGAAAGAAGTAATGTCATTGGAAGTGGTTTAGGGTTTTGCAAGCTCTTGCCTTATAAAAGGAAGGGAATGGAAGCATTAGAAGGTTGTTGATGTATATGATATTTCTAAATATATGGTCTGTTTAGACATATATCTTTCTCTTGCTATTTAGCTAAGATAGAGTGTTGTTTAGCATAGGGTGTTCCTGAGCAGGAATCCCACCTCTTCCATTGAGCAGCTCTTGGAGGAGTCTTGCACTAAATTGTCCACTATCTGGCTTAAGGCCAAGATTATTCTTTCAAATACAGCACAGATCTTGTTAAAGGTTTGGTTTTTTTTGCAAGCTGCAGCAAGTGGAGACTAGATCTTTCATATCTAGGCCATTTCAATGCTCCTTTTCAATAGAGGAGGTTTCCACTTCATTGGAAGGACAATATTGAAGGCTTTGGAGCTTATTTTTAGATCTTGACATCAAACCAACTATATTTTGATCTCTACAAAGAATTTTACTTCCAGATTTGTGTTATTTCTATAGGTGGAGTTGGAGGGTGATTTGGCACACCATTTGGAGAGATGATTTTCTAGTGTTGGCGATTTGCCCTTCACTTTGAAGATCTATTAGAGGAGTCTATTCTATTGATCATATCAGATCAGCCACACTTTCCAGATCTGTAATTTTAAGTAGATATACAGTCTTAGATCTCAGATCTTCATCTTATACTTGGTGTTTGCTGAAAACCCCAAGGGGGTTCATTAGAGGATCTTTTATAGTGCATGGATCTGATATAGATCTAACCTTTTTATGCACATAGCATCTCTCGATCTGATGTATAATCTACTATTGTTACAGAGGCAATAAATAAATGTTTTAAGGGTTTTCCAGCTTTTATATATGGTTGTAGCACCTCATATTGAGGGATTTTCTTCATTGGAGACTTGCTTTTCTTGTTATGAATCTTATGGGCCATTTCTTGCACATGTTTGGATGTTGTAATAACAAATGAAAGGTCCCCATATTGGCCTCTTGCTATATAAATGATGATCTACATTATTTTTCCATATTTCTACATTATATTGTTTCATTTCCCATTTGGGAATATTACAGACTCCTATATCACATAATATTCCATCATATATCCATAAGTTCGAAGGGAAACAAGGGAACGATTCGGCTACACATATCACCACCTTTGATTTATGGTCTATTGGCTCCCTGTAATTTACAAGATTGGCAAGAATAAATGTTGTAGGGGGCCACATCAGAACCACTTTGGAATCCTAGGACCTAGCCTTCCTGGATTCAGAGAGGGATCTCTCTATTAAGTGTTTTCAAAAGATATATCTTTATGCTTTGTTTATAATATTAGGCTAGTTATAAAGCTCAGAGGACTTGTTTGTTTGGTTGGGATGGATATCATTAACTAAATAGGTCACTTGAAGGGTGAACGTGAGAGCAGATTGAAGAATGTTTCAGCTGAAAAGATAGGTCATGAAACAGTATTAACCCATTGGGCTATGGAGTCACAAAAGGATTTAATTGTACAACAATTCTTCAATGGTTTCCATAGGGCAAGTCATCTATATCAAAGGATATTTTAGATTGAAATGTGATACGAAACATTAAGATATTGTGAAATAAGCAAAGCTAATAATCAATTGAGAATCTATTAACTCCACTAAACAAGAAAAGCCTTTCAAAGTAACTGTTTGAAGCAATACAAAGGACAGGGAAAACCATATACTTCTTTGGACATACTTTTATTAAAGCACACTTTTCAGACAACAATCCAGTAATCCTAAGACTACTTTTAGAAAGGAGAAAACATAAAAGAGAACAAGGAAAATAGCCTAAGATCAGACAGAAACTGTGAAACTAGTCGGCTTTTGGCATACTCTCAAGGGATATTTCAAAGCAACTGTTAAAGACTAGCTAGAGGATAGGGCAAACCATAGACTTCCCTGGGTTAACTCTACTTAGAAAACCTTGAAAAGAACATTCAAAAACACTATCTCAAGCTGCACTCAGAAAGACATGGGCTCACCAACATTCCTTCTAGTTTCTACTTTATTGAATCATTCTCAAATCAACAAGCTGGATAAAACTAGAGGGAATTTAAGAATCCTCTAAACATACCTTAGCAGAAGAAAACATAAATATAAAGCTTTCATACAGAAATAGGGTACTTTTCAGTAAATCCTACTCTAAATTTTATGTTATTTATCAGAGAAAATGGACAGCATGTAAAACATAAAGAAAGACAAAAACAGTGAGGAATAACATCACCATTAACATAGACCGGAATCCCATGAATCAGCTTGTATTATTGATGATCAAAACAGTTACATACTCCAAGTCCAGCAGGTCTTTACAACTCAAAAACTTCTCTTCTCAACCTAGTGTTCTTCAACTACTCAACAGCACTTCAACAGCTTCAGCAACTATCTTATACCTCAATGATAATCCAACCAACAATAACAATGAACTCCTTATACAGTATTTATAGATAAATTAGGAGGTGGAGTGAAAGAAAGGGTTTTCTAATTTTTCATAAATGACAGAGTTTAATGTTTTTTACCTTTGAGACCATGCAAGGCCCAAGGCAAAATGTATTTAAGTCTAACTCTGCATTATATTAACTTGTTGAACTACTTAGTGGCTTTTGTTGACTTTAAGGCTTTTTTAGGTAGGCTGGCAATAACTTCTGAGCTATCATTTTGGAATATCTCTGACTTGGAGTAACTTTATGTGTCTTTTCAGGCAAATTAGGCCTGTAGGTGGCATTTTGATTCTTTTGGAGGGGTAATTTCTTCACTGATTTATGCATTTGAAGCATTCTCTCTTGCCGATCTGTCTTATTTATCTTTAAAACTCTGATTAGGCCTCTGATTTAGCTTTAGGCCTTCCTTAATCATCTTCTGTCTTAATTACTTTACTAACTGTTTTAATCTTCAATCTTTTTCCTTAACTCTTTGCCTTTATCTTTTATCTGCTGGTTAAGCTTTAAATCTTCTGGCTTATGCTTTAACCTTTAACTTTCACTGATCTTCAATGTTTTTCTTTTGTGTACAGGTGGCTTGGCTTCCTTCTGCGCTAGAGGGTTACGCTTAATATTTTTTCATGAGGCTCTGAAAAACAATGATAATCAAACCCCGTGGATCCCTTTTTGTAAATTTACACCACAAGGATCGTCATCCTGGGGTTTCCACCACTGAAATTTTACTATGGGATGGCCTGTAATACTTTGGTCACCATTAATCCTACACAAAAATTAAAACATTAAATAAAAACCTGCATTTTTTGGTTAAATTGCTTTCATAGGCTCGAGGGAGGTAGAGGAGAATTTGCAGAGGAGGGAAATATGCATGGATGAGAGGATTCCACAGGCAGAACCAGGCGGGATAGCGTTTAAACTTGAATCTGGCGTGAAAATGAGAGAAAGGTGGTTTTGCATGAATACCGGGGTGGTATTCGCATAGAGGATGAGCGATTAGCGGTATCTATTCTTTTGAATGTGATACCATACAGGCGCTGACATGCGTCCATATGGAAACCACCCATTTCATGTTAAAATGAGGCGTTAAATCATTTTGGAAAAGTCTGCACGAAAAATAATTGTGGGTCATTAGATCTGGGGGATCCAGATCTACAGTGGAGAATGGGTGCAGTTTTACAAATTTAATCAGTTGAAGGAGTGGTGGGACTAGGGGTGGATGTCAGCAGTTTATCGTGTAGCAGGGAAATTGATTGGCGGGGTGAAAATTTTATTTGGTGGGGTTCAGAATCATGAGCCAGCAGGAGGCATTAGATCAATAAGATTAACGGTGGGGATGAATGGAGGGATAAGCCAACAAAAGGAACCCGTGATATGGCTTCTTGCAAAGGAGATAGGCCGACCACCATTGGATCCTTTTAGATCGACGGTTGAGATTGAATATGGGAGAAAGAAGGGTGGATGAAAGAATAAGGGAAGGGGGCTGAAAATAAGCGCGGGAATGTGGTTTTATGAAGGAAATGAAAGACAAGGGGCAAAGACCAAAGGGGTTTAAGCTTTAGCCAATGATCACGGGTGCAGTTTTATGAGCAGAGGGGGGAAGGTTTTAAGCCCTAAGGGGCTTAAGGCCTAATTTTCAAATGGAGCAGATTAGGCCTAAAACAAAGGTTTTTGAGCCTTTTTTGATGTTCCGATAGGGATAAAAAGAGGAAATTTAAACCAAATAAAGAAGTTTTATTAGGTTTAAAGGGGTTTTTATGGGAAAATGAGGGTAAATGAAGAGAAAAGTGATTGTGAGGATGAATGAAAATATGGGTGAAATGGAGTTTATGAAATGAACTGATGGAGAAGAGCTTGAAAACAATTTCTTTGTGTCTTGTCAGCAAGGCTACTTTGAAGGATTTTGGATGAAGGTTTATCAATGAAATGGATTTTTGAAAGATAATGAACACAGTTAGGTTTCAAGAAGTCACAAATTTTTCACCAAATTTGTTTCTTGAGAACTGAAAACTAATTAGCCATCATGAGGTATAACAAAATTTATAGATGGCTAACAGTGGCTCCACTTGGGGAGGGCAGCTCCTTGGAGGTGTCAAGAACCTGAGAGAATAAATCTCTGGAAAGTAGACCAGTGCCTTGTGTTTTGTTGTACTTTTGAAAATCTCCTTTTCTTTGATCATGCTGATCAAATAGAAAGATCTACAGAATTACAACAAGATGAATTTTCTCCCAAACTTCTACCTACACATCCTACTTTGTCCTAACATTTTTTCTTCATTGGGTGCATTTGGACTTGCAAACCCTTTCAACATCGTTTTATTCTTTTATTTTGAAAGAAGTAAACTAATCTATTTCTACTCTTATATCTTCCATGAGCACAAATTAAACATTTTACCTCATTGTTTCTCTACATATTCTAACTACTTGTCAAGATTGAGTTGTTTGACAGGTTTTATTCTCTATTTTCTAAAACGGGAAATTTAAAACACAGTCAAATCAGGATTAGATAGTCTGATTTTCTATGGGGGCTATTGCATTATGTACAAGCTGCACATAGACTTTATTTGCAGAAAATGTAAAACAAAACTTTGAAGGCTTGAAATTTGAAATTGATAAGCATCCTTCTTTCTTTCTTTGGTTTAGAATTTGAGCTTTTTAGAACCATTTTTCTCTATTCCTAATCTATTCTACCGATAAGCCAAGTTTACACAGTTTGGTAGATATTTTTCACTAACCTATCAGCATAAATTCAAACTTATTCAGTCATGATTAGGCTATATGACTGAATAAAAGTTTCTTCTCAAAGTAGTGGCATTTGAGCTTGCACACTTTCAGATTTTTCTCTTTTTTGGTATGGGGTTGTACCTTTATTCTTTTTATCTACCCTTTATTCTCTTTTTCTAGTGATTTTGTATTTTTCATTTTTTTTTTCTTTTTCTTTTTTTAAAACAACTACAAACTAATAGGATTCTCAAAGGCTGAGCTTATTTGCATTCCTATCTATCCTAATCTAATGAAATTTCTGCTGGCCTAAGTGATACAATAGTGCCAGTGCAACCAGTTGAGCAGCAGTAACAATGGGTAAACATCTTGACTACTTGCCAAAGGAAAAAATAGTATACCTTGATCATGTGCCTTTATAACCAAAGTTATTATATATAATGGCAGCTTCTGATGTATTTGATCCTTGTAAAGGATTCATGTCCGGAAATTTGAGCCAGTCAAGACTTCCATGTAATCTACTACAGGATCAACCAAGGAAGGATGTAAACTTTCTTCTCTCAAGCCTTTCATGATTGGTTGGTTATCTGTATCCCAAACATTAGCTTTGAAAACCTCCTTTTCAATATGGTCCTTGAAAGCACCGTTTTCTTCTACCTGCAAGTCAAAAGGTAGTACAATTTCATCTTGCTTAGGGGAAGGAAGACTTTCCAAGAGTTTTTTAGGATCTTGGAAGGTATATGACTGAATCTGAGAATTCAAAAGCTCAATGTTAGTCTCATATTTTTCAACCACTATCTCCAAAAAAAATTCCTTAACTTCAGGGTTACATTTGTTTGACCTCAAAATGAGAAAGGCAGCTTTTAAGAGATCATCATCATCAAGCTGAAGTTCTGATAACTGATTTGAAATTTCATCATAGAGAAGGTCTGCCACAGACCTTGACATTTTTTTTCAATCAGTCCAAGTAAAGGTCACTGTATCTTTACAACCTGTCTGGAGTCCTCTACCAGTGGACTCTTTTGGTCTACTGAGGGTTGTGGAGTCGCCAAGTGGAAAATTTTTACTTGTTTCTAGGTTTGGTTGTTGTCCACCATCAACAATCAGAAACCACTCTTGGCAAACACTGATTCATTTTAAGAATGGGATTTTTTGAGTTGTGAAGGTATCTATTACTCAGTACTCCCCAGTATGGTCACCACTATGTTTTTGTTTTCAGTTGTCTTGTTAGAAGTATTTACAAGGATGTTTTTAGTAGAGATTTTAGAGGTATTTTTCTTGGGAACTTCTTGGTTCTTTTTACTCCTTAAGTCAAATTTTTTATGTACTTATATTATGGAATTTTCAAAGCCTTGTTGGTAGTCTGCAGATTCCAGGCTCTCTTCTTCATAAGGTGTATACATGACTTGTTCTTTCCTAGTGAGGAAGACAATATCCTCATCATTTGTTCCCAACATGTTTATATGATTTCCCTTTGTTTCTTCAAACACTCCCTCATCATCATCAACATAATTCTATTGGAAAGGAGGTCTGACTTGTTGATCAAGGCCTCTTTTTCTAATTTGAGGCGGATTCCTTCTAATGTTATGATTCTGATTTTGATTTTTATTTTGAGGAGCTGTTTGGTTTTCTTTAGGATAAGCTCTCTCATTCATTTTCATCCTATCCATCATCCTTTCCATGGTTTTTACTAGATTATCAAGTCTTGAATCTGATTTGGAAGGTGCAGCTTCATCTCTATATGTCACCCTTTTCTCATTTTTCATCCTAGCTCTTTTGGCAAGCGGATTTGCCTCAACACTTACTTCCCCTCTCTGCATATCTTCTAAAGTGAGGGGTTCCCTTTCTCTCAATTGATAAGCCATTTCAGGATCAAATCCATCAGGGAATTTCATTAGAGCTAGGCCTTGTGGTGGTTTCATATGAATTGGTAGGGCATTGTACACACTATTAAATCTAGTGCATTACTCTTGAACAACTTCTCCAACATTCCTCTTAATGTTCTCATATTCTGATAAAATTTGGAGAGGGTTCTTCAAGACTTCCCATTTGTTCAAGAATAACTAATGAAAAGCAGGGAGGTCATTTATACTATTAGGGGTTAAGCCTTTAAACCATTTTATTTCTTCTCCCCCTAAACTCTGAGCCAACATCCTAATTTTAATGGTTTCATCATCTATTTCTTGTCTGTCAAAGTAGTCATCCATTCTATCCACATGTTGTTGAGCAGTAGTAGAACTACTAGCATCATATAAAGGAATTTTGGACTGATAATATGGTAGTAGGACAACTAAAGGTAAAGGAAGGACTAGAGGAGCATAGCATGTTGCCATGATATGAAGTTGTGGGAGAAATGGGAGGTTTACAAGTGGAGGATTTGTGATAGGAGGTATATGATGAAGTAGAGTGGTTTGAACTGTGGATGTATGAGCAGGGGTAATAGAAGAACTTGGATCAACAAGGGACTGTTGAGCAGATTTAGGATGAGAGAAACCAAAGTTATGAATGAAATGAAGATCAGGTGGAGTGGATGGGGAGGTTTCTCTGCTACTTCTTTGTGATGAATTTTCAGGCTCAAATTCTATCTGATATATACCACTAAGTGACTTGGTTCTAGATGGGTTTCTTATGAAAGGTAAGTCAACTTGGGTATCTTGCAGAGTTGCAAGGTTTTCAGGAAATGAACTGGCTCTGTGAATTGGTTTGACAATAGTTGAGTGTTTGGATGTAGGAGTCTTTCTAAGGATACTTTCTGGATTGTCAACTATTTTAGGAGGATTTGGGTCAGGATGGGATCTAGTATAGATTCTTCTAGAAGACAAGATTTAGACCCAAAAAATAAGAAAAGTTAGCAAGGTATGATAGTCTTTTGAAGAAAACTAATCCGTGTAAGAAAACTTAATCCTAAAAATTTTCTTAACTAGGTCTTAATGATGTTTTTATGATGAAATTAGTTTCCCAGTGGAGACTATGGAAAACCAAGGGGAATCAATAGGCCTACTGAAAACCAGTGGAGTCACCAGGTGGAAGATTTTAACTTTTTCCTAGGTCTGGTTGTTGTTCACCATCAACAATCAGGAACCAATCTTAGCAGACACTTGATTCATTTTAGGAAAGGGGTTTTCTGGGTTGTGAAGCTATCTATTACTCAGTATTCCCTAGTATGGTCACCACTATGTTGGCTCCCTGTGATTTACAATATTGGCAATAATAAACGCTGCAGGGGGCCACATCAGAACCACTTTGGAATCCTAGGACCTAGCCTTCATGGATTCAGAGAGGGATCTCTCTATTAAGTGTTTTCAAAGGATATATCTTTATGCTTTGTTTATGATATTAGGCTCTTTATGTAGCTCTGAGAACTTGTTTGTTTGGTTGGGATGGATATCATTAACTGAAGAGATCATTTGAAGGGTGAAGGTGAGAGTAGATTGAATAATGTTTCAGCTGAAAAGATAGGTCAAGAAACAATATTAATCCATTGGGCTATGGAGTCACAAAAGAGTTTAATTTCACAACAATTCCTCAAGGGTTTCCATAGGGCAATTCATCTATATCAAAGGATATTTTAGATTGAATTGTGATATGAAACATTAAGATATTGTGAAAGAAGCAAAGCTAACAACCAATTAATAATCTATTAACTCCACTAAAACAAGAAAATCCTTTCAAAGTAATTGTTTGAAGCAAGCCAAAGGACAGGGAAAACCATAGAATTCTTTGGACAAAATTTTATTAAAGCACACTTTTCAGACAACAATCCATTAATCCTAAGACTACTTTCAGAGAGGAGAAAACACATAAGAGAACAAGGAAAATAGCCTAATATCAGATAGAAACTATGAATCTAGACTACTTTTGGCATACTCTCAAGGGATCTTTCAAGGCAACTATTAAAGACTAGCTAGAGGGAAGGGAAAACTATAGACTTACCTGGGTTAACTCTACTTAGCAAACCTTGAAAAGAACATTCAAAAACAATATCTCAAGTTGTACTCAGGAAAACAATAGCTGGATAAACCTAGAGGGCATTTAAGTATCCTCTAAACATACCTTAGCAAAAGAAAACATAAAGATAAAGCTTTCAGACAGAAATAGGGTACTTTTTAGTAAATCCTAATCTAAATTTTCTGTTCTTTATCAGAGAAAATGGATAGCATGTAAAACATAAGGAAAGAGAAAAACAGTGAGGAATAACATCACCATTAACATAGACCAGGACCCTGTGAATCAGCTTGTATTATTGATGTTCAAACCAGTTACATACTTCAAGTCCAACAGGTTTTTACAGCTCAAAACTTCTCTTCTCAGCCTAGTGTTCTTCAACTACTCAACAACACTTCAACAGCTTCAACAACTATCTTACACTCCAATAATAATCCAACCAACAATAACAATGAACTCCTCATACAATATATATAGATAAATGAGGAGGTGGAGTGAAAGAAAGGGTTTCTAATTGTTCATAAATGACAGAGTTTAAGGTTTTTGACCTTAGAGACCATGCAAGGCCCAAGGCAAAAATGTATTTAAGTCTAACTCTGCGTTACATTAACTCTTTGAACTACTTAGGGGCTTTTGTTGAATTTTAGGCTTTTTTAGGTAGGCTAGCAATAACTTCTAAGCTGTGATTTGGAAATATCTCTGACTTGGAGTAACTTTATGTGTCTTTTGAGGCAGATTAGGCTTGTAGGTGGCATTTTAATTCTTTTGGAGGAGTAATTACTTCACTGATTTATGCATTCGAAGAATTCTCTCTTGCTGATCTGTCTGATTTATCTTTAAAACTCTAATTAGGCCTCTGATTTAGCTTTAGGCCTTCCTTAATCATCTTCTACCTTAATTACTTTACTGACTATTTTAATCTTCAATCTTTGTCCTTAACTCTTTGTCTTTATCTTTTATCTGTTGGTTAAGCTTTAAATCTTCTGGCTTATGCTATAACTTTTAACTTTCACTGATATTCATTATTTTTATTTTGTATATAGGTGATGTTATAGCCTAAATATACCTCTTGCTGAAGGAAGGTAGAGTCTAGGGTAACATCAAACCACGCTCAGTCTGGTAGCTAGCCCTACCAGATTAGGAGAGGGTTCTCTCTGGGTCAATCTCAGCGAAGATAATCAATAAGGCTTGAGATGACTTGAAATAAAGGCTGGTTTTAGGCTAGGTATATAAGTAAAATATTTTTATTTTGATTTTGGGGGTTTTTTGTTGGAATCAAAGGGAAAGGCAATTTTGGGTCCAGGGATGAGGCCTAGTTTTTGCAGAGTTCTGAATGGGGCAAGGAAGGCAATTTTTTTGATGCTTTGGATTGAATGAATGGATAGTTCAAACTAGTGAGGAGCTGAAGAGGGAAAGAAGCTTTCAATAATCCTCTTCAAACAGGTGAAAACATGGAAAATTAAACAAAACTCAAGGCAGAGCAAAGGAATTTAATGAATTCCACCTTTATCACTCATTTGTTTAATTTGAGAAGAAATGAGAAGGAAAATGATATACATAAAACATCAGTTACCTTACAATCACAGAGAGAAACACACCATCAAAACATAGAGCCACATGGATCCCAAAGAGTGCTGCAAAACCTGGTCTATTCCTTTGCCAAAATTGCAGAGATGAAATGTACAATGAAGTGCCAAGCAATCCCAAGTGTCCAACCCTGAAAATGACTGATGAATTACATGATATAGACAAGCCTAACTCATCCCCATGCCTCTAGCGGTTGAGCTCACCATTCTAGGAGCTGTTTCAACTATATCTAAACTAAGAAATGGAAAATAGGCAATGAAACAACTTGCCTCTATAAGATAGGAAACTGATTCATTCACTTACATTTCACTTTTTGGTGAATGAATCTACTAGAATGAGTAAAAATGTGCCAAAATTACATGAAATTCATGAAACTACATCAATTTACATCAATATTTACATGAAAAAGTCAAACTAGCCAAAACTAGGCGAAAATCTGAGCTGCTGAGTGAAAAATAGGCCAAATTTCCCAATGCGTCGCGCCTGAAATCTCTATGCGTAGTGCCACTTTGAGGCTGATTTTGAGGGCCTTCCCAAAGTCCAAATTGAGTGCAGGATAGCTCATTGGAAATCTCTGCCTATACAATTTCCAACCCAAGTCGAATTTATGAAATTGGTTTCCATTTTCCCCTTCAAAAATCCAATCTCCCAACGTTGCTTCCTGTCTGTCCAAAAAGTGGCAGAAAGGCCATTTTTGATGTGTTTTTGACCCTTCAGGCAACCCAAAACTTGTCAAAATCCTTAGGTAATGGGTAGGCATGCATAAATTTTGATGAAAAATCCAGAAATGAAATTTTTTCCTCAAAAGGAGCTACCAATTATAAGCACGCGCCAAGTGGCGCTACGCGTCGGACAGGAAAATCTGTTTTAAGGCCAAAAAATTCAAAATTGACAAAAAGTTTCCCAAATTTCTTGAACTTTGGGCTGAATGTCCACCATCAAGCACTATGCTGGTCCAAAGAGGCTTTGGCCAAAATTTTGAGTCTATCATGCCTTTTGCAATGCTTTAGTGCCCTCTTTAGCTTTTCTTTCAGGATTTTGATCCTCGCTTTGAAAACATGATTTCGCGACCAATAATGGTTCTTCATGTGCCTGAGCATGTTCCTTTCCTTGTTGACCTTCTCCAACAGATTCTAAAGATTAATATTTACCCTCTCAGGCCAAGTCTCTCTATGAGCCTCAATCTCCTGCTCAATGGGTGTCATCTCGGTTTGGCTTCTTTGGGCAGCTTTCCGGTTCTCACGGATGTTTTTGCAACTCCATGATTGTTTGTTGATCTTCTAACTATTTTTTTTGCTAATCCAAGTAGATTATAATCCATTGGGCTCTTTACAACTTGACGGTCAATGTGTTTATCTCAGCCTTCTGCTCCTGACTGGTCTCTCTCAACTTTGAGCTTGGAGAGCTCAAATCCTCATCAATAAGTATGAACTCAGTATCCTGGCCTCCTGAAGGCCCCTCATACCTCATGGCCCTCTTCCCTCTGCCCTGTACCTGTACCTGTGTTGTTGATGATGGCAACGAGACCCCTTCCACCCCAGGTGTAGATAAAACTCGTCGGGCTGCTACAAATAATCCTCGAGTGCCTCTCTGATAAGTGACATATGTCGGCACACTAGTAGTCTCTACCTCCTAACCTCCATACTGATGTGAAGGTTCACCTGCATCATGGAAAACCTCTGGAGGAACCTGAGGAGCTGTAGAGAAATCATTAGCAATGAAGTCTTCCCATGTAATACCCTGCAAGCCAAGCTTATGCAACACTACAATTTTAATGAGTGCATACTGATAAATATTGTTGTACTACTGCTCGGGAGTCTTTCTCTGCACAAGAGTGGTCATCCTCTCAATATTTCGGCACATGAAATAAGGAATTTTCATCATCCTCACCCTTGTGAAATGCATCAATAACCTGATATGGTAGGCATAGAGGCATGAAAACTGGCCCTCACAACTGAAATATCTGATAATGATTTTCGTCATAGGCGCATAGGATTCCTTTAGGAACCAGAATGGGAACACCCTGCTGAGTTGTCTCACAAAGCTAGGCCTGATATATGGTTCATAATGCACTCTTTCCACCTGCTATATTTTGTTCCGCTCTTCAAGCACATTCGGTATTCCGGTTGCTTGAGAGATGGTTTCCGGTTTCAAAGTGAAATTTACACTAGCAAGAGTTACCCGACCATCATGTAAATGCAATACAAACAAACGAGCCAACTCCTGATGATGATGGATCCTATAAATCATATCACAATACTGATAGCATGATTGCTCTCGAAAACATGCCATGGCAAGTGGGCAAGCCTGCAATTGAGTCAATGAGGTGGGCTCTTCTCTCACATGTCTGCCACCTTTACGAGGCCTTATAGGTGCATGTAGCTCAGTGGTAGAATCACTATCTTTGTCATATGATGTATCAGTGTCTGTCTCCATGATGTCCATGCAAGTTGTATGTTGGCTTGTATGAGATGAAAATGAGAATTTGGTGTTTTATTTCAATTGCCAAATATATGGTGGTAAGAGAGGGACTGTGGATAAATAGGGCAGTCGGAACAATGGACCTCAATCAAGTGATAACTGAAGTGTAGGGATAGCCAATTGACTATTTGGGAAACTTGGGGTCTGGGAATTTTTATAAGTGAGATGGGAAAGGGAGAGTGATAGGAAATGAAATGACTTAGGGATAGGGAAATGGGGCTTAGGAGTAAGTGACTTTTAGAGATGTAGGGAGATGTGAAATGGACTGCAATGATGAGATAACAGTGAGGGGGAGGAAAAACAAGGTAGGGAATGGAATATGTGGCACAAAATTATTTTTAAAACACCAACTTCAAAACCCTAAGGGAGAAATTTTTAACAAGAGAATAGGGTTTGAGTTTTGGAATTAAAAATCTCACATTCAATCTCAATCAACACCAAAAATTTGTCATAAGCAATGGAGTGATTGTATGGGCTTACTCAAACAAGGAGAGACCGGGTCGTTTTGATGATTGAGAGAAATGGCAACAATTTATGTGTTTCGGCTCAATGCGCCATGCAGCAAACCCAGTGCGTCATGCTCCTTCTATGCGCCGTGCTGGTTCAAACATATACGGAGATGAGCGGCCCTATGCGCCGTGCTCAGCCAACGTGCCGTGCCAGTTGCCCAATGCACCGCGACCACTGCAAATGACACACAACCTGCCCTCCAAACAATTGCTTTGCTCCTCCATGATACTCTTGACTTCACTCTTGTCTCTTGACATGTAAATGGGGTTTGAATATGAAAATATGTTATATATATCAAAGAATTTTATTTTTCATTTGGGCAAACCCACTTTCTAATGTTTCGGACTTTGAAATTTTTTAAATGAAGTCTGTTTTTGTTTCCTTTGTGCTTTTGATTGATGAAGAACTTCTTGTCTGTCTTTGCAGGGATAGCTGGCATGGGGTTTTGGAAAAGGTGACCAGGGCTACGCATGAAGTACTTTACAACTGAAAAAACTTTGAAAATTACATTGCATTTATTACAAAAGATGAAATAGACGATTTTTCTTCAAAACAGAGTTTTGAAGAAAAACCATTATCAAGAATTATGATGATGAAAGTTTTTGCAATGAAAACCTATTTCGAACCTCCCTCATGTGCCTGCTGACATTATTAGTCATTTTGAAGACTAAATTAACGAAACCCTAGACCTAATGAGACTAAAAACCCTAAAATGAATCTTTTCCAACCAAGAGACCAAACATGACTGTAAATGACTGTAAATGATTTTGATGAACAGACACAGACCAGCAGGTACAAGTCATGAGGGATATGATTGACAAGACCCTATCGTCAGATGATCCATGCTCCTAATGGAATGCAGCTGACTGAACTGAATGAGACACCTAAAATGAAATGCAACAAGAGAAATTTTGATCTTTGACGGAGGGATGAAGATACCGACTCTAACATTGGCTCCAATGGGGATGGTAGCTCCTTGGAGGTGCCAAGAACTACAGATTTCTGGGAGAGTAGGTAGTGCCTTTGTCCATTGGGCTATGGAGTCCATAAATTCGACAAATCAACATAAGTCTCTTGAATCATTTTATTGATTGAAAATTGACTCAAACCGACTCAATTTTTAAACCAGAATGACTGAAAGACCTGAATTAACAAACTCAAACCAAAGCTGAAATCAATCTTCAGAGTTATAGCCTTCACCTTGGGCCCCAAACTAAAGAAAATATCATAGCACACACTTGCAATGAAACTGAAATAAACTGGTATGTAAAATGAGAATGTAAAATAGCAGAAAACATTTCAGAAATGATACCGCTTGAGAAGCCGACCCTTGACCGACCCTCCTGGACAATCTTCCCCATTCATCTCTTTCAGAAGAAAAGCATTCTAACCCCAATATGCAGCGATTTTGAAGGGTCCTTTCCAGAGATTTTTGAACTTACCATGATTACCCTTGTCCTCGTTCCTTGCATCCCATTTCAGCACCACTTCTTCCAATTGAAATTTTTCCGCCTCGGCTTTCTGTCATATATTTTCTTAATTCTCTCTTGCAGCTTGAACGTGTTTTGGAAAAATTCTTCTCTAGTCTGCTGCAAATGGATCATTTGATTTATTCTCCTTTGCATATGATCATATTCATTGCCAGCTTCCTACATAATTTTGACCACTGGAACTGCGAGAGAGGTTGGAAACACCGTGTAAACTCCATAGTATAACTCAAAGGGGGACATACCAATGGATTTCTTCTGACTCACTCAGTCTGCCCAAAGTGCATTGACTAACTTCTTATGCCAAGTTTTCTTGTTTATTTCCAGCAGCTTTTTAATAATGTTGACCAAATATTTGTTGGAAGACTCCACCAATCCGTTGCCTTGTGGATGATAAGCGGTTGAGTGTCCCAAGGTGATGTGGTACTTGTTACAAAAATCAACCATTATTTTTTATTTGAAAGCTGCTGCATTATCAGTGATTAACTTATTCGGGCAACCAAAATGAAACAAAATGTTATTCTCAAGGAATGAAATTATTACTGAATCCGTAGCTTGCCTGGTGGGAATTGCTTCAATCCATTTCGTGAAATAATCTGTCGCTGTGAGGATCCACTTGTGCTGAGCTGAAGAAGCCGGATGGATATTGCCAATGAAATCCAAACCCCACTGCTGAAAAGGAGCACTAACCTCAATGGGCTTAAGCGGTAAAGGCTGCAATTTCTTCCTCCCTTCAAAAATCTGGCATTCATGACAGCCTTTAACAGTCTTATACACATCAGCAGAAAGAGTCGTCCAATAACATCCCGCTCTCAAAATTTTGTTGGCCGTTGTTTTCCAGAAAAGGTGACCTTCGCAATCTCCTTTATGAAAATCCTCCATAACCTGCTTCGCTTCTTCTTCCACCAAACAGTTCAGCAAAACACCACCAGGATCTTTCCAATAGAGTGAATTATTCAAAATACAAAACTTAGCAGCCTTCAATTTCAGAGTTCTACTTTTGTTTCTAGCCATGCCGGGCGGTGGTGACAAATTTTGAAGCACATATACAATATATGAATACCAAGGAGAAAGCACAAATATTTCTGATACCTGAACTGATGAACTTTCCTCATTCTCCTCAGACATAGAAAAAATAAGATTAATGTCCAAGGCATGCAGATTCGACTCAGCCATTAGCTTAGCCAGCCCTTTTCCTTTCATAAGCTTTGTAGGCTTTATCTCCACATCATACTCCAACAAGGTAGAAATCCATTTGCCCCGTCTCCCTTCTGGATCTGTTTGCACTAAAACATCCTTAACAGCAGCGTTAGGAACATAAGCAAGAATATGAGAATGCAGAATATATACTCGAAAATATTTCAACGCTTTCACTAAAGCAAGAACTTGCTTTTCAATAATGTTATATTTTAAGGCTGCATCTCTTATGGTTCGGCTGAAAAAAGAAATTGGTTTTTCATGCTGATCTCTTTTATGCATCAATACTGCTGCCATCATATGCTCCAAAGCAAATGAAAACAAAATAAAATTCTGAGTATAGTCCGAGCTGATCAAAACCGAAGCTGAAGAAAGAGCCAATTTTACTAAATTGAAATACTTTATCACCTCGTCAGTCCACTTCACTACATTGTCTTTCTTTAGCGTGTTTTTAATTTCTCTTAGGTGTTCGGCAAGATTAGGCACAAAGCGGCATAAGAAATTCATCTTACCATTGAAGGATTGAATCTCTTTTTTTTTCGAGGAAGATCAATTTGTTGAATAGCTTCTACTCGAGCTGGATCAATACGGATGCCATCTTTTGAGATAATATTACCAAGAATTTTTGCCTCGTCCATGGCAAACAAACTCTTCTTCGGATTGAGTGACACACCATACTTTCTACACCGCTGAAAAACAATCTTCAAATGATAAAGGTGCTCTTCATCAGAACTAGAAAATACTATCAGATCATCAAGATACATAACTAGAAAAACATCCTTCTCATTTGCAAATTCCATATCCATTGCTCGCTGAAATTTCGAACCAGCATTCTTCAAACCGAAAGGCATTTTATCATAATGGAAAGTTCCCCACATAGTGGTGAACGCTGTTTTGTCTCTGTCATCCTCATGGACCAGAATTTGGTTATAACCGAAATAACCATCGAGTACCGACATACGAGATCCTCCAACTACTCGCTGAATTACGTGATCCATTTTGGGTAGTGGATAATTATCTTTCAAAGAAACCTTATTCAGATTCCTAAAATCAATGCACAAACGAATCTCACCTGTTTTCTTGCGCAGGGGAACCAAATTAGAAATCCAATCCAAAAATCTTATAGGAACAATGATACCAGCCTTGTACAACCTATTCGCTTCCTTCTCAATTGAAGGCAGCAACTTTGGATTTATTCTTCTCAACTTCTACCGAAAGGGATTTTGATTTGGCTTAATCGGAATGGTGTGCTGAATTATATTGGTATCATATGTCTTCAAATTTGAATAGTCCCAATAAAATACATCAGCAAAAGAAGACAATAAACTAACATATTTTTCTTTTACCTCTGGTGGCAATGCTTTGGACAATTTCACCATCTTTGGATTCTCAGCTAATCTAATGTTCACATCTTCAACTCCCTTTTCGGCTGACGGCAAGGTTGGTTTTTGAGCTATGTCATCTTGATCGAAGAGCTCCTCTAAAGGTATTAGACCTTTAGGAATGACATTATCCTTCAGCTGCAATACTTCCATCTGATTGATTTGTACATCAGCTTCACCATCATCATGCTCCATGTCAATGGAAGTGTCTTTGAATTTGCCTTCATTTTGCAGAAATTCATCAATTTCTTCGTCATCTTGAAATACTTGCCAATACCTTTGATTGTCTGGGACAGTCGAACGATGTTTCACATTAATTTCAAATTTGTTACTTGAGTTCATCAGAATCTTCAAATTACTTGTTGCCTTTGCAAGTGCATCTGCAATACCATTCTGAATACAAGGGACACAAGTCAAAGTATAATCTGAAAACATTTTCAAGATATCAAGAACAGCATTTCGGTAAGCCCGCATTCGAGGATGCTTAGCTTGGTATTCACCCTTCACTTGCTTGATAACCAACTCGGAGTCGCCATACACTGAAATCCTCTTAGCATTCAACTTTCTAAGAATTTTCAGGCCAGCAATCAAAGCTTCGTATTCTGCCTCATTATTTGAACAATCAAAACCTAATTTATAAGAACAAACCCTTACATTACTCAGTACCTTGTTTGGGGAGGAAAAAGGGCTTCATACCCAAATGCCAATTCCAACACCATCACTTCCAACTGCACATCAAAATCCATAGTCAATAAACCATCTTCATCTTCTTCCAAGTGCTGAAATTGTGTTTGCTCTGTTATTTCTGCTTGCTATCCATCAACTTTTTGCTGTTGTCGGAAGGCTGATTGCTCGGCGGAACTTTCAAGCTTTTGTCTCTCTTTCTGTAAGACCTCTCTGAAATTCTCGTTGATTTCCAGAATGTCTTCTACTTCAATTAATTGGCTATTTACATCATTGAAACTATCTGAATACAAAAAAATGACTCTAAATCTGTATGTACATAATTAATTGGATGATTTACCGGTTTCTCCTTGCTGGTGATCATATACTTCATCTTTTTCTCCCGATATAATTTTCTCATTTGACCAAACACAGGAATGGTAGCATAGGAGAAATGAATTTGTAATGTTCCCTTCAGTTTTTCTCTCCAAGATCTGGAAAGAAGCATGCCAAATCTAGGAGGAATATCTGCCACAACCACATCCATCAAAACATTCTTAGTCGGAATCTGATCTAAACTAACCACCAAATATTTGATAATCCCAATGCATCTTACTCTACTGGAATCAAAAGAGTAAAGATCATGATACTTCCTAGTGATTTCCAATCCAAATTTCTCCATGATTTCCCTTGGCATGAGATTATGAGAAGCTCCGGAATCAAACATGGCATTATGTAACACATAATCATGCAATCTAAGGCTGATATAAAATGGAGGCACATCACTATCTGGAGACTCACCATCCAATTTTGGTCCAAATATCAACTCAAGTTGATCATCTTCCACATTCACCATATCAGACATTGGATCGAAATTCAAAATTTTAGATACCTGACCCTTATAGCTGCTATTTTTCATCAATTCAGTCAAAGGAATGGAAACTTTTAACTTAGAAATTTCACTCTCTAACTTAAAAGCTGAAGTTTTTTCTACCTCTTTGGCTGGAACATCATTCTTTTCAGCTTTCTCCCTCGATACAATTGGCTGATTAGATCTTTCATTTGCTGATGATAATTTGCTAGTAGTAGGATCAGCTATCTCTTTTCCCTTCTTTTGTGCCACGGGTGAATCATTCTTTGGTGCTGAAACTTCCTTTCTCTTTTGAATTGGATTAATAGGGACATATCTGTTTCTAAGTGAATATTTTCGTTGCTGGGCTGTCAAGGCATTCATATAACCTCTCTGATACTCATCAGACTCTTCTTCAAGAGTTGTTTCATTTGCCAAGATGAAATCCTCGTCTTTTTGTACAGCTGAACTTTCTGCATATTCCTCATCTTCAGTGATAAAAGTTGGCATATCATCAGGTGTAAAGAAGTGATTCTCTTTTCCTATTACATTATCTTCATCATCTGATTCTGGACCAACAAAATTCTGCCGTAAATGTGTCTTTACCTGTTGTTGTACTGTTGGTTCTTATGCTCGCTGCTCTCGTTGTTTGATCCTGAATTGTGGTTGCTGCTGGCCATGGAAGTTAGGATTTCTGATCTGCGGTTCAGGCTTATCAAGTGTTAATATTTCAATCATCATTTCCACCTTACGGAGTACTTGATCTGAAGTAGAAGCCTCTTCCTTTATTGCGACTTTCTTTTCAGCTTTCAATCTAGCTCTCTTGTCATTCAAATTAGCTTCAACACTGACTGAAATTTTCTGCATGTCTTCCAAAGTGGTCGGATCTCTTTCTCTTAATTGATAGGCCATGTCCAGATCGAAACCATCCGGAAACTTAAGAAAATTCGACCTCCTAGATGGCTTTAAATCATCAGGAATTGCATTGCAAACCGCATTGAATCTAATACAATAATCTTGGATAGACTCACCAACGTTGCACTTGATTTTGGTATATTTAGAAGTGATCTGAAGAGGATCTTTCTCTACTTCCCATCGATCCAAGAATTGTCTCTGAAGCTCAGCCAATGTAGCAATACTTCTAGCCTGCAAAGCTCTGAACCACTTTCTTACTTCACCTCCAAAGGTTTGCACAAATAATCTCATGGTCACATTTTCTGCATCAATCTCATGAAGGTCAAAGAAATCTGCCATTCTATCCACATGTTGTTGAGCAGGAACACTTTGAGGAGTGCCATCAAACAATGGGATTTTGATCTAATAATCAGAGGGCATGTCATCCAATTTTTGAGGCAACACAAGGGGTGCAAATCGAGCAGCCATTGCTCTTGGTGGATTTATAAGCGGTCTTGGGGATATAGGTGGAGTAGGAGCGGTAGATGTATGAGGTGTATGTGGTGTGGATGGAGGCAATACTATTGCAGATTGTTGATCAGAAATACATGGTTGCACGGGAATGGTAGGAATGAAAGGAGGCTCGGTATGAACCTGTGAACCAGATGTAACTGTTGATGGCCCAAGAGTTTCAGATGCAGACTCTATGAATTCGGGAATTTTTGTTGCCACAATGGAATTTTGAATATTCAAGATGTAACTGTCAAAGGATCTATTAGCCTGCTCAATTTCAATATACTTGATAAACTCGGGATTTATGACAGTAGAACCAATAGCAGTTTCAGACTTAGTCTCAAAGAACGACAACTCAAATTGTTCGTCAAACTCAAGATCTTCAAGGTACTCAAAAACAGCAAGACATGAATGAGATTTAAACAGAGGAATCACAGGAATTTCTCGATGAATTATTCTCGAAATAAGATTGGGATTTTCATACACTGGAGGTGGATCGGGATCCGGATTTGCTCTGGTATGTCGTCTGGAAGCTAGTGTGTTGAATTGTTTTCAAAAATCTAAGGGACTAAACCAACTTGTTCATCCTATCAAATTCTAAAATCATCATCCAAAGTCTAGAATGATCTGATGTCCTGGGGGAAATTTACAAGTCAAGTGTCACGTTTACAAACAAGACCGGAGATTGACTGAAGCAGCGTTTATCTACTTTCACTAATGCAAAGCAAGAGCATTTCAAAGGCTACCTAGCATAACTTCAGGCTCCGTCTACAGCTTATAAAATAAATAACACCAACAAGAAAACCATTTTCCTCCCCAGTATGGTCGCCACTATGTTATAGCCTAAATCTACCTCAGGCTGAAGGAAGGCAGAGTCTAGGGTAACATCAAACCACGCTCAGTCTAGTAGCTAGCCCTACCAGATCAGGAGAGGGCTCTCTCCAGGTCAATCTCAGCAAAGATAATCAATAAGGCTTGAGATGAATTGAAATAAAGGCTGATTTTAGGCTAGGTATATAAGTAAAAGAGTTTGATTTTTATTTTGGGGGTTTTTTGTTGGAATTAAAGGGAAAGGCAGTTTTGGGTCCGGGGATGAGGCCTAGCTTTTGCAGAGTTCTGAATGGGGCAAGGAAGGCAATTGTTTTGATGCTTTGGATTGAATGAATGGATAGTTCAGATTGGTGAGGAGCTGAAGAGGGCAAGAAGCTTTCAAGAATCCTCTTCAAATAGGTGAAAACATGGAAAATTAAACAAAATTCAAGGCAGAGCAAAGCAATCTAATGAATTCCACCTTTATCACTCATTTGTTTAATTTGAGAAGAAAAGAGAAGGAAAATGATATACATAAAACATCAGTGAACTTAAAATCACAGAGAGAGACACACCATCAAAACATAGAGCCACATGGATCCAAAAGAGTGTTGCAAACCCTGGTCTATTCCTTTGCCAAAATTGCAGAGATGAAATGTACAATGAAGTGCCAAGCAATCCCAAGTGTCCAACCTTGAAAATGACTGATGAATTACATGATATAGACAAGCCTAACTCATCCCCATTCCTCTAGGGGTCAAGCTCACCATTCTAGGAGTTGTTTCAACCATATCTAAACTAAGAACTGGAAAATAGGCAATGAAACAACTTGCCTCTATAAGATAGGAAACTGATTCATTCACTTACATTTCACTTTATGGTGAATGAATCTACTAGAATGAGTAAAAATGTGCCAAAATTACATCAAAGTCATGAAATTACATCAATTTACATCAATATTTACATGAAAAAGTCAAACTAGCCAAAACTAGGCAAAAATCTGAGCTGCTGAGTGAAAAATAGGCCAAATTTCCCAATGCGCCGCGCCTGAAATCTCTATGCGTAGTGCCACTTTTAGGCTGATTTTTACGGCCTTCCCAAAGTCAAAATTGATCGCAGGCTAAAGTTTTGGAAAGCTCTACCTGTCTAGCTTCCAACCCAAGTGGAATTTTGGAATTTTGTTTCCATTTACCCCTTCAAAAATCCAATCTCCCAACACTGCTTCCTGTGTGTCCAAAAAGTGGCAGAAAGGTCATTTTTGAGGTTTTTTTTACCCTTCAGGCAACCCAAAACTTGTCAAAATCCTTAGGTAATGGGTAGGCACGCATAAATTTTGATAAAAAATCTATAAATGCAAATTTTTCCTCAAAAGTAGCTGCCAATTATAAGCGCGCGCCAAGTGGCGCTACGCGTCGGGCAGGAAAATCTGTTTTAAGGCCAAAAAATTAAAAATTGAAAAAACATTTCCCAAATTTCTTGAAATTTGGGCTGAATGTTCACCATCAAGCACTATTCTAGGCCAAATAAGCTTCGGCCAAAATTTGGAGTCTTTCATGCCTTTTACGAAGCTTTAGTGCCCTCTTTAGCTTTGCTTTCAGGATTTTGATCCTCGCTTTGCAAACATGATTTCACGCCCAATAATGGTTCTTCATGTGCCTGAGCATGTTATTTTCCTTGTTTTCCCTCTCCAAAATCTTCTCAAGATGAATATTGACCCTCTCAATCCAAGTCTCTCTATCAGCCTCAATCTCCCGCTCAATGGGTGTCATCTCAATTTGGCTTCTTTAGTCAGCTTTCCGGTTCTCACGGATGTTTTTGCAACTCCATGATTGTTTGCTGATCTTCTAACTATTTTTTTCGCTGCTCCAAGTAGATTATAATCCATTGGGATCTTTGCAACTTGACGGTCAATGTGTCTATCTCAGCCTTCTACTCCTGAGTGGTCTCTCTCAACTTTGAGCTTGGAGAGCTCAAATCCTCATCAATAAGTATGAAATCAGTATCCTAGCCTCCTGAAGGCCCCTCATCCCACATGGGCCTCTTCCCTCTCTCCTGTACCTATACCTATGCTGCTGATGACAAAAATGAGACCTCTTCCACCTCAGGTGGAGAAAATACTCGCCGGGCTGCTGCAAATAATCCTCGAGTGCCTCTCTGATAAGTGACATATGTCGGCACACTAGTAGTCTCTACCTCCTGACCTCCATACTGATGTGAAGGTTCACCTGCATCATGGAAAACCTCCATAGGAACCTGAGGAGCTGTAAGGAAATCATTAGCAATGAATTCTTCTCATGTAATACCCTACAAGCCAAGCTGATGCAACACTACAATTTTAATGAGTGCATAGTGATAAATATTGTTGTACTACTGCTCGGGAGTCTTTCTCTGCACAAGAGTGGTCATCCTCTCAATATTTCGGCACATGAAATAAGGAATTTTCATCATCCTCACCCTTGTGAAATGCATCAATAACCTGATATGGTAGGCATAGAGGTGTGAAAACTGGCCCTCACAACTAAAATATCTAATAATGAGTTTCATCATAGGCACATAGGATTCCTTTAGGAACAAGAATGGGAACACCCTGCTGAGTTGTCTCACAAAGCTAGGCCTGATATATGGTTCATAATGCACTCTTTCCACCTGCTATATTTTGTTCCGCTATTCAAGCACATTCGGTATTCCGGTTGCTTGAGAGATGATTTTCGGTGTCAAAGTGAAATTTACACTAGCAAGAGTTACCCGACCATCATGTAAATGCAATACAAACAAACAAGCCAACTCCTGATGATGATGGATCCTAGAAATCATATCACAATACTGATAGCATGACTGCTCTCGAAAACATGCCATGGCAAGTGGGCAAGCCTGCAATTGAGTCAATGAGGTGGGCTCTTCTCTCACATGTCTTCCACCTTTACGAGGCCTTATAGGTGCATGTAGCTCAGTGGTAGAATCACTATCTTTGTCATATGATGTATCAGTGTCTGTCTCCATGATGTCCATGCAAGTTGTATGCTGGCTTGTATGAGATGAAAATGAGAATTTGGTGTTTTATTTCAATTGCCAAATATATGGTGGTAAGAGAGGGACTGTGGATAAATAGGGCAGTAGGAACAATGGACCTCAATCAAGTGATAACTGAAGTGTAGGGATAGCCAATTGACTGTTTGGGAAACTTGGGGTCTGGGAATTTTTATAAGTGAGATGGGAAAGAGAGAGTGATAGGAAATGAAATGACTTAGGGATAGGGAAATGGGGCTTAGGAGTAAGTGACTTTTAGAGATGTAGGGAGATGTGAAATGGACTGAAATGATGAGATAACAGTGAGGGGGGGGAAAAACAAGGTAGGGAATGGAATATGTGGCACAAAATTATTTTTAAAACACCAACATCAAAACCCTAAGGGAGAAATTTTTAACAAGAGAATAGGGTTTGGGTTTTGGAATTAAAAATCTCGCATTCAATCTCAATCAACACCAAACATTTGTCATAAGAAATGGAGTGATTGTATGGACTTACTCAAACAAGGAGAGACTAGGTTTCAACAAAAATACAAACCGAGTGCGTAGCAACAATTTATGTGTTTCAGCTCAATGTAATACGTAGCAAACCGAGTGCGTCCTGCTCCTTCTATGAACCGCTCTGGTTCAAAAATACAAGGAGATGAGCAGCCCTATGCGCCACGCTGAGCCAACGTGTCATGCCAGTTGCCCAATGCACCACGACCACTGCAAATGACACACAGTCTGCCCTCCAAACGACTGCTTCGCTCCTCCACGATTCTATTGACTTCACTCTTGTCTCTTGGCATGTAAATGGGGTTTGAATATGAAAATATCTTATATATATCAAATAATTTGATTTTTCATTTGGGCAAACCCACTTTCTAATGTTGCAGACTATGCCATTTTTTAAATGAACTCTGTTTTTGTTTCCTTTGTGCTTTATAATGATGAAGAACTTCTTGTCTGTCTTTGCAAGGATAGCTCACATGGGGTTTTGGAAAAGGTGACCAGGGTTGCCCCTGAAGTACTTTACAACTGAAAAAAATTTGAAAATTACATTGCATTTATTACAAAAGATGAAATAGACGATTTTTCTTCAAAACATAGTTTTGGAGAAAAATCATTATCAAGCATTATGATGATGAAATTTTTTGCAATGAAAACCTATTTTGAACCTCCCTCATGTGCCTGCTGACATTATTAGTCATTTTGAAGACTAAATTAATGAAACCCTAGACCTAATGAAACTAAAAACCCTAAAATGACTCTTTGCCAACCAAGAGACCAAACATGACTGTAATGATTTTGATGAACAGACACAGACCAGCAGGTACAAGACATGAGGGATATGAGTGGCAAGACCCTACCGTCAAATGATCCATGCTCCTAATGGAATGCAGCTGACTGAACTGAATGAGACACCTAAAATGAAATGCAACAAGAGAAATATTGATCTCTGACGGAGGGATGAAGATACCGACTCTAACAGGTGGCTTGGCTTCCTTCTGCACTGGAGGGTTACACTTAATCAATTCTCATGAGGCATTGACCAAACAATGATAATAAAACCCTGTGGATCCCTTTTTTCATATTTACACCTCAAGGATCATCATCCTGGGGTTTCCGCCACTGATATTTGGTTGTGGGATGGCCTGTAATACTTTGGCCGCCATTAAACCTGCACAACAACGAAAACATTAAATAAAAACTTGTGTGTTTTGGTTAAACTACTTTCAGAGGCTCGAGGGAGGCGGAGGAGCATTTCTAGGGGAGGGAAATATGCATGGATGAGAGGATTCCACAGGCAGAACCAAGCGGGATAGCGTTTAAACTTGAATCTGGCATGAAAATGGGAGAAAGGTGGTTTTGCGGGAATACTGGGGTGGTATTTGCGTAGAGGATGAGTGGTTAGCGGTATCTTTTCTTTTGAATGTGATACCATACAGGCGCTGACATGCGTCCATATGGAAATTGCCTATTTCGCGTTGAAATGAGGCGTTAAATCATTTCGGAAAAGTGTGTGCGAAAATTATCGTGGGCCATTAGATCTAGGGGATCCAGATCTACGGTGGAGAATGGGGATGGTTTTACAAAGTTAATCGGTTGGAGGAGTGGTGGGACCAGGGGTGGATTTCAGCAGTTTGTTGTGTAATGGGGAAATTGATTGGCGGGGTGAAAAGTTTATTGGGTGGGGTTCAGAATCATGAGCCAGCGGGAGCCGTTAGATTAATAAGATTAACGATGGGGATGAACGGAGGGATAAGCCAACAAAAGGAACCCGTTATATGGCTTCTTGCAAAGGAGACAGGCTAACCACCATTGGATCCTTTTAGATCGACGGTTGAGATTGAATAGGGGAGAAACAAGGGCGGATGAAAGAATAAGGGAAGGGGGCTGAAAATAAGCGTGGGAATGAGGTTTTATGAAGGAAAGGAAAGATGAGGGGCAAAGACCAAAGGGGTTTAAGCTTTAGCCAATGGTCACGGGTGCGGTTTTATGAGTAGAGGGGGGAAGGTTTTAAGCCTTATGGGGCTTAAGGCCTAATTTTCAAATGGAGTGTATTAGGCCTAAAAAAAAGGTTTTTGAGCCTTTTTTGATGTTCTGATAGGGATAAAAAAAGGGAAAATTTAAACCAAATAAAGAATATTTATTAGGTTTAAAGGGGTTTTTATGGGAAAATGGGGGTAAATGAAGAGAAAAGTGATTGTGAGGATGAATGAAAATATGGGTGAAATGGAGTTTATGAAATGAACTAATGGAGAAGAGCTTGAAAACAGTTTCTTTGTGTCTTGGCAGCAGGGCTACTATGAAGGATTTTTGATGAAGGTTTATCAATGAAATGAATTTCTGAAATATAATGAACACAGTTATGTTTCAAGAAGTCACAAATTTTTCACCAAATTTTTTTCTTGAAAACTAAAAACTAATTAGCCATCATGAGGTATAACAGAATTTATAGATGGCTAACATGGTCTATTTCTAATTCCATCATGCACGATAGTCTACGGCTCAAGCTCTTTCCTCGCACCCTCATGGGCAATGCTACCAAATGTTACATTGAGTTACCACGAGATACAGTCAATACTTTTGGTGCCTTAGCAACAAAATTTCTTAAAAAATTTCAACTACCTATTTGATACGAAAGCCAAACGGAACTCTTAACCTCGCTGTGCCAAGACACCGCCACCCACATCAACGATGACTATAATATTCCCAATTATTCATGAGCTAATTGGAATATTAATTTTTGTTTTTTTGCTTTGTTTAAAGAATAAGAGGGCAAAGGAGGTCCATATTTCTCCTTAATCATGAATAAATCAATGTCAAATGTGAAAGAGACAAATCTTGGTAGCTTAATAGAAGCACCCTTGGTGTGAAAGGGGTTGGATCATTTTTACTGGGTCAACCTTGACCAAACATATAGCACTGTCATGGAGGTGTGGCCATCAATGAGGTACAACGCATTTTTAGATGGAGACGCTTTGTGTGAAAGGAGTGTTATCATTGGATGTGGTTTAGGGTTTGTAAGCTCTTGATTTATAAAAGGAAGGGGATGGTATCATTAGAAGGTTATTGATGTATATGATATTTTCTGAATATATTTTTTGTTTAGACATATATCTTTCTCTTGTTATTTAGCTGAGATTGAATTTTTTTTAGCATTGGGTGTTCCTGGTCGGGAATCCCACCTCTTCCCATTGAGTAGCTCTTGGGAGAGTTTGTATTGCATTGTCCACTATCTAGCTTAGGGTCAAGCTTCTTCTTTCAACTACAGCACAAATCCTATTGAGGGTTTGGTTGTTTTTGCAAGGTGCAGCAAGTGGAGACTAGATCTTTCAGATGTAGGCCATTTCAGTGCTCCTTTTTAGTAGAGGAGGTTTCCATGTCATTGGGAGGAAAATATTGGAGGGCATTGAGCTCATTTTCCAATATTGGCATGAGGCCAGCCTTATTTTCATCCCTATAGCATAGTTTACTTCTAGATCTGCGTTATTTCTATAGGTTGAGTTGCAGGGTGATTTGGCACACCATTTGGAGAGCTGATTTTCTAGTGTTGGGGATCTCCCCTTCACTTTGAAGATCTATTGGAGGAGGCTATTCAATTGATCATATCAGATCAGCCACACTTTCTAGATCTATAATTTTTAGTAGATCTGCAGTCTTAGATCTTAGATCTACAACTTGTACTTGTTGTTTTGCTGAAAACCCCCAGGGGGTTCTATAGATGAGCTTATATAGTTCATGGATATGATATAGATCTAAATTTTGGAGCACATATCAGCTCTATATCTTATGTATAATCTAATAATGTTGTAGAGCCAATAAAATAATGTTGTAAGGGTTTTCCAGCTTTAATACATGGTTGCAGCACCTCTTATTGCATGATTTTTGTCCATTGGAGACTTGTATTTCCTGTTATGCATCTTGTGGGCCATATTTTACATATATTTTTCTGCTATAATAACATTTGAAAGGTCTCCATATTGGTCTCCTGCTTTATAAATGCTGATCTACGTCATTTTTCCATCATTTTGCACTATATTCCAACATTCCCCATTCGGGAATATTACAGTGGTATCAGAGCATCATCTTGGCACAGCCTCTGCATTCTAAAAGGAAATATGTCATATGAAGAAGGAGAGACTCTTACTGATAGAGAGAAGAGGTATCAAAAGAGAATACATGGAAAGTTTGATTATACCGATGAGAAAGTAGACAAGGGTAAAACCCCTTTATCTGAAAATGAAGAGAAGGATTTCCCTAAGATCCTTCTTAGAGCCATGCAAGACATTTCTAGAGAGATCAAAGAGATTAGGATGGAAATATTCAAGGAATCCCCTAGAGGATTTCATCATGGAGAAGGCTCTAGCATGTCTCACCACTGGAATGATCAACTAGAGCATCAACCACAAGTTTCTCAACTCTCTACCACGCCTACATTTTTGGTTGTGGAAAATGAAGGGTTTCAGGAGCAAGAATCCCTTAAAGAATATTTTATGGAGTATGCATCTCAAACTTAGAGGTTCAAATATCACTTGATTTTTTAGGATTTTTGTGAATTCAAGGACAATAGAAGACCAAGGCATCATCATAGAAGTGGTGGATTCATTCAGAATCATGATCGACACCACACTATGGGTAGATTCCTTTTACCCAATTTTGATCGGTCATCCAATTGTATTTTGAATTCTTGGGTAGAAAAACTTGACATCTACTTTCATTTGAACAAGGTTCCAGAAATGGAAGCCATTAATATTGCAGCACTGCACCTTGAGGGTGAAGCACATGACTGGTGTTTCCATGGCTTGTCTACATTGGGTCATGCCAATGTGACTGCTTATTCAGAGTTCACTAGAATTCTGGTGGAAATATTTGATAGAAGAGACCCAGAAGCACCATTCATGAGCCTTGCAAAGTTGAAATAATCAGATAATGTAGAAAATTACATCTCTGAATTTTTAAGACTTTCTGTTATGGTTCCTGATTTGTCTGCAGCAAGAAGGGTGTAAAAGTTCATTGATGGGCTATATGAACCTCTTCATGGGTTGGTTAAGTCTACCAAACCCACTACCCTACATGATTCTATTGAAAGGGCTAGAGACCTTCAAGATGCCTTGCCAGAAGCAAAGGCACCATTTCAGCATAAGCCCTCCTTTCCTTCAAAGCGGAAAGAAAAAAAGACTGCTCCTTCAAAGGAGAGTCAAAATAAAAAACCTCTTGATGATGATGTACAGATAGATCTAAGAAGAAGGAAGCTTTGCTTCACTTGTCAAGAAGCTTGGGCACCTGGACATAGATGTGCAGTTGGAAAAGCACATTACATAAAGGTCTTCTGAGATGATGAGGAGGAAGAAAAATATGAACCAAGAAGAGCCGGTCACAACGCTGACACTACAGGAGGAGAACCAACACCATCAAGAGATGGGAATGGAGCATTTTCTCCTATTGGAGGGGCTCTTGCAACTTTGAGAGGATTACCTAAGTACTTGACCTTAAGAGTTCAATGTTCCATCTTGAACCAGAGGGTTTCTGTATCGGTTGATAGTGGGGCTACCCACAATTTTATTGATTCCCAACTAGTGCAAAGAAGGGAAATACCTACTGATGCTTTTGAGGGATTCTCTGTTTTGGTCCCACGAGATAGAAAAATGAAATGCATGCATTATGTCCCATCCTTATCAGTCACCATGGGGACATATACATTGATTGATCACTTATTTGTGGTTGACATACCTGACACCAATGTGATATTAGGTTTTCAATGGTTGATTACTTTGGGAAAAGTCACGACTGATTGGGAGGCTTTGAAAATGGAATGGGTGGATAAAAAGAGTGGTAAGACTCAAATGATAAAAGGCATGCATACATATCCCTCACATACAACTTCCACACAGAAATCAGAGATGGATTTGTGTAGTGGAAGTTGTTAGTCATCAGTATTTTTCAACTGTTGATGATGACTAGTTTTTAAAGCTAATATTTCTAGCAGTTGATCTCCAATATGTCAAATTTGTCAGCTATAAAACTCCCATAAACATTTTGCCCTCCTACCTTCTCAATCAGCCTATGATGAGAAAAAAACCTAATTATCAGGCCCTATCAATTCTCAGTCATACAAACTTGCCCATCAACTCCAAAGAGAATACTCCAAATCTATCCAAAAAGTCTCCCCTAAGTTAGGTAGTGGCGCTTTAGGAAATATTCCCTTGGCAAACTATCCTAAAGCCAAAAGAACCTCTGTCTAATATCAACTAGTCCTAGATAACCTTCTTATTCTACAAATAAATCTTGATACACCCTTAATTTGTGCCACTAACAAGCCTTGATGTCTCAGCAGTGCATATGCCACAAGTCAAACTGATATTAGGTGGATTTACAGTGTTTAAATGTCTTTTTCAAGAGCATAAGTGTACCAGTGTTCTAGAAGACATTATTAAACTTAACATGAGAATACAACTGCTTCTCATGTGGTTTTGAGCTTGGGATGCAAGTACTAAGTCAGAGGTAATTCAATGAGCTCCTACAAACACAGTCAAAAGGTTAGTGACCTATGACTAGCAAGTATTACTCTGCAGACATAGGTCAGGATTGCTCTTGTTTTCTAAAGATGCATAAGGGTATTCTATCAAACAGAAATACACATCTCAGAGCATGCCTCTTAGGGAATTTTTTCAATTTTTCACTCTTATTTACTTAACTGTGAATAGGCACTACAAGGAAAGATGACATAGTTTAACAAAGAAATGAAATAGCATGATTGTGTAAAACCTCCTCCAAACATGAGGAGAGGGTTGGTGACTGTGAAAACCTCCTCCAAACATGAGCAGAGGGTTGAATGATTGTGAAAAACCTCCTCCAAGCATGAGCAGATGGTTAGGTCATTAGTTAAGACCTCCTTTATTTAATAAGCAGAGGGTCAGGAACAGAGGTGTAGCCTCATTTAAGGGCACAAGGCTAAAAATGCTGTAAATAGCCTTAAAAACTTGTTTTAAACCTTTTTCTCCAATAGATGAAACCACTAACACAGCAGTGGAGTTTCAAAGATTGATTATATGGTTTCACTGATTGAAAGGCAGAGTTTAAGTGCAGTGGGAAATAATTGGATGATTATGAATGAAGAAATTTTGTTAAGAAAATGGCCAAGCAGTGGTACTATGATAATCAAAGAGGTTTGGTTTTTCTTCTATCATAGATCTCCTTCAAAGGAAATCTGAAGCTAAAGTGAAAAAAGCTTGGACAGGCTCATCAATGTGAAGAAAGGGATATGACACCATGATTCAAATTCAAGACAATATTCAAAGAATCAAGCCATATCACTATCACATTCAAAGGCCTCTTTATGGACATGTGAAAAAAACCTTGCTGTTTCATATGAGTCCCAAGGGTCTCTAAAGGCCTTTTTTCCATGATAAATATATATAGGTAAAATCTAGGGAGTACAAATCAGGTTCTTCACCCACAGTCAAAAGAAAATCTCAAAGAGCACCTGACAGTTTGATCAACTTCACAGTGGGCATGATTATCATCAAAACATCAGGAGAGTAGAAATTGTCAAAGTAAGATTTAGAGTGGTGATTTATCTCCTTTCAAGATATGGCAAAGGATGCCTCACAAATCATTGATATGTATTTGAGCAAGGTTTTTCCTTTAAGGGTCAGAAATAGGAAAAAAGTGACAGAGTTTCTTCTTTAATGAGAAAAAGTGAAAAAGCAGTAAAAGGAGCCATGACTATGGTGCCATTCAAAAGCAGCCTCCACAGTATTTAAAATCCAAATATGGGCCTTTGTAATGTTAAAAGGTGATCTAAGTTTTTATAAGAAAAAATGGATCCTTCTTAAACTCCAAACCCTCACAAAAGCAAAATACAGAGGTTGTTGTCTTTTTCATCATTTAAAGGTGGATGAGACCGTTGGCAAAGTCTCATTGTGAAAATTCAAAATGCATACAATGTTCCCCTAAGCTGCCCACTGGAGTAACGAGGAACTTCGAGCAAATTTCAGATTTTTCAAGGCTTAAAGCCTGCGCGGTGCTTCTGGGAGAGGAAATACACAATGTTTATGTTGTTGCGTGATTTTCCTGTAGTAGCGCACAGCGCGCCTGTAGCGTCGGTCACCAACTGCCCGAACAACTGACCCGACTGCCTTTCCATTGCATGGCGCTCTTTTTGTGAACGTGCCGCTCACCTAAAGGTTTTCTAAAAATCTCTAAAAGCTCCTCAAACGATCAACCAAGGCTCGTGAAAAATATTTGAGGTATTTTTCATCACCTCATGGTAAATTTCGATTTTTGAAAGGGGTGTTTTGCTATGTTTTTCCCTGAGAAGAAACGGCTATTTTAAAAGCATTTCATCAGTCAAAACCATGAGATAGACAGTGGTATATGAGGCAGAGTTTTATCAAAACTGGAGAGAAGTTTTCTTATGCTTAGAGGTCTCAAATCAAGTTGGACACTGGCTTAAATAGTGGCTTTGAAGAACAATTTTTCATATAAAGAGCACAAGACAAAAACAGTGATTAGAGGGTGGGTGTTTTTATCAGTTTAAAGGGCCTTAAATGCTTTTGAGAACAGTGAAAACCATACACAAATTACAAGAGAGAAATACACAGTGGTAGAGGTCCCCAATCAATTTTAAGAGTTTCCTAAACAATGTTAAAACAAGAGCAGAATTTGTTTACAACTCAAAGGGGAAAACAGTGGTCATAGTCTGAGGGCTTTGTCATTTTAAAAGTGTTTTCTCTGTATGGTGAAAAAACAAACTTTTTTCAGCCTCCATAGTCCAAAAATCAGATGTATAAATTTGATAACTGATATGTTATACACTGAGATTCTCCTGATCACACACTATTTTAACTTCATGCACAATACAGAATCTCTTCTACCATTGATCATTAATTGCGGAAATAAAAACAATCGCATGTGCACATTACAACCATAAACAATCACACATATGAACATAGTATTTTATGGAAAATATTAAAGCTGAAAACCCCCAATTATCTGTATATTATATGTCATAGAGATCATGTAACAATCATTATACAAAGCTCCTCACAAGCTCTGAGTACAATCTCCAATTTCTACACACTAATCAGGTCCAATCTAGCAAAAAACATGCTCCAATCTCTGCCACCTGTTAACCTGCCTATACTGCACAATCCCTGCTAAATATTGGCTCTGAATGAACTCAAATTCACCTGGTATGCACTGCGCAATCCTCATTGGCATCTCCATCAATATGTGGTGCAAACTCATGCACCAGTATAGTCACAACTGATAGTCACACTGCTCTTTCACCTACCTCTCCACTAGTCTCCACTGAAAATGTCCATGCACTGAAGTTAACTAATGTATTATTTAGTTGATTAATGAGTTTATAATTAGTGAATTAATTAATAATTAATTCACACCTCTCTCACTAGTGTATCAATCAGTTATACTAGATACAACTAGCTCAACTATGTTTAACTCAGTTAAACTGAGCACAACTCCATTAACTTCCTCAATCAACTCCACCAAACTCTCTCACATGAGTTCTAACTGAAGTCTCCATGCAATAGCTCCACTTAACCCTCAGGAATAGTGTAATTCCTTCTGTCAGCTGTTGTGCCACATCTATGCACTTAATTGAAGTTCTCCAAGAGAATAAGATAATGTTTATAGTCCAAATATTATTAAGAGCTAATAATATTCGACATATCTATTTTTAGACTAGCAATATAAAAATAGATTCCGCCCAATATTTCTAGAAATATAAGTCCATCTATTTTTCCAACTTGACCAATCATCCACAAATAGCATCCTGCAACTCATAGAATATGATCGACATGTCTAAAAATAGACTTGCGCCAAAAATCGCCTGCGGGCCCACTTAGTGAAGGCGACTCATTTCACTAAGCTCTTCATCTTGTTGCAATCTCAACACTCCCTCTCAACAAGATAAGGATTATCTGCCACCCCTATCCTGCCTCTATGGTATTCGACTTTTCTCCTGGTGAGCACCTTCATCAAGATATCAGCATCCTGATCCTCCGTAAGAATGTAAGAAAGTAACATGATCTTCCACTGCACACAATCTCTGATATGATGGTACCGGATGTCAATGTGTTTAGATCTATCATGAAATACTGGATTAACCGAGAGTTTGATGCAACTCTGATTATCACAATATATCACAGTAGGATCTAAGTGTGAACCAAACAGCCCAACCGGGATCTTCCTCATCCATATAGCCTCGCATGTAGCCAAACTCACTGCCATATACTCAACCTCTGCTGAACTGAGTGCCACGGATCTTTGCTTCCTGTTGTACCAAGAAAATGTTGTCAACCCAATACTAAAAATCCCTCCAAATGTGCTCTTTCTTTCCGTTGGGCTCTCTGCCCAATTTGCATCCGTGAAGCCACACAGCTTCACCTCATTCGACTGTCTGTACCAAAGTCCATATCCCAATGTGCCTTTGAGATATCTCAATACATGCTTCCCCGCCTTCCAAAAGAGCTTGGTAGGCTTAACCATAGCTTGTGAAAGTTGGTTAACTGCGTAGCATATGTCGGGTCGTGTATTGACTAGATACATGAGCAACCCCACCAACTTTCGGTAAACATTGGCATCCACTACATCCGCCGATGTAGCATCCTCCTTCCTCCAACCACCAGGAAGAGGAGTATCAATAGGCTTGTAGCCCTGCATGTTGAACTTCTCCAGTATCTCCCGGGCATAATTGCCTTGAGAAACAAATAGTCCATCACTGCGCTACAAAATTTCCAATCCTAGGAAATAATGAAGGAGGCCCAAGTCCTTCATCCCAAACTCCTTTGCAAGATCAGCCTTGCATGAGTGTTTCAATAGTTCATCACCCGTCAAAATCAAATCATCTACATAAAGTACAATTATCAGCAACTTATCCTCCCCCACAATCTAGTATAGGTTCAGATCCGCCTCACTCTTGGAGAATCCAAGTCCGGTAAAGAAACTATCTATCCATGTGTACCAAGCACGAGGTGCTTGTTTCAACCCATACAGTGCTCTCTTGAGCCTGCAAACATGTGACTCGCTGCTAAAGATCTCGAAACCTTCGGGCTGCTGTATGTACACCTCCTCGTCAATCACTCTATTGAGGAACACAATCTTCACATCCATCTGATGAATGTGCCACCCCATATGCACTGAGAGAGCTAGGATCGTCTGTATGGAAGAATACCTTGTGAGAGGTGCAAATGTTTCCTCATAATCGATCCCCTCAATATGTGAGAAACCTCGGGCAACAAATCTTGCCTTGTACTTCTCCACACTCCCGTCAGTTGCCTGCTTCACTTTGTAGATCCATCTCGAACCTACCACTGATTTCCCTTTCGACCTTGGGACAATCTCCCATGCACTGTTTATAACAATCGAATCATACTCTTCCACCATGGCATCTACCCATGCGGGATCCTCCACAGCTTCCTCGAAAGAGGATGGCTCTGTCACAATACACTTGCTCATAAGAGCCGTGTATCCAGTGTACCGGTTAGGTGACTGTCTCTGTCTGTGCTATGATATAGGTGCTCCTACAACCTTCTCTGCATCTTGAGCCAGTCGCTCAGCTTCTGTAGTGCGCTTCTGCCCTCTGATGGTTGGCGCTGCATAAGTGGTCTCTTCCACTCCATGAACCTCATCTTTTGGCTGATCCACATCCTAAGACTCATCCTTAGGAACTAATAGCTCCTCATCTGCATTGAAGTGTGGCTCACTCTCAAGCAAACACTTCATGTTTTTCTCCTCATGAAATTTGATATCCCGTCGCACAACAGTCTTGCGATTGTCTGGAAAATACACATTATAGTTGTGGGGCGTATCAGTGTACCCAAAAAATATCATAACCTCTGCGGTCGGCTCCAACTTCTTCCTGGCATCCTTTGTCACATGAATGTAAACAGGTGAACCAAAAATCCTCAAATGGGAAATATCAGGCTTCTTACCAGAAAAAGCCTCCTAGGGTGTACTCATGCCAAGTATCCTATGAGGACAACGATTTTTCACATAAACCGCAGTATTACATGCCTCAGCCCACAAGTGTATGGGAAGGCCCTGATCATGCAACATTTCCCGTGCAGCACCCACGATCGTTCTATTCTTCTTCTCTGTGACCCCATTCTGTTGTGGGTTATGAGGCGCTATGAGCTCTCTTCGAATTCCTTCTGCACTGCAAAAGTCCTTGAATTCGCCAGAGATGAATTCACCACCATTGTCGCTCCTAAGAGCCTTCACCTACTTCCCCTATTCTTTCTCAACCAGTGCCTTGAACTCACAGAACTTTGAGTATGTCTCGCTCTTCTTCTGCATGAAGAAGATCCAGCACTTCCGAGAAAAATCATCGACAAAGATGACATAGAACCTGTGCTTTGCTGTCGAAGCTACTGAGAAAGGTCCACACACGTTTGTGTGAATTATCTCAAGGATCATCGTGGCAATGACTATTTTCCAAAAGTACATCCCTTGCACTGATCTGACTGCGCAAGTGTACCTTTGGGAAGCCCGGTAGAAATCTGCTGCAAAATTTTCAAAGCTCCATGGTGAAGGTGGCCCAATCTCCGGTGCCACAGCTCGCCATCATCCCGGCTCACCACTCCTTCCGCCTTGCAAGCCATTGCTGCGCAGCCATCTACTTGCAGCTGATAAAGGTTCTTGACTCGAACCCCTATCTTTCGGGTTTCTCCAGTTGTCTTACTGCGCAGGAAAGCCTTTCCCTCGCTAAAGACAACATCATATCCCTTGTCTTCTAACATCACCACAGAGATAAGATTCTTCTTCAATCCTGGAACATTCATCACTTCCTTCAATATGAAGGGTTTACCAGACTCCCTCTCAAAGGAAATGGTACCGATACCGGTCGCACTGTATCTACCATCATCGCCCATCTCGATGTGCACTCCAAGATCTTTCTCATCCAGATCAGTAAACAAATATTTGTCTCCAGTCATGTGAAAAGACGCACCACTCTCAAGAAACCACACTAACCCCATCACATTTGAGACCAAGCATGCGATCAACAAAAAATTCAGCTCAAACTATGAGGCTAAGGCCTCTCCAGCTACAGATCCAGCAGCCTGCTTATTTTTCTTCTTCTGTGTACAATTAGTGGTGTAATGTCTGTGTTGGTGACAGTGAAAGCACTTCACCTTGGACATGTCCTGCTTCTTGCCTTTCGCACCAGATTGAGAAGCATTCTTCTTGCTCTTCCCCTTCCTTGCTTTAGCATCCAAAGCGCAATTTTCTTCATCTGAGTTCTTTGATGAAGATCAGTCCTGTTAGCCACCTATAAAATTTGTTATAGAAAAAGGTGGCTAAGACTTTTTGAGCCTTCAAGGAAAAAATTTTATTGCTAAAAAGTGTTGGCTCTTGAAAAATATTGAAGGCCTTATGCCTCTGTCCAAAATCTTCATTTGCTACTGTTCCTATTTTATACTCAGAATTTCTGTTGTTTCCATGAGTGAAAAATTGCTGCAAAATCATCATTTTTCCCCTTCCTCCACTCAAAACTAACCTTCATTTTTCTCCCCTTTTTCTCCACAAAGCTCCTCCTTTTTCATGATTCCTCTTTTTCCATTCGTGAAAATCCTCTTTACATAGTTTAAAACTCATTTTTAAACTATACCGAAACCCCCAAATCCATTGAAAACTCTGTAAAAATTCATAAAAAACAAGTTTTTATTACTAAGGACTTAAGCCCCCTTGGGCTAAGTCTTCAAAACCACTTCCCCCACATGCCCACACCCTGGAACCAGGTGCTAAGCCCACAAGGTGCTTAATCGCATTGCAAAGATCCAAGTGCACAAGTCTTTTGCCATGTTTCTAAAGTTCTGATGTGATTAGCCCGTGTTTATAAACCCCGATCAAATTATTTTTTTCATATATCCCGTGGGCCCGCCTCTGGTGCTTAAAACCTTGTAATAATTCTTCCCTGGTGGTATTTTTTCTTTGTAAAACCAAAAAAAAAAAAACCTTTTTTCCAAAGTTTTGATCTAATGTGCCTAAGTCACGTGTTAAATGAAAATGGTTAGATTAAAAAGACCCGATCGCGCCATCGCATCGGGGGATTTTACAATGGGTTGATTGAAAGACCCGCATCAAAATTTTCGATGCGATTGGGTCCCATATATATAAACCCCGCCCCCCGCCACTTTCCGTCCATATAAATTTCACCCGGGACCAAGTGTTAAAGATCCCAAGGCGCTCAATCGCATCGAAACATTCCAATGAGTTGATTAAATAGCCCGAGCCTGAGGCTCCGATTACGATTAGCTCTTTGTTGTATACGCCCCAGGCCTATCATGTTCCATATAACTAAAGGCCCCGCATTCAGGCACCTATCCACTTCATATGTATAAAACCCACCCCCAAAACCAAAAACTTCGTATAATTATTAAACTTTAGGTTTTATAAAGTTTCAAAGTTTTTCCGCCGGTTCATTCTTAAAACAATTTCTGCCATTGATCGTAAGCCGATCCAACGGCCCGCGCAAAATCACATCGCAAGTTTCATTTGGTGCATTTGTTTGTTCCCCCAATTGGCTAAACCTCTGATTCTTTCCTCACCGTTGATCTGATCCTTAGATCAACAGCCAACGCTTAATCGCATTGGATTTTTCCATCGCATGGGTTATATTTCTTCCCCCGATCGGCCATTCCCTCGACTCATTCTCCACCATTGATCTGATCCTCAGATCAATGGTCAGCACTTCATCGCATCACAAATTTACATCGGCGCCATTTGAGTGTTGCCCCCGATTGCGATCCTCCAATTGGATCCGGACCATCCACGTGTCCAGATTGGACGGTCCAAGATAATTTCGTTTTATTCTCCCCCCCACTCTCCTTTTTACCTTCTCTTGACTTATCTCTACCATTGGATGATGCCATCCAATGTCCATAATCGCTCCCCACGCCCTCTGAAAGCAGTATACCAAAAAACGCAGGATTTTATAATTATTGTTTGTATTTTGTAGGAATCAATGGTTTTCCATTATATCGAAAGAAAGGTTGAAGGCCGGGAAAGACATTTCCTATGCCTTTGATTCATCAAAGGAGACCATTTGCGGGGTTCAAATTTCACGTTTCTTCAATGCTTCATGGGTGTTGATGCCTTGAGAACCTTGCGCAACCTGCACAGCAACAAGACACTGTGTTATTTAAAACACAATTAAAAGAGCGTCAGTATTGATGGCAGAACGCGCAGAACAGAAGATTGAAGATAGATTTGTGGGGATTACGGCTAATAATGATTATCAAAAGCCTAATCCCCATAATTAAAACACAATTAAAGGTAAATCAAAAGATCTATTAGACAGAAGGCTTCCACCGCCACATTTGAGGCGAATTGATTCCTCCCAGCTACCACAAAGACACCTGTGCCTCAAACCATTCAAACAGAGGCCAAAGTTATTGTTCGAAATCAGATATTAGCCTCAGTGCAGCCAGAGAGTTTCTTCTTCAAGGAAATTAATGCAAAAAATATCTGCAGAGTTACTCCAACATAAAACAGAACCTCAAAGGTCAACAAAAGCTCCCACCGAGCTTAATTCATAAATATAAATCAATTAATGCATTAACACACCTGTAAAATTCTTCATCGAGCCCCTCAAAGGCCGAGAAGTCATTAATCTGTATTAATTGTCCTAAGAGATCTTTTATCAGATCTCACCTCCTCATTCTTCTATAAATACTTCTGTAGAAGATGAGAAAGGGGTTGGTTGCAGAACTTTGAAATATACTTGAACTAAAACTTCTGAGTGTAAATAGTGTTCACTGGCCCTTGAAGCTCTGTCTGTGTTAGATTTTTTAGGCTGGATAGTGAATATGATTGTTGAACTGAAACATTGGACTTGATTACTGTAACTGGTTTGACATCAATAACAAGCTGTTTCTTGGGATCCTGGTCTATATCATTGGTGAAGTGCCCCTTTCTTTGTTATTGTTTTTCCTTCTATGTATGTCATATAATTCACTTTTCTCTAATAAAGAACATCATTTATAGAGTTATGATTTATTGTTTACCAGTACCCTTCTCTAACTGATAAGCTTTATCTCAATGTTTTCCTCCAATTTGTTTATTTAAGAATGATTCAATACAGTTTAAGCAGTTATGAATGTTGGCATTCCCTCGTCCTACTGTTTTATTTAAACATTGTTCTTGAAAGTTATTTTCATTATTTGCTTATTAAAGTTAGACTAGAAAAGTGATGGTTTGCCCTGTTTCTAGCTTCTTTTCTCCGAAGGCAGATCCTGAAGGTTTCCCTTGGTGTTGACTGAAAGCAGACTAGGTTTAAAAGTACCTTATATGATCTTAAGTTACACTTTGTCTTATCTTATATGTTTTCATGCTTTCTGAAGGTAATTATGTGGATTACTGGATTGTTTGTAAATTAAGTTGCTTTAATACGAACTTGCCAAAGAAGTCTATGGTTAGCCTTGTTCTTGGTTGGTTTTAAACAGTTACTTAAGAGGCTTTTCTTGTTTGGACTGACTATAAATCCTTTGTGAAATTATTATCAGTTTCCACCCCTCCAACACTTTATTGTTTCCATTCCATCACTCTAATCTCAATAATCTTGTGATATATATGACTTTCCCCTTGGATCACTCTTGATTTTGTTTCTCAATTAAAGCCTTGTTATTACTCCATAGCCCAATGGACTAAAAACCAACGTTATATCTATCTCTTTAGCCAAAGATGTTCTATTCACTTGCGACTTCTCACCTTTGAAATTTTTTTACATTTATAACTTTCCCCTCAAGTAATATTCATGCTCAAGCATCCAAAAAGCAAAAAAAAACCTTGGCCTTCATAACTAGCCTAATATCATTACCCCAAACTTCAAAGACAAATCCATCTTTACACTTAGTGGAGAGATCCCTCTCCGGATTCAGGAGGGCTAGATCCTAGAATCCCAAAGTGGTTGAAATGATGTTTCTCCCTACGACCAGAATTTCACCAATCTTGCTGATTACAGGGAGCTAACACATCCCTGGTACTTCACCTTATCTTCTCTTGAACAAGATCCGACCAAAGTCGCTCCCATCCTGGAAATTTCTCCTGACCATTGACAGAGTCCTGATAGGAATGCCAACTCTTCAGAAGCCCAAGGAGAGCCAAGCTCACCAAGTCCTCATCATCTACAGTCACCCCCAAACTACCCATCTCATCCCTACATTGGATGAACTTCGTGAGGTACTTGGGCATACTGTCACCTTTCTCCATTTTTATGTTTCTGAGTTTTTCCTTGAGCGCCAACTTCCTTTGGTCGCTCTTGCTTTGGAATAAGTCTGTCAACGCTTTCCACATCAAGAATGGAGAAGCCTTACCATAAAGGCTAGACACTATGTGATGCTTTACACCTTCCAACAGAATTCTTTGACACTTTGTTGTCTTCTTTTGCCATGCGTCAAGTGCGGTAGCATCGCCAGAAGCAGGTTTTGGAATTTCTGCATCTATGAACTCCTTCAACCCATTGTCATCGAGCATTGCCTCCATCCTTTCCTTCCATGAAATATAATTCAATATGCCCTCAAGGGCATACTCCAATCACAATCCATTGAAAGACATCTCAACTTCGACACCAAGAAAACACTGCTGCAAATTCGAATTCCACCAGCACAAAACTCAACCGCTTCAATGTTGTTCAATTACTCCAATGATCAATATCGCTCCGATACCATGTAGAAATTTGATAATTGATATGTTATACACCGAGATTCTCCTGATCACACAATATTTTAACTTCATGCACAATACAGAATCTCTTCTACCATTGATCATTAATTGCGGAAATAAAAACAATCGCATGTGCACATTAAAACCAGAAACAATCACACATATGAACACAGTATTTTATGGGAAATATTAAAGCTAAAAACCCCCAACTATCTGTATATTATATTTCATAGAGATCATGTAACAATCATTATACAAAGCTCCTCACAAGCTTTCAGTACAATCTCCAATTGCTACACACTAATTAGGTCCGATCTAGCAAAATACATGCTCCAATCTCTGCCACCTGCTAGCCTGCCTCTACTGCGCAATCCCTGCTGAATATTGGCTCTGAATGAACTATAATTCACCTGGTATGCACTGCACAATCCTCATTGTCATCTCCATCAATGTGTGGTGAAAAATCATGCACCAGTATAGTCACAACTGATAGTCACACTTCTCTTTCACCTACCTCTCCACTGGTCTCCACTGAAACTATCCACGCACTGAAGTTAACTAATGTATTCTTTAGTTCATTAACGAGTTTATAATTACTGAATTAATTAATAATTAATTCACAGCACTCTCACTAGTGTATCAATGAGTTAGACTAGATACAACTAGCTCAACTATGTTTAACTCAGTTAAACTGAACACAACTCCATTAACTTCCTCAATCAACTCCACCAAACTCTCTCACATGAGTTATAACTGAAGTCTCCATGCAATAGCTCCACTTAACCCTCAGGAATAGTGTAATTGCTTATGTCAGCTGTTGTGCCACATCTGTGCACTTAACCGAAGTGCTCCAAGAGAATAAGATAATGTTTATAGTCCAAATATTGTTAAGAGCTAATAATATTCGACATATCTATTTTTAGACTGGCAATCTAAAAATAGATTTCGCCCAATATGTCTAAAAATAGAATTCCATCTATTTTTCCAACTTGACCAACCATCCACAAATAGCATCCTGCAACTCATAGAATATGATCGACATGTCTAAAAATAGACATAGTCTAAAAATAGACTTGTGCCAAAAATCGCCTGCGAGCCCACTTAGTGAAGGCGACTCTTTTTACTAAGCTCTTCATCTTGTTGCAATCTCAACATCAGAGCCTATGATTGAAAGGTTTCTCAAGAAAACTCAAGGGTGTTTTGTCTACCTTTGTATAGAAACAGTGAACAGCAGAAGAATATTGTTTGAGAGGAAGGTGTTCTTATCAAAACAAAGGTTCCTTCTTCACCAAGAAACCACAAACAAACCTTTCAAGACTTTGCCCAAGCACAGTGATAAACTAACTTCTTGTTTTTATTTGACAAATCACTTGTTTTTTGGCATAAAAGAGGACAAAACAGTGACTTATAAAGAGGATATGGTGTGTTCTTGAGAAGCCATTTCAAAGACCATTTGAGACCACTTGTTTTTTTCAGTCAGCAAAGAGTATTCAAAACAAAAATGACTCCCAGGAAAGACAGTAGAAGTGGCCTTCACAGGAGGTTTGAGCCTGTTTCAACTGAATAGGTAAATGCTCATCCATCAGTCTTGTTTAACTTTCATGAAGTTGGATGTCTAGGGTTTTGTCAAAGGGTGTAGGAGGTGAAAATTTATTCCTCTTTGACACATCTTTGTGCTTTAAGATTTCAAGGGAAACACTTTCAGCTGGCAGGCTTGGATTTCAAGTTTTCACCTTGATCCATTTCCAAGGCCACCAAAATCCCTTATGTCGGAGAGAAGTGGTTTAAAAAAAGCCACCTAGAATCAGATCAGTAGAAACCCTTTTTGAAGCCTGAGCATAGAGATACATGTCCATTCATATTTCCCTTCTCATATATGTTGACAAGTTATGCTCCCCTCGTGAAGATAATCATGAAATACTTTACTTGCAAGGGAACATTCTCCCGAGTCTATGCTTACCATGTCTGGTTTCTCGTGCATTTCACAGGAGCCAAATTGTTAAATCTCCCCTTCTTCCTCCACAGAAGTATTGAAAAAATGGCCCTCACTATTCAGAAAAAACCTCCTTCTCAGTAGTCAGCTTGCCTTTTCCATCATTCCCTCATCAAGGTTATCATTCTTCATCATCTTGAGAAGAAGGAAATCTCTTGGGAAACTTTCATTGCACATCTAGATTTCGCCACTATTCCTTCATTTCATACATCTCCTTCACCTTCCACTCACCATCCTTCACCTTCTTCAAGTAGGCCCATTACCAAGAAGCTCAAATTTCCCATAATTGGTGAGGAAGAAGAGCATGAAGGGGAAGAAGAGCATGATAAAGATGAGCAACATGATGAAGATGAGTGGCAAGGGGAAGAAGGGCAGCAAAGGGAAGAAGAGCATGAAGGGGAAGAAGAGCATGATGAAGATGAGCAGCAAGATGAAGAAGGGCAGCATGATGAAGAAGGATAGAATAATGATGAAGAGGTGCAGCACAGTAACGAAAGGCAGCCTCATGAAGAAAAACACAGTGATGATATACAGTACAATGATGAAGAAAAGTGCCATGAAAAAACTCAAAACAGTGGCAAGGATGATGAGGAAAGTAACAAGGACAAAGAGCCAATAGAGCATGTGCTAGCTGCCTCTCCTAGGCAAGAGGCCATGCTTTCTTCTCCGAAAGTGGCCAAGCCCTGGACATCAAGGAAAAGGGTGCCTCAAAATATAACTCCAAATATTACTACGGCCCTCCGAAGCAAGGGGAAATTTCCCAAGCAGCCCATTGTCAAATTACCCAAGAGGAGGAAGACCAAGGAGGCCACCCAAAGCAAGGGAAAGGAGAAAGAAGAAAGAAACTATGAAAAGGAGAGAGACTTTGACATCATTCAAATCCAAAGTGATGATAGCGAAAATGAGGCCCGAATCCTAAAGACTTTCTTGATCAATAGAGAAAAACAAATTGATGCTTTGAAGGGAAGATATAGAGAGGTCTATAAACTTCAATCACTTCTTGCAAACAAAAAATAAACAGATGAGTGTCCACATGGCGGTATATGAGACCCGGGCCATCAAATACAAAAAAGAGGCCTCCAAGGCGCAAGTTAAATTGGAAGAACTCATGGGTGAGTTCAATGATAGTGAAGATGAATATCAGCCCAGGAGAAAGAGGCCAAGAAACATGGGACTCAGAAGAGCCCTTGAGAAACAAAAGGAGGAAGAAGCTACCCTTCTCCAATCTATTCCTCTCACTACTTTGTTCACCCAAGAGATAGAGAAAAATCAAGAAGCATGGCTCGAGAGGGTGAATGATCACTTGGAAAAGAAGTTTGAGAAGGCCAATAGAGATTTTGACCTTCAAAGGAGGATGACCGGGCATTATCAGAAGCTCAATCAGTTCGCCCGGCGGAAATTGAAGGCCACACAGGAGAAAATCAAGGAAGTTCAAAGGAGGCGCTCGGCACCAAAATTGAAGAAAGACACCTCAAAGCTCCAAATTTTGGCCTCATCTTCACAGCATTTTTCTGAAAACCCTTGAGGGTCATGCTCGCCAAATTTGGGTGAAATTCAACAAGTTTTGGTTTTTTGTCATTTTTGGGTTTTTGGCTAAAACTCATGGGCATCGCCATTTCTGTTTGGGGCATCCTCAAAGAATGAAAATGGTATCTTTGGATGCCATAATTTCAGGGGCATCTACTCAAAAAAATTTAGATCTATTTTCTCCCCCAAAATGGCGAAAAACACTCACTTTTTCCACACTCTGCTCCGTTTATCAGCAAAGTCTATTTTTGGGTTTTTACACACAGGTCAGTTTTTGATGGACTTACAGTGATACTTTTGGAAATACCTAAGAATTTTCAAAAAATAGACACTTAGATATTTCTAACGAGCCATCACAGGCCTCATTTTGACATCGGGAAGGCATCGAAACATTGTCTGCAAGATAGAGGACTTTCTGCCGATATATTTCATAAGTATTTTTGTAAAAAATGTACTTTTCTAAAGTGATTTTTCCTCATGTGCGTTTAGCTATTTTTGGGCATGGTTAGTTAGGAAAAGTCAATTTATTTTCCTTTTTTATCATTTTTGAGATATTTTATTAGATATTTTGTGCCTTGGGCTTTGCAAAGCCTCAAGGACAAAATCAGATATTTTGGATAGGCCAATGAGATTGCAAGTTGAACTAGGAGGTTTTCCCTCATCTTGGCCTATATATTCCAAAGGCTTTCATTGTAAAAAAGGTTGAACTTGATGAATAGAAGCAATATATGGTTATACAAGCTTGGAAGAAACACTTGTCTCATGCATTGGATAGTTTCTTGAATGTTTTTGGATGATGAAGGAGGTTTGTTGTTGGATTCCTTGACTTGGTAAAATGGTATAGTGTCCCTCTTTGTTATGCTTCTTAGTTTTCATTCATAATTCCATTTTCTTGCTTGCTATAAGACAGCAGAGAATATATTTGAGACATGCCCTTGGAGGCACCTCAAGTTTCATGTTTCTTTATAGCTTCTATGTTTTCTTTCTTCTTAGTCATATCAAAGAATCCTTGATTGCTCTTTGATAACTGAAGAAATTGTTTGCTTGTTTCATTTATGGTTTTATGCATGCTAAGTATGATTCACGGTATGTCTTGATTACTCATGGCTAGTCATAGCTCGACCTCTGAAACTTTTCTTTGATTGTTTGATTGTCATTTGTTGAACCAAGGAGGTCTTGTACTGATCTTTCCCTTTGCCTAAAAATATGCAATCTTGCTTTCAAACTGCCCAATAGCTTGAAATAATATGCTTAGGCATTTCCTCATAGTGATTTGAGTTGTTTCTTTGTCTTAAATGTATTTCCCCAAACTCTGAGAGCAATTTCCTAAAGTTAGAGAGTCATATATCTTTATGTATTGCTTGAATGTTTATTTCCATGCATTGATCAGTTTATAGTTACATTTCTCATGATTAATGGTTATCCCTACCATGTTTATGACAACTATTAAACTATTTATGTTTTAAATCCTTTGTTCTTCACAAGTTTAATGTCCATCTCACTCCATTTTACCCAAAGATCCATTTTACCTCAATCAAATCGGCCCTTCGACAACCTTGTATCCCCACCTGAAAGCTTTCTTGACCTTTTCGACCCCATAGACCAATTGATCTAACATATTCTTACCTATCTTAGTCTTTGAGAAGTTCATCCCTCACAACCTAAAAACCAAAAACCAAAAACCTACTTCATAAATAGCCTAAAATCAAGAACATAATAAGCAAACACACAGATATCCCTTACACAAATAGAGAGAGCCCTCTCTGAGTCCAGGAAGGCTAGGTCCTTGGGCTCCAAAGATTGGTTTGATGTTACACTGTCATTTGGCTTACCAATTAGACAAATCATGTCTCACTAACAGAATTAAGCACCTTACAGTCCCATCTATTATGCTCATGCGATTGTTGCATGGGACATTATTATCTATTTGCAAACCACCTGGTAGGCCACATGATTCATATTTGGTGAGAGATATCTCACAACATGATGCTCCAACCATAGATCCAAGAGGGATGGGAGCATTGGAAGACAATGATACAGTGCTGGGAGTTTTGGGTAGGCTCAAGGAGGAGGGAGATCTTCTCCCAACATCATCATTACCCCCTCTCATTTCAGATTATCTATTATTGGAGGAGAAGCATGGAAGGAATGACCTTCCAACATGTGCCTTTGGTATGGGAGATGTGAAGGAGGAGATCAGCCATACGATAGATATTTCTGTTGATAGATCATGAGCACTGTCACTATGGGAGATTGATCCATATTGGAAATTCCAACTATTTGTGGATTAATCCAAGGATCTTTATACATGCATGATACTTGATGACCAGCGACATGAAGAGGGCTATTCAGTCCAAGAAGGAGTCATCTATTATCATGGTATAATATTCTTATTTAGAGCCTCCAAGCTCAAGGAGAAGTTGCTACAAAGGGCATATGAAGAGTTCTATTTCAGCCACACATATTCCATCAGATTCTACAACATCATCGTGAGAAGCTACACTCGGAAGGGCTTTGAAGGAGAAATATATCAGCATTTTCAAACATGCATGTACCATGTGGAGATGGGGCAGCAACATAGCTCTATAAAGGATTTAATTCAGCCATCTCTTTCTCTTATTGAGAGAGGGGATAGATCTATGCACCACTCCATTTGTTTAAGGAGGAATTTTGGTGAATAATATGCTCATGTAAATAATGTTTCATTTGATTAGTGTTTGCATTCTTTCACCATGTATATGCTGGCCATAAATCCAAGAAGGATTATTGTACCTTATAAACTTCATGGCCGAATTTGTGCCACAAAAATTTCTGAACATGGCCACTCCCTTGGAGGACAAAGGGAGATTTTGTTTCATGATGGGTGCATTTCTAAGGCACCAAATATATCTCACACTTTCAGCCATAGTCAGATGACTGGGACAACAAGTAACTGGTGGGAAAACCACTTACCACATCATGATATGATGCAGTTGAGAGATGCACTACGCTAGTTCCACATGTGGGACTATGACCCACCTCCATATGCACAAATTTATGTTTGTATGTATGTAGTTTTGATCCCATACATTGATGATGTACTTGTACTTTTTATGGGAATGTATGGAGGGAGGATGGGAGGTATGTATGTGCCCTATGGGATGGAGATTCTCCATGTCTATTATGCTACATGTTTCAGGGAGAACATTGGAAAAACCATGTTTGTTTCATTTGAGCTATTGTCTCCTTATGGGATGGATTATTTACATCTCATGAGAACTTTCGAGGAGAAATTCATGGAGGGATGGATTGGTGAACACTTAGCTTATGGAGGAAGATTATCACATTTTGGTGTCACATTATCGATATTTGTTTGATTTTCCTCAAGGAATAATTAGTTAAACAACAGTTTAATTAATATTCCTGGTCATATTTTACCCAAAACAGGAAAATTAATTAGATAAATCATTATTTATCTTATTTTTTTCTAGGAATAATTATTTAAACCTTATTTAAATAATATTCCTTGTTAAATTTGACTAAATCCTTTATAAATAATTGAATAAATCATTATTTATTTTATTATTACTCAACCACATCCTTAAAATAATAAATTAATCATTTATTTATTTATCATTTACAAATTAAGGGATTTGACCAAAGTCAAATTCTTTTTCCTTCCAACAAATATAATAAAATATTCCATAAAAGTTGGATCTTGATTTGTGTTGGTATTATTTTATGGCTATCTTTTTCTCCTAAAATTCCATCATTTATCCACCATTTTCTTCCATAAATCCCTTATAGTTTATTGAAATTTATTAATGTAGCATTATAATTTTTATTTTACATTAAATTTAATTTATGAAATTTTTATGTTAAAAATTGAAATTTTTCAAGAAAATTAGAGGATGTGATAACTTCCTGTAAATGGTTTATGTTTTGACATGTGGCATAGTGGGTATATCAAAACAAAGGACAAGGACGTGATCTAGGATGTACACACATGATGAAAAATCTATTCAGCATCGGATTTGAAGCTCCTGAAGAGCCAGTCAACGCTGGTCAAACCCAGCCAATCTAGCAGAAAAATCTGAAGTCATAATGAATGAGTTTGATATTTTGCCTATGATTAGGAACTCCAAACTAGTTCAATCTGTGTTGGAGATCAGTTAGGATTAGGAGGAACGAAAATAGCCTCCTTTGATTGTAATTTTGATAAATAAGAGAATGGAAGCATGTAATGGACTAATGATGCTAGTGATAACATTGAATGTAAGAGCAGATTTGAGACTGTATACGTGCTTCAGAACTCTATTTTTAATGTAACTCATTCCCAGATCTTAATCAGAGACATAATTTCATCATTTATGGTGTTTTTGAGTTAGCGTTCTTATCATTTGAAGTTTTCCAAGTGTGCCTTCAAAGCGTGGAAGGGGCCCCATGTGAAGTTGGTACACTTTCTTTACATTTCCATTAGATTTAATATTCAGATCTGATTAGTATTTTATTTCATTTTCATGCTTTTGACTTCATTGATTTTAACTAGAAGTGCTTGTGATTTTATTTATCATTGTTATTTCATGATTCATAGTAGTAATTTGAGAATTCGATTACAAAATTAATGAATAGTCCTTGTAAGAGGTTTAATTGAGCATTGAATCTCAAATCATTTCTGTGATCTCTATTTTAATGAATTCAGTTTTTAGTATGCTTTAGTGTGTTACTTTGAAAGAGTTTTTTTGTGAACTACAACCTTGTAAGAGGATTGAAAAATCAGACTAGTAGCACTCTATTTTTATAATAGTAGATCAAATTTAGTTGCATAAGTGTTTAAAGTGTGAAAGGAACCACATTCCAATCTCTTGTAAAAGAGTGCTAGAGCCTATCACAATAAGCATTTATCTAGGTAAATAGAACAGATCCTTTTAGGTCTATAAACATTAGACACGTGCCTCTAAGATTACCTACCTTGGTTGACAATAAATTGAGCCTAATCTAGAACCCTAGATTGGTCTATAAATTTTGGTGTCGTTGCTGGGGAGGCACAACTAGAGGATTTTTAGAAACAAAAAAAAATAAAAAACAAAACAAAAAAATAAACAAAAACACAGATTTAATTTTAATTTAACATTTTAGAAGTCATGGTTACTTATGTCTAGTCCTAGAGATGATAAAGGTAGATTCATAAAAACCCCCCATCCAAGAACTAATCCACCACTAGGAGTATACCCTTTAGAGAGGATTGAACACACAACTCCAGCTGGGAAAGTCACTGTACAAGAATTAAAGGACAAAAAAAAATCAGGGCAGAGACTCACACTCATTTAGAGACAAATTTTATTGGCATACAAAGCAAAGAAGAAACATCTCCCTGAATCCTCTATAACAAGAGAAAGTAGCAAAACAACTCAACAATCTCTCCTCGAACCTACTGATTTTGAAAAATCTCAAGAAGGATAAAAATCACCAGAACAACCTTTCTTCGAAACAAGTGACACTGAACAAGACATTAAGACAACAGAAGAACCTATCAAAATGACTGAGGAAGGAGGAGGCTCAGCAAGAAGACCCACTCATGAAAAACTCAGAGAATATGAGAGACAGCAAGAGGAAAGTAGAAGACAAAGAGAGGCTGAACTTAAACAAAGGCAAGATCAAGATCGAAGAGAAGAGGAAGAGTCAACCTTTAAATTTCCTATTCAAGAACCAGGAGAAAATAATGATGAGGAAATAAAAATGAAAAACATACCTCCATCTGTGCTACCAAACTTTTATGGCATGGCTTCAGAAGATCTAGATTCATTCTTGTTTGAATTTTACATAGTATGTCGAACATATGGTTACACAGATGATGCCCATAGGCTTAGACTCTTCCCAGCAACACTAAAAGCATCAGCATTAAGGTGGTTCATGGGACTTGGTGAACATGCAATAACTGATTGGGATGGCATGAGAAAAAAATTCTTAAATAAATACCAACCTTATTGTAGATAAAGAGATTCTAAGGATGATATCTTTAGAATGAATCAACAAGAGGATGAGAGCTTAGAGGAATATTTGGAACAATTTTTTTACAATCTACAAAAATCAAAACACAGAACCATGTCTCTTGATCTAATACGAACAATATTTTTGAAGGGCATTCGAGAGGAATACTTAGATGATCTTAATTTGATGGGAAAAGGTGATATTTCCACCTTACCTTTCGATCAGATTGCTGATCTATGTGAAAAACATTCTAGGAGCAAGGCTAGAAACGGAAAAAGAACCATATCATCCAAAGCCACAAAATCTTCTTCAGCTAGTGTCACAAGGGCTGAAATAGGAAAATTATTAGAAGAATTCAAAACAGACCTATTAAGTACCTTAGGAAATCAAATTGACACTTTGAAAGAAAAGAAAAGATAGTAAGAGTAACATCAATTAATGGCTGTCTTTTGCCCAAAGTTCTGGAAGAAACATGCTTTGAAAGACTGCCCTTTAGAAAACGTTGAAAATATTCAAGTCTGTGCCTTTTGCACTAAAAATCATGATATATTTCATTGTTATAAAATCAAGATTTTGCAGAATTGTAATTTGGAAGCCAACACAGATATGGAGAATGTGTATTTCATGGGTGCCAAGAGACCATGGCAACCAAGACCTCCACCTCCAGGTATGTTTCCAAACCAAAATTTTCAATTTCTTGCACAAGATCAGATGTATGTTCAGAATTCTTGGAATGTACCCATGCCATGGCAACACCAAACATACCCACAGCAACAATGGAAACCATTTCAGCAATACTCTCAACCATACCAACCATATCCTCAACCATACCAAAAATATTCTCAGCCATATCAACAGTATCCTCATCCATATCAGCAATATCCTCAAACATATCAACAATATCCTCAGCAGCAAGTTGTCCATCAACCTCAAAACACTCAACAAACATTTCTTTCTCCTCGACCAATAAATCCATCCCAATTACAACTTCCATCTAACCAGCCTCCTAGACCTACTCAGATTCCTGCTCAACCTGTACCCAATCCAAATAATAGAGCAGATAGACTAGCTTACAGTGTAGATGAGGGACTATCATATCCCACTCTACCTTTACAAAATATCGAGCTTTGGTCTGGTAAGATACTTCAAAAAGAACCTCCAATAGCTGAAAAACAAGAAGAAAACAAACAGAATGAAGATGAAATTCCAACTCAAAAGAAACAAAATGATGACATCAAAAATAAACAAATGCAACCAATGCATCTGCCACCTTTTCCAGAAAGATTGATCCAAGCAAAAATTCCCATGTCTTTACCACAGTTTGATGTTTTAAATGAGCTAAAGAATGTCTATATAAAAATTCCACTACTTCAAGCCATAAAAGACATTCTGATATATACTAAAGCAATCAAAGAACTATGCCTCAAGAAGCCTACAAGAAAAATACTTGACCCACAAACTATTCATGTTATTAGACATCTAGCTAGCCTTATGACAAACACCATTTCAATGGAAAAGTATGTTGATCCTAGTATTCCCAGAGTCACTACAACCATTAACAACATACCTATTCCAAACACTTTAATTGACCTTGGGGCTACAATAAATGTGATGACCCTTGAAACAATGAAAAAACTGCAACTCACAAACTTGCAATACACACCAATTGTCTTAGAACTAGCTGATAGGTCTAAAGTGACTCCTGAAGGGATTTTGGAGGACATAATTGTTTCACTGGACTCTTGGGAGTATCCAGTTGATTTTTTAGTTCTTCAGCCAAAATCTAATTTAGGAGGAAACCCTATCATATGATCCGGATTTATGTAGGAATGCAACAGAATAAACATATAACCATAAATACAGAGATGCAGTGGAAATAACACTTCATTTCATTAATATCAAAGAACTGAAATTTGCTTACAGATAGAATGGAAATAAAACTAGCTAGGGTGCTAGTAGCTATCTCTGAGAAGAGATGTGGTGGCTACAGGCCTCTGAACTGAGTTACAATGAGGCTCGAGGGAAAATTTATTATTGAGAAATAATGGAGAACTCTAAACATCCAAAAACCTAACCCTAGGATATGAAGCGCCAAAACTATGGGCCCTGTTTGGGTAAATTGGTGTTTCAACTTCCCAGGGATGTAACTTTGGCATACTATCTCCATTTGACGCACATGGTACATCATTAGAAAGTTCTATCCAAGGACTACAACTTTTGCCTTGAATATCCATTCCGAAACGGAATGATATTCGGTGGAGGCGCGATGCCCGAAAAACGTCGTTTAGGGCCTCAAAACGGCTCTAGAAGTTCAGGACTCGAAAAACTACTAAAAATAGTAAGTTGTGCCAAAAATGAAAAACTAAAAGAGGAAATGGTGGGGCCCCAAGTGGAATAGGCGGGTGGCCACCAATATGCACCTGGATCATTCCTCCCCCCTTAGGAAGCAATGGTCCCCATTGAACTTGGTCCCTGGTGAACCACTTACCTTGGTGCAGGAGTTGGCCAGCTTTGACAACCCGATACAGTTGGATGTTCTGTTGGCGAGTGCTCTTTATTTTCACATCCCTGATACAATCTGTGGGGGCCTGTTCCATGCAGTCTGGGTTTAACTCTGTTGGTGTGAGTTGTTCTGCAATGTCTGAGGTGTCCAGTAGAGGTGGGAAGTAAGGACGAAAGCGATCCACATTGAAGACTGGGTGCAGACCAAGGAATGGTGGAATACTGAGCTCGAAGGCATTGTTCCCTATAGCCTTGGTGATGGTGTATAAGCTCGTATCGGAAGCCAGGAAGAACGGCTTACGGTCAGGATCAGGTGGAAATGTGTGTGTAATGTGTCTTATGTACAGTGTGACAGTGTTGATCATGGCGTTGCTTGTACTTGGCATTGGCTCTGTCCAATATATCATGAACCTGCTGGCGGATGTGTTGAATGCGCTTGATGAAACTACCTGCTTTGTCAACTTCAGACTGGACATGAGCTGAATCGGCCTGAGCAGCTGCAAATGGTATGGCTACGTCAATAGGACATAGTGGCTGGAATCCCAAGCCCACCTGAAAGGGGCTATGGCTGATTGAACTATGGAGAGCTCGATTATAACTATGTTGTACATATGGGAGGCTCTTGTCCCATGTGCGTGGATGCTTTGAATTGTACATGCGCAGAATGTGTACAAGCATCCTGTTGACGACCTCTGTCTGGCCATCTGTTTGGGGATGGAAAGCTGTGGACTTGGTGAGCTTGGTATCCAACATTGACCAGAGGCTGGACCAAAATGTGATGAGGAACCTGCTATCCTGATCTGATATGATAGACTGTGGGATATCCCAAAGTGCACCCACACTCGTTCAAAGAAGAGTTTAGCAGTGGCTTCTACTGTGATATTCTTCTTGCAGGCCACCATAATGACCATCTTCGAGAATCTATCGACGACAATGAAAACACAGTCATTTCCATGCTTAGTAGAAGGAAGGCCCAACATGTAATCCATGGAGATGAATTCCCAAGGTCGAATAGGGGTAGGTAGCGGAGTATAGAGGCCTTGATTCTTGATGGTCGGTATGGCAATGGCGCAAGCAGTGTAGGATCTGATGTACTTCTCGACATCTTGTCGAAGGTTCGACCAATAGAAATACTTCGGAAGTACTGCCACTATTTTCTCGACCCCGAAATGCCCAGCGACTCGACTGCAGTGTGCTTCCCATATCATCTTGGCACGCTCGCTTGAAGGAACACAAAGGTGTCCCAGGTGACATAAAAGTGCATCTTGGAGGTGAAAATTTGGAACTTGCGTACCCCCCAAGAGTGCCTTGTAAGTGTGGCCGAATTCTGGGTCACTCTCATAGAGAAGCGGCCAATCAAAAGTCTCATGCCCACAATATTTGAGCACGGTGGTGAGCGCCACAATCGGTGGTCGGATGAGGCAGTCTGCAACATTATTGGTGCTACCCTTCTTGTACTTGATGTTCAAATGAAATTTTTGCAGATATGTGGACCACTTCTGATGGCGATCATTCTGCAAATTCCCTTGTGCCTGTATGAACTACAGGGGCCAGTGGTCTGTGTGGATGATTGTTTCCTTCCCCAAAATGTAATGCTTCCATTGTCGAAAAGCTTGCACAATGAATACATTTCTTTGTCATAAGTGGGATACTTGCAAACTATGTCAGAAAATGTCTCACTGTGATATGCCACTGGATGTCCCTGTTGAGTAAGAACTGCCCCAATAGCATAGTCAGAGGCGTCTGTCTCGATCTCAATGGATGTTGCAAGTCTGGTAAAGTGAGCACTGGGGTAGAACAGAGGTGATTTTTCAATTCTGTGAATGCATTCTATTGAGGTTCCGACCAAAATAATTTCACTCTCGCTCCTCCCTTGGTGACTTGACTCAAGGGCTAAGTGATATGAGAGAATCCCAACATGAACCTCCAGTAGAAATTAGCAAGACCCAGAAAGCTGCGAAGCTCTATTATAGTAGTTGGGGTTGGCCAATCCCGAATGACTTGGATCTTGGCTGGATCCACATGCACCCCCCTTTCATCAATAATGTATCCCAGATATTGAACTTGGTTCATGCCAAAAGTGCACTTCTCTATATTGGCACACAACTTGTGTTGCCGTAGCATTTGGAGGACTTGTCGGATGTGGTGAAGGTGCTCTTCCCAAGTCTGGCTGAAGATAAGAATGTCATCCAAGTACACCACTACAAATGAGTTGGTGAATGGCCGCAAGATGGCGTCCATCATCCTCATGAAGTTTGCGGGAGCATTCTTCAACACAAAAGGCATGACCAGCCATTCGAAAAGGCCTTCCTTGGCTTTGAAGGCAGTCTTCCACACATCGGAGGGTTCAATCGGTACCTGGTGATACCCCGACTTCAAGTCAATATTGCTGATATATTTTGCACCTTTGAGTTGGTCCAGAAGGTCATAAATCCATGGGATCGGGTACCTATTCTGGAAAGTGATCTTGTTCAGTGCCCGATAGTCAATACAGAGTCTCCACGTCCCATCCTTCTTCTGTACCAACATGATCGGGCTCCCACAGGGCGATGAACTTGGTCGGATGTGACCTTTCTACAGCAGCTCTTGAATCTGCCTCTTGATTTCATCGTTCTCCAGAACAAAGTGCCGATAGATCGTTCCATTGGGTAGCGGCGCACCTGGGGTCAGATTAAGCGGGTGCTTGACCTAACAATGCAGAGGAACCCCTGTGGGTGATTTGAAGATTTCCCCGTACTCCTCCACAACCTTATCCATTTTTTGTTGTCGTGCAGAGGAGCCTTGTCTGGAGGTCGTGGCCATAGTCTTCTTCTTGACCTGGGGACGGATCATCAGGAAAATGAATTTCCTAGTTTGGGAAATGAGCTTACTGCATTGTTTTGCAGTAACCAAAGAGATAGCGGCAGGAGGTGGTACCTCTAGTATCCTGTACAACTTATTTCCCAAAGTAATAATAACAGCGCGAGGCCAAGACTCATACACAGCATGATGCTTCCACAAGTATGGTTTTCCTAATAATACATCAGAAACATCAATAGGAGCAACGTCACATAATACCTCATCCGTGAAGGGCTTGATGCTATAGGGAAGGCGACACTGCTAGTTGACGCGGAGATCTCGTCCTTGGTGAAGCCACCCGATGGTATATGGATGTGGGTGAGCTATGGTTGGCAAGCCCAACTGCTTCACAGCGTCTGCTGAAATTAGGTTCTTTTGGCTCCCATTGTCGACAATGAACTGTACAGGGGATCCCTTTACCCACATCTGGGAGTGGAAGAGACGTTCCTCCTCCTCTGGATCTTCCGGTTCCTCCTTCTGGATCTTTGTAGTGGCAATAGTGGCGTTGGGCTCCACATCAATAATTTGTTTCCCTTTTTCATTCCCCTTTTCAGGTTCTGATTCGGAGTTGGAGCATGAATCTGACTCAGAATCTCTCATCTCAGCCACTAGCGACTGCTTGGCCCGACACTCACTTATGTTGTGAGTGGAGCTCTTATGGAACTCACACCACTTTCCTGTGTCCTTCTTTGGCTTTGCGATGCTATTCTTTTCTTGTGGCTTCAACGGGTTGTCTTTAGCCACCATCCCTTGGCTCTGTCCTTTGTTCTGCAATTTGGAAGCACCTTTCCCTTTCTTTTGATTCGCAGATCCAAAGTCTCGCTTCTTCTATTTGAATTTCTTCTCAATCTTGGCAGCATGCCGGTATGTCGTACCAAGCGAGGAGATGTTGAGGAACTCCATTTCCTCATGAATGTATCTATGCAGACAGCTACGATACTTTAGCACCAGATGTTTCTATGAATCTTTGATACCCAAATTTGTGCGCAGGGTATGGAAAATATTCGTCAGCTCATGCACATCTTGATCCCTTTGTTGTCGCAGCGTGGTCCATTGTATGTACTTGTCCTCATAGCTCCCCACAGGATAGTACTATTCCTTGACGGCGTCTCGAAAATAATTCCAAGTTTGTATGGCCGAGAACAGAGAGAGTTCTATCTGGTCATTGTTCTCACAGTAGGTTTCCCACCATTCCTTAACATGGGGGGTAGCTTTGAGGAGTGCAAAAATAATCTTCTCCCGGTCTGAAAAGTCATGAACAGAGAAATATCCTTCTAATAGATTCAACCATCTATCTATGGCATCTGTGTCTATTTGACCCTCAAATATGGGAATGTCAAAATTTACTTGTACCTTAAAAGGAGTCACGCCTCCAGAGTGGTTGTTGGATGCAGATGCGCCGTCGAAGTATCTGAGAAAAGTTATCCATCATCATGTTCCTTTGTTTTTCGAGGGCCTCCTCGAGCAATATTTTGATAGGATCTCCTGCTCCCTCATCTTTATTTCTGTACCCCATGGGTGTCCGTCGAGTTTTGCGAGGCTGATCTTGCAAAGGTTCCACCAGATCAAGCCCTAGCTCCTTATACCCCGACCTCGTTGGGGACATGCAAAGAAGGATCGAGAAAAAGCACACCGCTCTGATACCACTGATCCGGATTTATGCAAGAATGCAACAGAATAAACATATAACCATAAATACAGAGATGCAGTAGAAATAACACTTCATTTCATTAATATCAAAGAACTAAAATTTTATTAAAGACAGAATGGAAATAAAACTAGCTAGGGCATTGGTAGCTATCTCTGAGAAGAGATGTGGCGGATACAGGCCTCTGAACCGAGTTAAAATGAGGCTCAAGGGCCTATTTATTATTTAGAAACAATGGAGAACTCTAAACATCCAAAAACCTAACCCTAGGATATGAAGCGCCAAAACTATGGGCCCCGTTTGGGTAAATTGGTGTTTCAACTTCCCAGGGACATAACTTTTGCATACTATCTCCGTTTGACGCACATGGTACATCATTAGAAATTTCTATCTGAGGACTATAACTTTCGCCACGAATATCCATTCCGGAACAGAATGATATTCACTGGAGGCGCGATGCCTGAAAAACGTCGTTTAGGGCCTCAAAACGGCTCCGGAAGTTCAGGACCCGAAAAACTGCTAAAAATAGTAAGTTGTGCCGAAAATGAAAAACTAAAAGAGGCAATGGTGGGGCCCCAAGTGGAATAGGCAGGTGGCCACCAATATCCACCTAGGTCATCATCCTTGGTAGACCATGGTTAGCAACTGCTGATGCATTCATAGGGTGTAGATCAGGTAATATGATTATTTCACGAAGAATTGAAAGGAAACAACTCACTCTGTACCCATCAGCACAATCACTAGAAGTAGCAAACAACTTATGGCTCGATGAAAAATAAAATGATAAAGATTAAGTTCAATCTGTTTTCAATATCAATCAAATCTATTATTTTCAAGAACATAATAATGATGATTTGGTAGAATTGTTCCTTTCTCAACCTGATATTTCTGAAGAATTAATAAATGAACAATACAATGCTGCAGATCAACTTTTAGCACAGAGTTTTCAAGAAACATGTGCCATTCATTGTTTGTAAACATCATTTGAAAACATTTTTCCCATTCAATCTATCACAAACACACAGAGTAAGACCATAGATATTAGTCCAGGAAAAACATTGAATATTAGCACTCACCTAGACTTATCTCAGGAAGAAAAATTGATTCAATTATTGAGAAAATATCAGAAATCATTTTCTTGGGACTACACCGATGTTACAGGTCAAAATACCTCCTCATCAGCTCAGAGGGGAAGACAAATATGGAAGAATTACAAAGACCTAAATTAAACCTATTTCTGCCAGGGTAACGCATATATAGAACAGAACAAGGGCGTTATAACGCAGGCAAGAAATATATTGGCCACGTTAGTGGCTAGGGAAACGCTCTGTTTACACTTGATGGTCGCGTTACCAGTGTTTTAAGTTTGAATTGGGAAAAGAGCGCGAAGAAAGATTTGAATCTCCGACTTTCCCTCACGAAGGAGTCAGTGCACAAAGGAAACTGCAGAAGCACCAGTTCATTATTGGTCATTGCCATAGAAGACTGAACTCCAAGAGAGGCAAAAGCATGGAGATCAAGGAAACATCTAAGCCTTTTCTATTCCAAACTAGTGGAAAGAGAAGGGCAACAATGGCTTTCTCCCTCTCCTATAAGAAGGAGCTGAAGGCTCTTAATTGGAGGTCGAAGGATTGCTCAAAAGTTCTTGCATACTTGTGGAATAGAGAATAGTGTGACATTGTGAAGGCCAAGAGTCAAAGAGGCTCCTAGAGAGTTTGTTGGCTTGGACTTCTTCACTTGATAGAGAAGAGAGATTGGGAGACTGAGGAGGGCTTGGTACAACCGATGGTGGTAATCCTCCTTCTTTCAAAATCAATAGAACTATGTTCGTTTTGTCCATTTGATGCTTAATGTTATATTTTTATTTCAATATTTGTTTAGTATGATATGAATGGCTCAGATGTGTATAATCTAGATGTTTATTGTTGATTTAATTGATAAAATACTTGTTATATTAGAAGTTACGCGGGTGCTTTGACTGATTGCAGATCTCAGATTTGGAGCCAGCGAGGAAGGACTCTTACTTTGCTGCTCGGCGTTCTCCAAGAGATTCCAAAACCGTCAAAGAGTTAATTCTCTATTGTATTCTTTCAAGTTGCTTCAAGCTAATATGAACATGCTCATGCCATCTTTGTGAACATCATAGCTAATCTGACTGTCTGCCTCGGGCACTGGAAAGCCCTGAGAGGGATCTACGAAAACTAACCACCCAAGCAGTTTACCCTATAGCAGAATTGGCGACTCTACTGGGGAGTGTCCCCATAGTTTCCGGGCTATTTTTCCCTTTATTTCTTCTCTCCTCTGTTCAGTATCCTTCCGACCATTTTTTGATGCCCAGTAGACATACCAAACGCTTGCAGAGTTCAATCCTGTGCCTGTCTGGCCAGCTGAAGAGCTTTTACCTGGTTAACGCGACCTATGCAGTATATCCAGTGCGTTATAACGCAGTCTAGGCTTAAATACAGTGCGTTATAACGCTGTATTTTCTCACAGACAGAGCGTTACCCAGCCAAAAACCCTGTTGTTCACTTCTGTGACTGTGTTTTAGCTGTGGAGTTTTTTGGCCACCAGTACCTTTCACAGACCGAATCCTTGTACTTGTCTGCTAAACTGGCATTGATTATTTGTTTCTCTTATTTAGTTAGTGTGCAAAGCATTTACTTTTTTAAAAGATAATTTTTTATTTTTTTTTATTTTTATTTTTATTTTTTTTTTTTATTTTTTTTTATTATTTTTTTTTTTTCTGCATTTAAGCTGAGTTTATTCTGAAAGTTTGGTTCACAGACTGTTAAAAGAGGTAGATAGAAAGCTGAATCTTAAAATTTGAGCTGTTTTATTTACATGTTGGTGCATGGATGATTGAAAAAAGAAACCTCTCCTTGTAGAAACATTGTTCATTGAAGTTAATATTTAGAGCATGTTTTGCATGGTTTATTGAGTCAAGAGTCTCACTATACTTCATATGTCCATTTCCCCTCCTCCAGACTAATAACAAAGTACACTAAAAACAAAGCGATAATAAAATCAATCTAATAACTCTTTTTGAGCTCACACAAACAGTAGTTCAGGCTAGGATCTTGAGTTAGGAAAGTGAGAAAACTACCCAAGATCTCAAAACTTGAAAACTAGAGTCATTAACGAGTGAAATCCTGCTGCACTCACATTATTGGGACCGTTCCTTTACCGGAGCTCAGCGCGAGACAACACTTGGGTACACTAGAAGGTAGCCCGCCTTCGACTGCATCCTGTGGGTGTGTTATATACTGGGGTTCCCTTTGGGGATGTCGAAACTAGATCGGGGATCTAGGTATTCTGCCCATATAGTACATTGTCCTTGACCGTGGACCCCCCTGATAGTGTCTGTGATTTGAGGTATCCTTAGTGGCTATACTTTTAGGGACTTACACAAGGTGACTGGGACGGGCTGTCCTGGTACCTGAAACAGACGGACCTACTCTGTCTTCAGTCTTTAGGAGGGTACTCATCTTCACGAGAGTGCTTACACCTATCGTCTGGGGTTCGGGCGAAGCTCTAGAGTAACCGTAACTGTACTTTTGACCAACCCTCTCTGTATGCTATTGTGAGATTGGATTTCATCACCAGTGAACGGTAGTACTCAGACAGGGCACCCTATACTGGCTGCTTGTTGATTGATTTTAGAGAGTCTTTTTTCTTTTTAGTAAGTGTGTGGTTACTGTCACTTGAGACTTCATAATATATCACATTTTAAATAAAATTTGTTAAAATTAAACCGGTCACCGTGGCGTCCCCTGACCCACGCCGTCAGTATAGACGACAGCAAGGTCTACCTCCTCTCACCTTAGAGGAAAGATTGAACCTTGGTGAACCCGGGCCTTCTACGGAAGAGCAGTCTCCTTTGACTAATCTGGATTATCACATAGACCCTTATCAGCCGGAACTCCCGGAGGACCCTTTCATTGAAGGCGTTGTACCTAATTACAATCCTCCGCTCACTGATCCGTTAGGACCGGTGATAATCCAGATTCCACCGCGCCAAGATATGTCTGCGGCAACACCAACATCTATTTCTCCACCGGTATCCACGGGGTCGATACCAATGGCAACCATCCCTGGTTCGCCATCATCCTCCCCGCCGGTGGTCAGTTCTATGCCATTACTGGGTAACCCCAGTAGTCAACATATGCCTACCCCCAACCCTATGGTCAACACAACTGTCAGTAGTTTACCGAACCCTTCGGCATCTACTCCTACCGTGACCACGTTGGGGACCACGGTAGCTCCTCCCACGAGCACGATTACTTCGATGCCCTTTAGCAACCCTTTCGGTTGGAACCCTCTGTTGAGTTCAAACCCCCTGGCCACTATACCAGGGGGCAGTGTTATCAGTACACAGGTAGCAGGGAATATTTCTCTTCCTATGCAATCCTTAGGACAAATGGGACAACCCATTGTAAATACTATCCCCTTAAGTGGTTCAAACATAGGTGTAGGATCTATACCGTTGCCAAATTATGCAAATACTAGTATGGCTCCGAGAAACTCTATTGCATCCATTTGGACTAACCAACCCCAACCTCCGTCTAGAGTGGGAGGGCACTTTTACGCTGGGGGCAACCAACCATTCGCCCCTCAATACACTATGCCCTATGGACAGCAACCGTATGTTCCTACTCCTCCACCTATGGGAGGGTTTTATCAAAGTCCCACTTACCCTTCTGGTAACACGTGGATGGGGAGACCCTATGGTCCAAATAGTCAGCCCATACTGCCTTGGTTAGACTCGGGGGCAAATCCAAAATTGCCTTTCTTGGCAGCTTTGGACATACCCGACATCCATAAGCTGACAAACGAACGCATCAATCACAACTCGCTTTGGCCTCCTATACTGCATAAGATTCCTTCAGATATCCCGAAGTTCGACGAGAAGCATGGAGATGACCCGGCCGCACACATCACTACCTTCCATTTGTGGTCCATATCCAATTCCATGGTAGATGATAGTGTCCGCCTTCGACTGTTTTCCCGCACCCTTACAGGCAATGCCGCCAAGTGGTACATCGAATTACCACGCGCCACCATCAATACGTTTGGCGCTTTAGCGACGGAGTTCTTAAAGAACTTTCAACTACCAATTAGAGTGGAAACCAGCACAGAATTGTTAACATCACTGCGACAAGACACCGCCACCCACATCTCCGACCATATTCATGAATGGAGACGTAGGAGGAGGCTTGTCAAAGCGCCAATTCCGGACCATCTCTTGGAAAATTGGTTTTGCAAGTCTCTTTTACCCCACATCTCTAAAGACATTGGCCTTTCTGGTGCGGTGACAGAAGATCAATGTATTCGTCGTGCCCAGCACCTGGATTTGATCTATTCACAATCTGGCACGCTTTACGATCTGCTCCCCCATGCCCCTGGTAACCCGAACCCTCCGGCTACTCAGAAAACCGGAGCGCATGCCGACGGTCTCATTGGCGCGATCTCTGGTGTAGCCACCAATCAGTCTTGGGGGCAAACCTCCCAGCCATCATCGGCTGCCACCGCCCCCCATCAAACGACTCCTCTCCCTTCCGCTGAGGTAAATTCAGTGAAAACCTCACAAAAACCCAACGGGAAAAATAGGAAGAATAAGAAGAAAACATCTTCTTCGGAAGAGCAGTCGAATAATCAGAATAACTCTAATCAGAAAAATGCTGCTAACGAAAAAGGAAAGGATAAACCCATGAGATTTCCTTGTAAAATCTATGCGGAGGACCACTTGACATACAAATGTCCTCGGTTGCATGAATGCACTGATTTTATTGCTAACAAGGATTCTGGGAGAACACCTGCCGTTCTTCACAATCCTTTCCCCAATCAACAGTAGCAACATCAACATATGGTTGACAACCCGCCACAACCCCATCAATGGGGCAATGGTGGTTCGAATCCTTCCGGCGAAGGACCATCTGCCATTTATGGCATCGAGAGTATTGACCTTCAAACTCGCGCCAAGCTTTATGGAACTCCTACCATAGATGCTCAGGAACCTGGAGCTAGTTCCAATCCGCCGCCGCCCAACGATTTGCATATCGAAAGGCCTACTGCTGAACCTGTAATTCGTCCCCCCAAAGGGACACTTCGACGCACGACCCATAATACCTCTGCACGTGCAGCCCAAAACTACAATATTGTAGAAGATTTGGCGCAGGCACCATCAACCATGTCTGCACTTGAAGTATTACAAACCTGTCCAGCACAAAGGAAAGCCTTGCTTTCGGCCATTGGCGGAATAGATCCCCAGGATTCCATGCTAGCAGTCTTTGATATGGAAAAGGCTAAACCTCACCTCTCGCATCAACTCGCATTCCAGGTGCAGGTTGTGTCGAAAGGGAGACCCATCCATCGCACTGTCATAGACGAAGGTGCTTCGACCTGCGTTATGTCACAAGCTTGCTGGCAGAATTTAGGTTCTCCTACTCTAACCCCACCATCGAATTCCCTGAAAGCTTTCGATGGCCACACGTTCCTACCCAAAGGATACCTTGCTAGCTTTCCCATCACTCTGGGTGGGAAAACGGTAAACGTGGACGTTGAAGTCGTAGAGCGTCATCTCGACTATAATCTTTTGCTCAGTCGCAGTTGGTCTTATGCTATGACCACCATCGTGTCTTCGGTCTTCCGACTCATCCTATTTCCATTGGATGGGAAAATAGTCACTGTCGATCAGCTATCCTTCTGCACCACTGATTATTCCACTTTACCAAGTAGCTCTGTACCCTTAATAGGAGGTGTCCCTGACGCTTATGTTAGTATCGGTACCAGTCTTCTGAAGGCATCTTCCTTACTGGGTTGTTTTCCTCTTCCGCCGCCTCAGATCCCAAACACGGTTGCAATGATATCCACCTCTTCGGATGGCTCTATCGACCCATGGATCATTCCGGCACCTTCAGAAATTGATTCCTATGGAGATCAGATACCGCTTTTGCCGGTTGAGTTGGCTTACCAAGCCATCCAAGTCGCATCTGAACCCTCCACTGATATGGTTTCAACTACAGGTACAACCCTCTCTCCCATAACAGTTCCCTCTAAGGATCTCCTCAATGAAGTCTGGCCTACAGACAAAGCTATTCGAGAGATCATGTCATTAGAAGAACGACCTTGGGGAGAGTTCCACCATCACGCTTCGACGATTGAAGTTGGAGGCGATAAAAAAGCACCCAAAAATCTGTCTTTTGACTGTTGAGATAGTTCTCTCCATACGGCCATGCTGCCTATGAGTTCAGAAGGTTTTCCCATGAAACCGTCTTTCAAGACACTTCTCCTTGATGTCTCGGTCGAACACGTGTCGAATTGAAATATTCGAGATTGGAGCACGAAAGTACACGTCACGAGGAAATTGCGTCCTTGCGTTCTCTTTGAAATTACGATGTCTTTGTGGATGTATGACAGGCTCGGCATAGATCCTTCTATTGTCGAGCATGAAATCAAGACTTATGACAATGCTAAACCTATCCGGCAACGACTCAGACCTATCCACCCGCGCAAAGCAGCCGCCATCAAGGTCGAAGTATAAAAACTTTTAAAAGCTGGCTTCATTTACCCCGTTCCCTTAACTGAATGGGTTTCCAATCCGGTTCCCGTTGATAAAAAACAAGGCACTATTCAAGTTTGCGTCGATTATCGTGATCTGAACGCTGCTTGTCCCAAAGACAACTATCCCACACCGTTAATTGATCAAATTCTCGACGATTGTGCCGGATGCGAATCTTTTTCCTTCATGGATGGATTCTCGGGATACAACCAGATTGCCATAAAAAAAGACGACCAACATAAAACTGCTTTCATCTGTCCTTGGGGCATCTTTGCGTATAAAAAGCTCCCATTCGGCCTGAAGAATGCTGGAGCAACTTTTCAACGGGCTATGGACTATGCTTTTCATGACATTCGACATATTGTACAAGCATACTTGGATGACCTCCCGGCTCATTCCAAGAAGCGACGAGACCACCTGGCTCATTTAAGAGAAATTTTTGCTAGGTGCAGGTTCTATAATATACGCTTGAATCCTCATAAATGCATATTTATGGTCAAGTTCGGACGATTTTTAGGGTTCATTGTTTCCAAGCACGGGATTAGGGTTGATCCCGATAAGGTAAAAGCAATTATTGAATTTCCGGCACCACAATCCATCCTTCAACTCCAAAGCTTGCAGGGGAAGGCAAACTTTTTGCGTCCTTTCATCGTTAACTATGCCGAGATGACGAAAGGATTCATGCGATTGTTGAAGAAAGGAACACTATACTTATGGGATGACCAAGCTCAACGGTCATTTGATTCTTTAAAACATGCACTTGTTTCAGCCCCACTCCTTAGTGCCCCCGATTATTCACGCGACTTTCTCCTTTATCTGGCAGCCTCACCATCCTCACTTGGAATGGTTTTGGTTCAAGTACACGATGACGGCAGCGAACATGTGATTTACTATTTATCTAAAGGTCTCATTGGACCTAAATTACGTTATTCACAGGTGGAGAAACTCTCTCTGGCAGTAGTTCTCGCCGTCACCCGGCTCTGACATTATATATCACTGCGACAGACTACGGTGATTGCTTTGGAGAATCCCATGCGACATATCTTGTCTAGACAAATTATTGGAGGGAAATATTCCAAATGGATCGTCATCCTCCAACAATTTGATTTGGTGTTCACGGCTGCCAAAGCAAAGAAATCCCTGGTCTTCGCCGAATTACTATCGTACCTTCCCAGAATCGACCCGGCAGAGGTAGCTCATGATCCATTCCCTGATGAATCTATCTGCTTGGTCGACTCTTCGGACCCCTGGTATGGAGACATCTTAGTCTACCTACAAACTCAACGCTTCCGCCCAGCTCTCATGTCTGATGACCGTCGTCGTATCCGCCACCAAGCAAGGCACTACCTCGTGCTAAACGATACACTATATCGTCGTGGTGTTGATACTATTCTCCGACGTTGTCTCACTATCAATGAGGCAGAACGCGTTTTGAATGACTGCCACGCGGGGGCATGTGGTGGTCATCTTTCGGGCATATCTACTACCCAAAAAATCTTGCGCGTCGGTTACTGGTGGCCAACTTGTTTAAAGATTGCATTGCAACAGTCCATAAGTGCCATCCATGTCAAATTTTCACAAAGAAAATGCGCGCACATCCTGCCCCCCTTCACCCAGTTATCTCCGTTGGTCCTTTCGCTAAATGGGGAATTAACTTCATCACCTGCAATCCCGCTTCGGAAAACGGACACAACTACATCGTGGTTGCGGTCGATTATTTTACGAAATGGGCTGAAGCCCTTCCGACTTTTAAGGCCGATGGCGAAACCGCCGCTCTCTTCCTGTTCAATCAGGTTATCTGTCGGTTCGGCGTACCCCTATCGATTGTCACAGATCATGGATCTCATTTTCAAAATCATATGATGACCGAATTAACATCCATGCTAGGTTTCCGACAAGATCAATCTTCGTCTTATTATCCTCAAGCTAATGGTCAAGTAGAAGCCGTAAATGGCGTTCTCAAAACCATGATTCGTCAATTGGTCGGAAACCATAAAACCACATGGCATCGAAAGTTATATTCTGCATTATGGGCATACCGAACGTCAGTAAAAACTGCCACAGGCTTCACACCTTTCCAACTTGCTTTCGGCCTGGAGGCAGTATTTCCGATTGAGTGCGAAATTCCATCGCTTAAACTAGCCGTTGAACTCTTGCCTGGCACCACTGCCACCGAAGAGCGCTTGCTCTCGCTCGATCACTTGGACAAAACTCGTCGAGATGCTACACTAGCACTCGAATCTCACCAGCGCCGAGTTAAAGCCCAATACGACAAATCTGCCAAGCCTCGTTCTTTCCAAGAGGGCGATCTTGTTCTACTTTATGATCAAAAACACGACCTCTTGGGGGCAGGAACGCTCCAACCATTGTGGCTCGGTCCTTACATCGTTACTAAAGCCCTCTCAAAAGGAGCTTACGAACTACAGGACTGCAATGGAATTCCACTCGAGGAGCCCCGCAACGGGCTCTATCTGAAGAAGTATTTTGCCTAGTTTTGCACTAGGCATATGCTTTGTAATTTTATGTATAAAAGTTTTGCCTATTTTTATTTTTTGATGCTTCTGAATTATTTGTTTGGTTTAAAGTGTTTTTCTCATGTAATATTTTTCTTTCGCATAGATGTCATCACACTCGTTATCATACGTTGGGTATGCATACGGTGTTAGTCGTCACACTAGGCACATTGCTTCAGCTGCTTGGGTTCTCTATACTCCTGAGTCGGACCTCCTTGGTTCCGGGGGAATCTTCCTAGGTAACGCCACCAACAACGTCGCCGAATACATGTCAGTGATCCAACTCCTCACGGAAGCGGCATCTCGTGACATCTCCGATTTAGTGGTCAGGTTAGACTCCCAGCTCGTCATTATGCAGTTAAACAATCATTATCGCATCCGCCACCCTGTGTTGTTACGTTATTTTTTACGAGTGCGACTTTTAGAACGTCAATTTCAAACAATCACATTTGAGCACGTTCCTAGGGAATTTAATACATTAGCTGATTCTTTGGCAAATTATGTGTTAGATTGGCATTTGTCACATTTATTGTAAAAGATTTACTCATGAGTACATATATTTTTATCACATCAAAAAAATGCATAAAAATTTAAAAACACAAAATCACCAAAAAATATATATATATATAGATATATGTCGTGTCCAGTACATAGAAAACATCAAAAAAGAAAAATCTCCCAAAACTCGGGGTGTTTTACAAAATTTGGCTCACTAAGCCATGCTCTGACACTAATACATCTACTCCAAATAGCTAAGCATGATGCTCATAATAGCATACAACTGCTCTAGCCATCCTCCTCAGAGGAACCAAGTATCTCTCTGGCACACCCACAGTATGTCGCTGCAGACGAACTGGAACCTCCCGCATAGGAAGCGGTGGTATACCCATACTCAGACCCTCCAGGTTCCTGGAGAGTTCATGTAAAATCTGGGTATCATCGACGTCGCCGGCTTCCGCCTCCTCTACAGGTGCGCCAGCCACGGGTAGCTGCAATCCTCGCCGTGCATGGCAAGGGGCCCCAGCTGGACGGACGGGTGCCACATCTGTGTCAAGCAAGCAAAATTTTCATGTCAAAATTTCATTTTCACCCCTTTTTCAACAAAAAAAAAAAAAAATCATAAACATTCAAAAGCTAAAAACAAAAACTTCTTTGAAAACCACTGATCATTTTTCTTACCATCAGACCCCCACTGGGTGCCAGGGGGCAGGACTAGCTCAGGATCGCCTGTGAAGTTCATCCCTGCATAGGGATAATCCTCAATCATGATGATCTGAGAGTCCAACCAATCAAAAAATCCCTCATCGAAATAGTGACGGACAGGACCCTCTCCAGTCCGTGGAAGCAAAGTGGCCCACCGAGCCTGCCTCGGCTCGCGTGGACCCAATGGCGTTGTTGGGATCCTGGGCCTCATCAGTGGTATCCGCTCCAGTATGAAAGAAACAATCAGTGTTCCGTACCCAAATTCTCTTTGAGTACGGGTCTTGCATGCAGTAAGCTATGCTCGGACCCGACGGACTACACCGTCACACCAGTCGAAAACCTGAGGCTGCATACAATCCAAGGCTAGGAGCATCTGGGCCTTGGTAGCCACATGCTGACTCTTGGTGCCTGCCAAGCGAACAATCATCCATACAATAGACCGCAAGGGTCTCAGAGTCACCTGCGCAATAGGTATCCGGTTACTCACAGCCTGGGTGCCACGTATGCAGTGCGCATGGATCAAATCAGTAGTAGAACGAGGGTCAGCTCTGGACCCTTTCAAGTTGGGCCTCGCCCCACGACATGACAAGCCGGTCAAAAATTAAACATCATCTTTTTCGATGGCGAGCTCGTTGCCACCAATCCAAAATACATGATGCCTCTCGTCCCACTACTGGATCAGCCACCTCAGGAGGTCCTCTTGACCCCTCATCAGTTCTAAACGGGCATACTTAAGCAATCTGCATCTCCGGAGAGCCATTAAACTTGCCGCATCCGCCACCATCTCTCGTTCTTCCCGCTCATGCTCTCTTTCTCGCCAGATACTCATGATTAACAGCTGAACACCTGCAAATGAAGCATTTCCAACCGATTAAAATTTGCCGGAACCACTTCAAAAATGAAAAAATTGAATTCTTAGAAAGCATGTTGCGCCTAACGCGGACATTAGTACAAAACAGAGCGTTCTAACGTGCTGTTCCCTCACGGGTTATGCGTTTAACGCGGCTGTTGTACTCCTGCCCCACGTTAGGCGCAAATATTTTTCTAGGGCCTCAAATTTTCCTAATTTTTGAACCAGAAAAAACTAAAAAATTGGCAATTAAATAATAACAGGAGGTTCCAGCTCTTACCTGGATCTCGCGGAATAGAAAATTGTTGCCCGGATCGACCGTAATCACCAGCTGAAGTTTTCACCCATTTTGCACTCCAGAGCTTCTTCACAGCACTTGAAACAGTGAAAATGAAGGTTTTCTGACCCTTTTATAGCAAATTATGGGGCATGACTCTCTTAAGTCAGTAGGCAAAGTCGTGATTCCTCACTGTACACATGTCGAAACTCTTGAGATTTGGTACTGATGATTCTAATAAGGGATCAATATTTATGAGCAGACACACTCATGTTTGATCGAGCGTTCTTTTTATGGTATTTTTCTTGCTCGTTAATCCGAAAAACCTCGAGTTCTCTTCTTCAGACTCGTTAAACTCACACGAAGTTGGCATCAAGTGTTCTTTTTTGGTCTTTTCTTGCTCGTTAATCCGAAAAACCTAGAGTTTTCTTCTTCAGGCTCGTAAAAACTATGGAGAAGTACTGAGCATTCTTTTTAGGAATCATTTTCTCGCTCATAAAACCGAAAAAATCCCGAGTCACCTTTGTCAGACTCGTTAAACTACTGAGACAAAGAACAAGGAGCCATTCTTTTCCTCTTTTTCAACGCTCTTTAAACAGAAAAAGTATATCGAGTTTTCTCCGCGTGACTCGTTAAAATTTCACGGAGGTACCGAGTTTTCTTTGTTGGACTCGTTAAAATTTCACAAAGAAGATTGAGTTTACTTCGTCTCCTCGTACTCATAACAAAATGAGGTAGACGTCCATTGAACACAGATTTCTCACTTTTCTGGATTCGATGGACTAACTTACGGAAAATGAACTGTTTCGGGCTTACTATTACCCCTTTGCCGTGCCCGGTTATCAAGACATGACAAAGGTACCCCAATGGAGCCGTCTTTTACGACATTTTTCAGACTCTCTAAACATGAAAAATTCACCGAGTTTGCTCATCTGGACTCGTTAAACCTAATCAGATGGGGCACAGAGTTGTCTTTCCTGACATTTTTCAGACTCTCTAAACATGGAAAATTCACCGAGTTTACTCGTCTGGACTCGTTAAACTTAATCAGACGGGGAAAAATTTGGACAAAATGGATACTACCTCTGTTACATTTTCAAAAAGGTCGATTTGGCAGCAAAATTCTTGAACATGGCACTTCCTAGAAAACTCTTTCGCAGTTAGCCGAACCCTACCATCTATGAGTATTAGCCTTCATTTCCTAGTGTCCCTGCACCGGTAATCCTAACACACTCTTTGGTGTTCATCACGCTTTAGCTACCTAGTACCCTGCTAGAGTGCCTTCTATTGTTCAAGCAGATCTCGTTATCTACTGCTCCTGTTATCAACCAAACCGCTCATTATGCCAGAAATTATTTGTCGTCCGACGTTCCCATTTACTCTTCATTATCTCAATCATAAACAAAATCAGTTGGTTTCCGTTTCGTGTTGACTGATGTAGGACACCTCAGTGCCTACCTTTCAACAGATCACTTCCTATCGACTTCAACACCTTATCTAGGAAGTTGATCCAGAAACCCATCAGTACCCAGATACTTGCAGACATCAGTGGCAGGTAGTCTTGTGTTTGATCAAGGGTCTTCATCATTGGCTCTTGGTCGAATGATTCTACGAGTGTTCGGCTTCAACTCCTTTTATTCACACTCGCTAGATTGTACTGGGCATCTTAGGGACCATCATCATTATCGGTGGCCACCTTCGCGTCTGTTAACAGTTTTCATTATTGACTGGTAATCAGAAGATTTCTCACATGTTCGACGACAACTCCCTCATTCACATGTTGAGAAATATGCAGTTTAAGTGAATCGGCGGTCAAGACCTTGGGGCAAAAGGCTACACCATTAAAGTTGTGTTCCCTTCTCCAAGCTGCGATATTGTTTATGGAGACAGCTTCTTCAGCCTGATCCTGCTATGACAGACACTTCCACATTGTGCCTATTGGTGGATAGATTCTTCATATCTCTATTCTAGAGAAATCATGTTGTTTAAAGCTACTGAGCATGGGACATGCCCGACTCTTGGAAAATACTATATTTTCTGACATATGTTGTTGTTTCAGGTTTTCCTCAGTCCTTCAATCTCTCTCTCTCTACAAATTATAAATTATTTCGGCCATCGTCTTCGTCTCTGACCTCACACTTTAGGGGGAATCTGTTATAGGTCAAAATACCTCCTCATCAGCTCAGAGGGGAAGAAAAATATGGAAGAAGTACAAAGACCTAAATTAAACCTATTTCTGCCAGGGTAACGCATATATAGAAAAGAACAAGGGCGTTATAATGCAGGAAAGAAATATATTGGCCGCATTAGTGGCTAGGGCAACGCTCTGTTTACACTTGATGGTCCCGTTACCTGTGTTTTAAGTTTGAATTGGGAAAAGAGCGCGGAGAAAGATTTGAATCTCCGACTTTCCCTCACGAAGGAGTCAGTGCACAAAGGAAACTGCAGAAGCACCAATTCATTATTGGTCATTGCCATAGAAGACTGAACTCCAAGAGAGGCAAAAGCATGGAGATCAAGGAAACATCTAAGCCTTTTCCATTCCAAACTAGTGGAAAGAGAAGGGAAACAATGGCCTTCTCCCTCCCCTATAAGAAGGAGCTGAAGGCTCTTAATTGAAGGTCGAAGGATTGCTCAATGTTCTTGTATACTTGTGGAATAGAGAATAGTGTGACATTGTGAAGGCCAAGAGTCAAAGAGGCTCCTAGAGAGTTTGTTGGCTTGGACTTCTTCACTTGATAGAGAAGAGAGATTGGGAGACTGAGGAGGGCTTGGTACAACCGATGGTGGTAATCCTCCTTCTTTCAAAATCAATAAAACTATGTTCGTTTTGTCCATTCTATGCTTAATGTTATATTGTTATTTCAATATTTGTTTAGTATGATATGAATGGCTCAGATGTGTATAATCTAGATGTTTATTGTTGATTTAATTGATAGAATACTTGTTATATTAGAAGTTACGCGGGTGCTTTGACTGATTGCAGATCTCAGATTTGGAGCCAGTGAGGAAGGACTCTTACTTTGCTGCTCGGGGTTCTCCAAGAGATTCCAAAACCGTCAAAGAGGTAATTCTCTATTGTATTCTTTCAAGTTGCTTCAAGCTAATATGAACATGCTCATGCCATCTTTGTGAACAACATAGCTAATCTGACTGTCTGCCTCGGGCACCGGAAAGCCCTGAGAGGGATCTACGAAAACTAACCACCCAAGCAGTTTACCCTATAGCAACCGATATACACGGAATCCACCCTAAAACATGCACTTACGATATTTACACAAATAGTAATATAAAACTAGTGAGGCAAACACAGAGAAGAATGAATCCCATCCTTCAGGATATTTTTAGAGATGAATTACAAAAACTATTGAAAGTCAATTTTATTTATCCCATCTCTGACAGTCAGTGGGTATCTCCATTGGTAGTAGTGCCCAGAAAAAATGGTAAGTGGAGGATTTGTGTTGACTGCAGACAATTGAACAAAGCAACCCTCAAAGATTATTTCCCACTACCATTTATTGACCAAGTGTTGGACACATTAGCTGGGAAATCATCATTCTCTTTTCTTGATGGTTTCAGTGGCTATAACCAGATCAGGATAGCCTTAGACGACCAAGACAAAACCACTTTTACTTATCCCTGTGGCACTTATGCCTATAATTTTTTACCATTTGGACTTTGTAATGCTCCAGCTACATTTTAGAGAGCTGTATTAGCTATTTTTGTTGATTTAGATCATGAGTGTGTTGAATTTTATATGGATGATTTTTCAGTGTATGTTAATTCATTTGAGCATTCATTAGAAAATCTGGAGAAAGTTTTGAAGAGATGTATTGAAGCTAATCTATCCCTGAGCAATGAAAAGTTTTTTATGATGCTAAATGAAGGGGTAGTATTGGGTCATTATATTTCTTCTGAAGGCATCGAAGTAGATCCATCAAAAATTCAAATCATTGTCAATTTGCCAATTCCGAAGACTCAAAAAGAGGTAAGAATATTTCTTGGGTATGCAAGCTATTATAGAATTTTTATTGAACATTTTAGTAAAATAGCTTTACCTTTATTTAAGCTTCTAGCAAAAGATACACCTTTCAACTGGAATGAAAATTGTCAAAAAGCTTTTGAAACACTCAAAGAAAGTTATCAACCACACCAGTCTTAAAAGGACCTAATTGGACCCTACCCTTTCACATCTTTATAGATTTATCTGATACTACAGTAGGTGCCTCATTAGGCCAAAAATAAGAGTCTTTGAATTATGCCATCTATTTTATTAGTAAAAATATAACACCTGTAGAATTAAACTACACAGTCACTGAAAAATAAATGCTTGCAATCATACATGCTGTGAATAAATTCCAACATTATATAACTGGTTATGAGGTTTTTTTACATACTGACCACTCTGCCATTAAATATCTAATGAACAAACCAATCACTAATGGCAGAGTTACCAGATGGCTGTTATTACTACAGAAATTTAATATTACAGTGTTAGATAGACCAGGTAAGGAGAACCGAGTGGCAGATTTTCTTTCTAGACTCCAGAATTCAGGTGAGGTTGTTCTAGTTGAAGATTCTTTTCTAGATGAAAATTTATTTTCAATTTCAGTAGTGGATCCATGGTATGCTGACTTAGCTAATTATTTTTCCACAGGAAAGACACCTCCATATTTTACTACAAAGGAGAAGAAGAGGCTTATCAAACAAAGTGCTAGATATTCATGGGTTAATGGAGATTTATTTTACACCGGTTATGATATGATTATTAGAATATGTGTAAGAAATGACGAAATAATTGATATTTTAAAATCTTGTCATGATGAACCATGTGGCGGGAATTTTGCAGCAACAAGGATAGCATTCAAGATCCTCGGTATTGGATACTATTGGCCATCGATTTTTAAGGATTCCAAGAAGTATGTGAAAAGTTGTGACAGTTGTCAAAGAATGGGTAGACCAACAGCTTCAGATGAAATGCCACTTCATCCCCAAGTACATTTAGAGCCATTTGAAAAATGGGCTCTATATTTTGTAGGACCCATCAATCCACCTTCAAAGGGAAAAAATTACATCTTAGTATGTTTTGATTACGTGACAAAATGGGCTAAAGAAAAAGCACTAGTCCGAGCAACTGAACAAACAGTGGTAAACTTCCTTTTTGAAAAAAATTTTGTAAGGTATGCAGTGCCTAGAGAGATAGTGACAGATCAAGGTACTCAATTTACTTCAAGGTTGGTTCAAGATATCACAGAAAAATATAAAATCAACCATAGGAAAAGTACACCTTACCATCCACAGGCCAATGGCCAGGTGGAATCTACAAATAAAACTTTGTAAGGAATTATCACTAAAACAGTAGCAATAAACAGAAAGAATTGGGAGGAAAAGCTCAAGGATGCGCTCTGGGATTACAGAATCACGTGGAAAGACACTACAGTATTTACACCATATCAGCTGGTGTATGGAAAAGAGGTAATGCTTCCTATTTAATTTCAGATACATTTATATAAAATGGCTGTAGATTTAGGCATTGCTCTCAATGAAGCACAAAAGGAGAGAATTATGCAATTGAACCAGTTGGATGAAATGAGGCAGCAAGAAGAGGAGAGAACAGTCCTAATGCAGAAACAAAGGAAGAAGTGGCATGATGCACACATTAAAAATAAAGATTTTAAAGAAGGAGACTGGGCTTTACTCTTTGACTCCAAATTCAGAGATCATAAAGCCAAGTTCACAACACATTGGATGGGCCCATATGAAATAGTTCAAGTATATGAAAATGGATCAGTCAAACTTACTACAATTGATGGAGAAGGCAATACCTTTATTGTCAATGGACATAGGTTGAAACTCTATCATAAGCCCATCAGCAAAGAAGATTTTATTCAAATTGTATCTCAGCAAAAGGAGGTTGAGATATCACAGCCTTCAGCTGTGATATCTATACCTTAGTCATTTTTAATTTTCTAAAAATATAAATAATAATAAATAATAAAAAGAAAAAAGAAAAAATAATGGTTTAGATGTGAAAACCAGACTCTGGCACACTCTAAACCCGAATTCTTAATAGAAAACCAATCATTTGGCTGGTAAGAATTCATTTTTCTATTTGTTTCCTGTTTTTCACAAATTCAATAATGACTTGAGGACAAGTCAAAGACTTAGTGGGGGAGAAGAAACAATGGTTTTTCCCTATCTCATCTCCCCAATTTCAATTTTTCAAGGAATTTGTTTCAGTAATTTAGTAATCAATCAAAGAGTTGTTTTGTTCTAATCAGTAAAGGGACATGTTCAAGCAAAAAAATATGAAGTGGGACCTATTTCAACATGATTATACAGAGAGACCTGTTCAAAGGTTATGTTAATACTACCAATATTAGAGGGACCTATTCGAAGACTGCATCAAAGATACACAAGGCTACTTCAACAAGTTTTCAAAGGTTGCTTATCAGAATTCTAATCAAGGCTACATCATCGAGGCTACATCAACACCAAAGATAAAATAAGCTTCACAAACATGGCTCTTCAAAGTTTAAGGGACTTGTTATATTTAATTTCAAAGGGACCTGTTTTAGAAGATAAGGATCAGACAAGAAAATCAGTCACACCTGTACAAGAAAAATCAGAATTTTGTCAGCCAACAAGTGTAATGTATTGAAAATTTTGTGTTCTAGCATTTAAAATTCCTAGATTATTTCAGTGTTAAAAATAATAATTATGATTGCTTATTATCAATTTCAAAAACCCATATTCCTTATACCCATGAGCCTTTTTATAACCCTTATACACATATTCTTCATAATATTCTTATATGCTCACTTCATTACCACTCTGCCTATTTCTATACGTTCATTTCTATCTTCATATCACACATAACATCATTCTAAACTTTAGCCTATTCCTACCTATGCTCTTAAAACATTTTCATAAACTCATCATTCTTTCAAATTGACCTCTGCCAACAAATTACCAACAAGTAGCGGCCTTAATAGATGCCCAATGTAAAGGTCGACTCAATGGGAAGACATTTGTTAAAATGCCTATCCTCAAACGATTTCGTTCATTTCGACTGCCAGAAGTACAAAAATGATCTTCCAATCCAAATCTGCTTATGAATGTATCCACCATGATTTCATTACCAACACGATTTGCATACTATGCTACCATGATTATGCTTCTGCAAATCATTATTGCTCCTCTGTATTCATGATTTTAACTTTTTGGGACACGCTTTCCGACTCTGCAAAAAAGCTCACGGCCTCTGACAAGTAAAACTATATTCTCTGCGCTATCATCATAGAAATTTCATCTTATGACATCAAGTAAAATCAAGGTCGGTCATTGAGTTTTGATTTTATAAAACTCTGAGTTTATAAAGTCAGTTAATGTTCGGACCCTGATTTTTTAAAATAGGAAGGCCGAGATAGTAGGTGAAATGGAGAAAACATAGTTTTTGGGCTTATCTAGAATTTTGACTTCCGCCCATAATTTGAAGAGCATCTCAGACATTGGAAGAAGTAAGTTCAGAAAATTGAGGAAGTTAGCCAGGTCAGCTCAGTGGAACGCAAGAAGAGAGGTAACAAGTTGAAAAACCCTGGTTAAAATTTTTGTTTTACAGAGCATTAAAAAAAGGTTAGAACAGAGATTTTTAAAATGACAAATAGAGCAGAGCCTGAGAAATTTGATAGTTTAAAATACCATGAAGACTGTGTTAAGATTTTGAGGGAAAAACACTGGTTGTCTTTTCTAGAAAAATTCAATGGAAACAATGAAGAAGTTACAAAACAGTTTGCATTTTCATTTAATGGAGAAAAAGCTTTTCTCTTTCAGAATCTCAGAGGATACAATAGCTCAGTCAATAGACATCAGTCCAGAAGGGGAAAAGCATTTCAAAACCAAGCAATTTAGAGAAAAATCATGGACTCTGTTTATGTCTAGGTCAAGGGTTTCTTCTGTCAATTGGAAAGAGGGTGTTCCTAGAAGTTGGTTAATCCACCCATGGGACGAAATGGTATACATTCTTCAAAAATTTGTCACATGTGAAGGGCGTTACAGCATAGTATACCTATATCACATAAAAAATTTGTTGCACTTAAAGGGTCAATGCACTATCAGTCTACCCTATTTTATTTTACAAAGTTTGACTAAAATGTCAAAGACCATTTAGAAACAAAAGGGTAATGAAGATAGAAGCTTGTATCATTTTGGTTTGATCAAAATTCTAATTGAATTTGAGCTGCAGAAGAGAGGGAAGGATTTTTAATTGCCAATCAAATCAAAACCAAAGAAGATGAACAGGAAAAACAAGGAAGCACAGAGTTTAGGGTTGATGTTGATGAGGAAACCCCTAAATTTCAATCAAGCACTGTTGATCAACCCAGTAGTAGTGTGAAAACAAGGAGAATGAGGCAAGAAGATGCCAAGAAGATTGCAAAAGACAAAATTTTCACTACTTACAGAAGAAGATCAAGGAGAATAAAAAGAAATCAAATACAAGATGATCAACCAGAGCAAAATGTAAATACACCAATGGAAATTGAAAGCAGTGCTAATTCACAGTCAGAACAAGAAGCAGAAATGGAGACTAAATGCAACAGAGGAAAAAGAAAAGAGTCAGTACCTACAAACAAGAAACAGAGAAAGCTAGAGAAACAAATTGAAGAGCTAAAAGAGGAACTTGTGGAAGAAAATATGTTAGAGAAATTCATAAAGAAAGAAAATGAAATGTTAAGAGCCCGGAGCAAGAAGATTCAACAGAAAAATGATAAATTGAAGAGGAAAGTCAAAGAACTCAAAACTGATCAAATTGAAATATGCGAATGGGCAACAAAATGGTATACACAGAAAAAGGCTCTCAAAGAAAAATATAAGAACATGAAGCATGAGTTTCAAGTCCAGAAGAATGTAGATGTATTGCTACAATCAACAGAAGCAGAAGCAAAACATAAAGGGAGTACATCAAGTTAGCATGAGGTCATGCTAAATCATTGAGTTCGGGGGAAATGTTGGTATTATTTTATGGCTATCTTTTTCTCCTAAAATTCCATCATTTATCCACCATTTTCTTCCATAAATCCCTTATAGTTTATTAAAATTGATTAATGTAGCATTATAATTTTTATTTTACATTAAATTTAATTTATGGAATTTTTATGTTAAAAATTGAAATTTTTCAAGAAAATTACAGGATGTGATAACTTCCTGTAAATGGTTTATGTTCTGACACGTGGCATAGTAGGTAGATAAAAATGAAGGACAAGGACGTGATCTAGGATGTACACACATGATGAAAATCTATCCAACATCGGATTTGAAGCTCCTGAATAGCTGGTCAACGCTAGTCAAACCTAGCCAATCTAGCAAAAAAATCTGAAGTCATAATGAATGAGCTTGATATTTTTCCTATGATTAGGAACTCCAAAATAATTCGATCTGTTTTGGAGATCAGTTAGGATTAGGAGGAACGAAAATAGCCTCCTTTGATTGTAATTTTGATAACTAAGAGAATGGAAGCATGTAATGGACTAATGATGCTAGTGATAACATTGAATGTAAGAGTAGATTTGAGACTGTATACGTGCTTCAGAACTCTGTTTTTAATGTAACTCATTCCCAGATCTTAATCAGAGACAGAATTTCATCATTTATGGTGTTTTTGAGTTAGTGTTCTTATCATTTGAAGTTTTCCAAGTGTGCCTTCAAAGCGTGGAAGGGCCCCCATGTGAAGTTGGTACACTTTCTTTACATTTCCATTAGATTTAATATTCAGATCTAATTAGTATTTTATTTCATTTTCATGCTTTTGAGTTCATCTATTTTAACTAGAAGTGCTTGTGATTTTATTTATCATTGTTATTTCATGATTCATAGTAGTAATTTGAGAATTCGATTGAAAAATTAATGAACAGTCCTTGTAAGAGGTTTAATTGAGCATTGAATCTCAAATCATTTCTGTCATCTCTGTTTTAATGAATTCAACTTTTAGTATGCTTTAGTGTGTTACTTTGAAAGAGATTTTTTGTGAACTACAACCTTGTAAGAGGATTGAAAACTCATACTAGTAGCACTCTGTTTTTAGAATAGTAGATCAGATTTAGTTACATAAGTGTTTAAAGTGTGAAAGGAATCACATTCCAATCTCTTGTAAAAGAGTGCTAGAGCCTATCACAATAAGCATTTATCTAGGTAAATATAACAGATCCTTTTAGGTCTATAAACATTAGACACGTGCCTCTAAGATTACCTACATTGGTTGACAATAAATTGAGCCTAATCTAGAACCCTTAATTGGTCTATACAATTTGGTTAATAATATTTTAACTATGCACCGATATCTAGACTAACTCAATATTTTGTTATAAATAGAAGGGTTTTTCCATTCATTCACTACTTTTTGTTGCCTATAGATCACTTTGGATCTATACTTTTGGTCTGACCTTGATCCACCATCATTGTCATATTTTGCTACCATTTTTCTTATGAGCTCCCTTTGAGTTCCATTTTTGTCTGGGTTTTCTACACCATCAACAGAGAGATATTTTAGATCTGAGGTGATGAGGACTTACAAGAACCCATCCCATTGAGTGGGACTGGTAACATCTTTCTATGTTCCCTTCCCAGGTGTCAAATAATACAAAAATTCTTTAAAACATTCTTGTCTTGTCTATTGGATGCATGGAGAAACTCTTGCTTTTATTTACTGCTTAATGTCTTTTAATGCATAGATCTAGATTTTGTAGCATTTATCTTGATCAGCTAATTTCATATTTAAAGAAATTGGCAGCCATTTTTTCTCTTAGGGCTGTTTGTTATGCACGACTAAAGTGAGCCTTTTTTGTACGCTTGCGATTAAGATTCATACTAACAACTTGCGACTCCAACAGGTTTTACGCTTACGACCTCTGTCCTTTTTCAGATCCCTGCATATCTAGCTGCTTAAAACCCTAGGATTTCCCTTCAACTTCTTGTTTTTCTTTTCTTGATGTTGTTTTTAACCTATAAAACCCTAAAACATTAAAAATTCTAACTTTCTTTTGTTTTCGGACCTATTGTGCAGGTGACAGGCATCAGCCGTAGCTGAGACGACAATTTTTTCTAAAACCTACTCCTGAGAGTGTCAGAAGTTCAGGTCACACTTTTTAGGCCAAAACCTGTGACCTCTGCTGAAAACAGGTCAGAAACTATGACTTGAACTTTTTGCGGGAATTTTTCTGATATTTTTCTGGGTTTTTCTAGGCCTCTGTTCAGGGTTTTCTGACCTCTGTCTCCGCCCATTTTGGACCTATACTTGTTTTTTTATAATCATGAAAGTGGGAACCTAGCCCCCTAGGGCTTCAGTACCCTCCACCTTTCTCAGAAGAGTTTTAGCTGTTGCAAGTCGTCTGAAATTTTAGTGTGTTCGGCCATTTTTTCAGATCTAATCCCTTACCTTCAGATCCACTTCAGATTGGTTATTTATCCATCCAAAACACCCCATTTTAGTTTTTTTTGGGTCTTCCTCTAGGGTCCCCTCTACTTCCCTCTAGGTCATAGCCATTCGCCACCTCATTTACAACAAATTTTCCTCTGATTTTTTGTTGTTTTCTGCATCTATTTCTAGTAGATCTGACCTTTAGATCATTGTCCCTCCCGAATTTAGATCTATTCGCTATTTTTGGTGTGTTTTGACTATATTTTTTCCCACCCACAGATTACTTGTTGAGAGGTCTGCCTCCTTGGGTTTAGATTAATGCATAATTAGCTGTTTATTTTATGTTATTTCAGCTTCATATACTGTTATCTGCAGGTTTATTTATAGTTATACAACACACTTTTTCTTTTTCTCTACAAATTTTTGGGTTTAAAATTTAAAATTTACACACTTAACACACACATCCTAAGTGATGAAGAGCCTGGTTAACACCGCCAAGCAAAGATTTTAACATTTTAATCAATTTATCCTGCACCTCTTTGCCCTTGTTTTGACATTGTAATCAGTTGATCCTACACCTTCTCGCCCTTGTTGGTCTCTCTCCCCTTTGTGCCATGTTTTTTCTTTCATCATTGAGCCCACAAGGAGTTTTTCCCAGAGACTTCTTGGCCTTCATCTTCATTTTCTGGTAGGAAGGCTTACTCCTCCACGTAGGATTCGAGTTAGTCCTCCACCGAGTCTGCACTCTGACTCCTCTTCTAGTTCATTAGGTTCCCCTTCTGGTTCCACCCCCGGTTCTCCCCCTGTGACCTTCACCATGTATGGTTCAGGACCTAACGCTAGTGGTAGCCCCAACCCTAAGGTTGGGAATACTGCTAGTGGGACTGCAACAAGAACTATCTCGGCTTCTCCCTTTCTCCTGTATATTGTATGCCTCAGTCTTCCCGATTTTATCCAATTGATAAATGACCCTATACACCATGACGCTGGTTGGCCTGCTATGCCAACCAAGCTCCCTTCTGACATCCAAAAATTTTAAGGTCTTGCTAGATAAGATCCTACAAATCATGTCTGATATTTCCACATGTGATGTTCATCTAACTCTATTACCGATGACTGTGTCCGTCTTCGATTGTTCCAATGTACGCTTACTGTTGAAGCTTCTAAGTGGTATGTTGATCAAGCCTCCTACTCTCATAGCACCTTTTTGACTCTTGCCCAAGATTTTCTATCTTATTTCCAGCCTCCCCTTCATTATGACACTGGTACCAAACTTTTGACTTCTTTCCGTCAATCGTCTGTGACCTGCCTATCCGATCATGTCTAGGAAAGGCGGAGAAGAAAGAACTTATGTCGATCCCCTACCTTCGAAGAGCGTGTCTACATGGAATGGTTCCTTAGATCCATTTTTCCATCTATAGGAAAAGATGTCGCATCGCATTTCCCTCAAACCGCAGAAGATTCTCTCCAGATTGCGTTAAAATATGACTTGATCTATGCTCAGTCTAGTTACGTTTATACCGTCTTACCTGATCTCCCTAGACCCAGTGGTGCCAATGAACTGAAGGCATCCCATGCCACCGATGGTATCATTGGAGCTCTTTATCATCCATATGCTCAGCCTCCCATGGGCTATGGTTTCCCTCAGGGAGGGGCCATCACCTCCAGCACCTTTCCCCCTCCCGGTAGCATGTATCTAGGATACAACATGCCTCCTCATTTTGTCGAACTTGTTTACTGCAATGTTACCTAACGCCCTTATTATCTATATCTGCAGCCAAGTGCTCCATCTCCTCAAGCATTAGAACCCCTGCCTCCCTTGCCTTCCCAACCCCAGCAACAGCAGCCACCGCCCCCTCTGGGGCAGGTGTATGCATAGCAGGGTGCAACTAATCCTCCTACTTCCAAAAATAAGAGGAAAGGCACCCAAAATAAATTTTCCCCAGTAATCCTGGACCTAATCCCCAAGGTAATGCACCTAACACTGCTAACCAGCAACAGGGCATGTAGCCCAAGCAGGACAGGCCCGTTCGCACGAATAAGCCTTGTTCTTGTTGTGGTTTTTATGGTCATTACACCCACGATTGTCCTCTTTTACCACAGATGTGGAAGATGTGGGAGACTCATGTAGAATCATGAGGACAGCAAGCCTCCCCTTCCATCCCTCCCAATATTGCGCCTATTCAGCCGATTGTGTTTACTAATCCTTTCCCTTGACAAGGATTTGTGGCTACCCATCCACCTGAAGGTCAGGCAGCCACTCAACCTCCTACATCTGGTACTTCCGATTACCAGATTCTCATGATGAACTCTAACCAACCCATTGCCAATGACCTCAATATTCAGAATCTATCCCATCAGTACAACAAGCCTCCTGCTACGTCTACCCTCGAGCCCCCTTCTTCAGGTTCTACAGAACCTCTTTCAACAACCAATGTTCCTTTGAAAATCGCTCAACCTAAGGCGGAGGTTCATACCAAGATCCCTAAGGGGCCATTATGCTAAAATGATGCTTCTAGCAAAGCTTCCCATTCATATAGTATAGTAGATGATTTGGTGCAATCTCTTGCTGCCATCTTAATGCTGGAACTTCTCCAGTCGTGCCCTTCACAAAGAAAAGCTTTACTATCTACCATGGGTGTTGTAGATCCTTCAGATGATCATTTTATCACCTTTGATGTTGACCGGTCAGAACATCCTCCCCTTCCTACATCCATCGCCTTCCAAATCCCCGTCAAGATCTGGAATGCCAACGTCTCCCATTGTACAATTGATGAGGGAGCATCAACTGTGTGATGTCCATTTCGGTTTAGAAGCAACTCGGATCACCTGAGTTGGACCCTTCCACTACCACCCTCTGAGCATGGGATGGCCACTCCTCCAAGCCCATTTGCATGTTCCACAATTGTCCTATTACTCTTGCGGGCAAGACTGTTTGTGTTGACGTAGAAGTCATTGACGCCCCCTTATATTACAACATATTATTGGGTCGTAGCTACACTTATGCAATGTCTGTTGTACCATCTGCGGTTCATCGCAATATTTCCTTTCCCCATAATGGAAATATAGTCACCATTGACCATTTGACATATTACGAACCAAAGTCTCAAACCTCCCTTGAACCCATCATATCTTTAGTGGCCAATAAGCAAACCATCGACCCCTTGACCAGTGTCTCACCCGAAGTCTACAAAGACTCCTCTTTTCTTGGTTCATTCCTTGGTCTTCCTCCTCCTATCTCTGATCCCATTTCATCAAATTTTTGCATGATGAAATTGTCTCGGGCTTCCTTCAAGCGGCCCACTTCGGCTACTCAGCATCCCCACCCTCTGAAACGTTCTCTTAGCACTTCGACTCAGCCTTCTGGACCCCCTCATCTAGGCCCTTCACCTGCAGCCGGTACCCATGAGCCTCTCTACTCTCCTGGTATGGTTCCTCTTAGACTTAACCACCTCGGAGCCATCCCGCTTGGCCATTACCCCTCCGGTTAGATACCGTTCCTAGCTCCCCCTCCCAGAGTGTTCTCGGTACCTATGATGGATACCTTATCCCTTCCTAACCTAACCCTATGGATTCTTGTCTGATACATTGATCCCCCAGCCACTACCCCACCTAGTCAACCCAAAATTTATCTTGCTTTGACTTCGGTTCAACCGGTCCCCATGACTCCTCCCGCTACTACTGTGCCTCAACCACCTCAACAGGAACCTTCTCCTGTTGCGACAGCTTCGGGTAAAAAGGGTGTTAATCATCAGTAATTTTTTCCATTCTCTAGATGACTAAATACTTGTCCTAGATTTATAAAAACAATATTCATGAATATTGTGAGTTTTAGAAATCTCACTGCCTTCATTATCCTTAAGATAATTTTTTCATTATTTCCCTATTCTATCTGGTCATGGTCAACCCATCACTCCTACAATACCCCTCATGGGCTCATGCCACTCATCTTTATCATGTTTTTCCACCCATAACCTCAGTACTTTGTTTTTCCTTTCCCTAACCCCTCCACTTTCCATCAAGGATTGCCAAACAGCCTACTCTTTCCCATGTTCACCAGGTGCCTCAAGCATTGATGGTCTCAAAAATACCTCTGTAGGCTTTTTAGATAAATCAAGTACATTAGATTTTTCATCTTCAATACATAAATTTTCAAAAAACTCTATTTTGCATACTTGAAGACCCCACGCCAAGCTTTTAGTCAAAGGCCAAGTCAAAAGAGCCTCCCATTAGGTCATTAGAGATTCATAGGTTGTAGGGTTATATTTGGTGTTCTAAATCACAGTTTTTCATGTGCTATATGCTGAATAAAATATGAAAGAAGGTCAGCACCTATTTTTCCAAGATAAATCAGAAAAATCTCCAAAGAGGACTGCTTTCTCAAGGACAAAATTCTACAAAAGTCAACTACTCATTTTTGACATTTCTACAGGAGTTTCAAGGTGACTATCAAAAAAGAATAGGTAATATAAGAGGCCTACTCCTCATTAAAGGAAATCCACAGCAAATGGAGGAGGAAGCAGCCTATATTCAAGAAAAATTAGGGTTCCTAGGACTGATTCAGCCAGAAGCATAACAAGCAAGGAGCCAAGGCAGCAAAACACAGTGTTAAACTCCAAGATGAAAGACAAACTAATCATGAGGTTACTATTGTGTAACTAAATGTGTCAAACTCCAAGAACATCAGAAATATAAAAATCAATATGTCATGGCACCTGCAAGAATCAGAAGTGGCCTAACAAGGAGATAGCGTTCATAATTGCAAAGACTATGGTAGCTACCAAATATGGATTTATCATGCCTAGAGATTAGTGAGAAAAATTAAAAGAGTTCCTCAGTCACCCATCAAGCAAGAGGAAATTTCTGAGTTTTACTGAGAATATGGGCAAGGTTTTCTAACGCTAAGCTTTAGAGCATGCGCTGCGCTTATAGCACACTACGCTGTGCTTACAGGTGAACGGGCTACGCGTTCGGGTGGGTGCTACCCGTTCGCCCAGGAGGAGCCCGACAAGCACAAGAGACGTGTAGCGCTGTGCTTAAGAATCCCAGTAGGCCTGCACGTGGGCAGCGTTGCACCCAGGAGGAGCCCGATAAGCACATAACATTTTCAGTGCTGCGCGTAGGAGGCCCAACAGGCCCAGATATTGCCTGGTGTTAGTATGAATCTTAATTCCAAGCGTACAAAAAAATACCACTTTAGATGTGCATAACAAACAGCCCTAACAGAAAATTTGGCTACCAATATCCTCAGATCTACAGTTAGGTGATCAAGATAAATGCTGCAAAAATCTAGATCTATGCATTAGAAGACATTAAGAGGTAAAAAAAACAAGATTTACTCCATGCATCCAATAGACACGACAAGAATATGTTGAATGAATTTTGTATTAATGGCCCCTGAGAGGAAAAAACAGAAGGGTGTTACCAGTTCTCCTCAATGGGATGGGTTCTTGTAAGTCCTCAGCACTTCAGATCTAAATTTCCTCTCTCTTGATGGTGTAGAAAACCCAGACAAAATGGTAGTAAAATATGACTATGATGGTGGATCAAAGTCAGACCAAAAGTATAGATCCAGAGTGATATTTAGGAAACAAAAGGTGGTAAATGAATGGGAAAACCCTTCTATTTATAACAAAATATTGAGTTAGTATAGATATTGGTGCATAGTTAAAATATTATTAACCAAATCAAGATCCAACTTTTATGGAATATTTTATTATATTTGTTGGAGGGAAAAGGAATTTGACTTGGGTCAAATCACTTTATTTGTAAATAATAAATAAATAAATGATTTATTTATCATTTTAAGGATGAGGTTGAGTAATAATTAAATAAATAATGATTTATTTAATTATTTAAGGGTGATTTAGCCATATTTAACAAAGAATATTATTTAAATAAGGTTTAAATGATTATTCTTAGAAAATAATAAGATAAATAATGATTTATCTAATTAATTTCCTTGTTTTGGGTTAAATATAACCAAGAATATTAGTTAAACTGCTATTTAAGTAATTATTCCTTGAGGAAAATCAAACAAATGTAGATTTATTTAATATTTCCTCATGAAGTTTCCTGTTTAGACCATAAACAACTTAATAAAGGTGCTTTACTAAGTTATTTTCATAGTGAAAGCAATTTTACTTAGGGTAAAATTGGTCTTACATGGTGTACTTGGGTCAATCTAATGATAATAGGTTCGATGACTAAAAAATGGTGTAATGGATTTCCCCCCAGCGTGCGAGCATTTGGAGCAAATCGTATGACCGAAGTACGTTGTAAGAACTCAATCACTAGACACCGAGGGGAAGTCGGAGAGAGAGAAGTATAAGGTATATCAAAATGCTGAAAGGACTAGACCCTAAGGAGGCGAGACTTACAGGTGCTACAAGTCTCTTTTATGAATGAGTACCTGTGTTATAGGCGGTGGGGGAGGCATACCTATGCTCGCCGAGACAAAGTACAAAGAATAAGGCGTCTAGTAAACAAGGGACTAAACAATATAGTACATGTTGGCATAAACATGAGCCAAATAAACAACATAATAATGAATCCAACATAGATATTGTACCTGGGATAACAGCCAGGACTTGTACAATAATATATGAGTACATGAGATATAAATACAACCCAGATGCCCCTGTAAACAGGAAAGGGCTCTAAAAATATGACTGATACATGCAAACAAAAAGGGGCTGCAAGATGTTGAGGCCGACATCATCAAATATATGGAGCTTCATCAAATGTTGTAATGAAGAGGTCATCCAGGCATGTGGGGGGCTACCTTTAGGGCCACCCCCTCATGAGGGTTGTGACATCTCACACACACCTGGGAATCACCAATATTAGCTGCTACATCACTGAACCATCAAGTATACGAATCTCGACCAGGCTAAAAGGAGCTGGAGCTAAGAAGCAATCAAGTCAAAGGGCAATAAGGAGTCCCTTTGCTTGATCCGAGGCATTTGTCAAGAGTGGAAGCTAGAACCAAGGTACACCACCCTCTAGACCTGTCTTCTGGAATGAATGAGATGATGTCGACAGAAGGAGGTCTGCCATAGGTGAGGTAATAAGGGATCCTCAACTAAGGCACGAGAGAAAATAGTAGGGCGACTGACAGACTGACACCAGGGATGATGATGAAATGGGGGTGACTGAGTAGTGGACGGACGACTTCCCTTGTTAGAGCATAAAGGGCAAGGATGACCTGGTAGCAACTGACACAATATCATGAGGGATAGGGGACAGTGGGACTGAAGGCCATAATGTGCGACACGAGAGAGAAACCAAGTAATGAAGGATGGAGGACTATAACGGGATACAAAGGGACTCGAGATAGAATCCATGAATGCAATGATGACTCAACTCGGATGCTCTAAACAAGGGCGGCTTGATGATGATACCACACAGAAAAAAGGTCCAACGGGGACCATAAAAACATGAGTACATGATGGTTACTCACTACGAAGATCGACACAAGCATGGACAAGTATGAAGGCAAAGGGGTGCCCCCAAGTACAAGTGTGGCAGGTGAAGAAATTTGATTTTGAGGAGTGGTGAAGTGACCCTTCTTGGACAAAATGTGTCCCTGTGAATTATCAAATCATGAAAAGCTAACAGATACCCATTTGAGGGCTCGGTGAGAGCTTTCTAACGGTACAGACGGTTTGGAAAATTGAGCTACGGTTTTCCCGTAGTAGGGGAAATAAAAATCAGGAGTTTCTCTTTTAATAAGGCATTTTCCCTCCAAATTCACTCATGTGCATGTGGAGCTGTGGTGAATGTAGAGAGGAGAGAAGGCCCTAAATCTTGCGGCGATCATAACGGACAAATCGACCGTTGGAATCGAGATCCGTCAGTTGCAGGTAAGAGGCCTAACCCTACTCTTTCTTTTAAGTGGATTGAAAGTTCAGATTAGGTCCCCAGGGCCCAGGAACAGACTCCTGCTCCTCTTCACAGCCAGGTCGCACTTTTTGAGGCAAAAAGTGTGAATTAGGTAGCAGGTTTTGAGAAAAAAACTACGACCTGTCCTAGGTTTGGGCCTAAAAAGTGTGACCTGTCAGGGAGGGGTTTTTTGTGCTATGTTTTGGCTGACCACTAGTTTTTTATGTTGAGATAGATTATTTCCTATCTGTACATTGAAAAATATGATGGTTTTGTGCAGATATGGTAGAATTACGGATCAACTAGAGAGAGAGAGACCTGGGCTCATTACGATTGAAGATCTGGGAGGATCAAGGTGTCTGCAGTGAATTGGCTAGGTTTGGGATTCTGAAGTTTTTGGAGAACCCTTTGATGAGAGCTCGAGGGCCCTTATTGGCCCGGATTGTCAGCTATTGGGATCCAGACCATGAGGTCTTTATAGTGCAGGGGCACCGGATCGAGTTGACAGTCCAGGATATATATTTCCTAACTGGTCTCCCACCACTTGGGATGGTATGGAATACTCATCCAATGTTACCGCGGGGGTGGAATATTATATAGTTTTTCGAGTGCCATTGTCGACCAGGTCTCCAAGTCAATGGGAATCAGATACCTATCGGGGATTTGGAGACGTTAGAGACCTGTGGTGTGGCCGCAGCGGTGCTACGGATCCTGGGCAACCAGGCACTCCACCACATCATCAGAGGGCAGATGATGCTTGTGGAGAGTGTTTTGAGTGGGACCTACTATGGGTGGGCCCAGATGATGTTGTCATCATTGAAATGATAGTTGTCGCTATGCAAGTGGAAAGTAAACCATGACTATGCATATGGTACAGTTTTGTGCTCATTCTTCTTTGAGAAGATCCCGACACCTCGACCTTGCATACAGCTCCAAGATGGGGGCCCGAGAGAGCCTAGGATGCGCCGGTGGGGGTGACTACTGTGCAAAGGAGGAGGTGGGGTGATTGGATGGGTGTTCCGACCCGAATTATTTTTTCATTCGGATCAGATGCCACTGTATATAGATGACTATCCCTATAGTGGGATGAGTTATTGTGTGGACCCGGATCTACCACTACCGTCTGGTCAAATATGGGGGCCTGATGGTAAGTGACAAATTGCTAAACTTTTATGTGCATGTAAATTTCTAGAATATTGTATGTGGTACTGATTCTTTCACTTTTGGTATGCAGATACAGCACCGGTAAAACCGACCAGGTATATGGAACGACCTGTAGTATCAGGGACCACAGGACCTAATGGATCGAGAGCGCCACAAAATGAGGATGCAGTAACCCTCCTAGAGGACGTCCATCGTAGATGTGAGAGGCTTCTGACCGGTGTTTCAGAGCGCGGTTGGCAAGACTTGGATGGCTAGTACATAGAGCCATGTATTGGTCTACCCTCGGAGTGGTGAGGGGTCATGCAGTGCATGGCGATGACGAAACAGGGTATGTGTGATCTACGAGTTGCAGGAGCAGAGCCATTGGCTCGGGATCCTCCAGATAGTGATTAGGTGTAAGGGCAAGTGGTGCCCCATATTTTGAGTTCTGTAACATGCTATGGGCATGTCATATGTATCAGAGTGGATGGACTCTAAAACATTTTATACGACCCATATTATGGATATGCATCATTTTGATATTTTAATTTTATTGTCTTCTATTAAATGTGTGTGCTAAATTCCAATCTAGAATATGGTTTGCAATGCTATCTACATAGTGATTTTTTTCTCTAGGTACATGACTGAATGTAATGACTTCAAATTTATGCATCAAAAGCTTCACTCGTAAATATCTTCTAAAAAGGATAGGATTATGCACACGATAGACACCATTCAATTGCATGACAAGAAGCAGGGAATCTAAACGAATGTGAAGGTGGAGGATGCAATTTAAAAGGGCATCGGCTAATAAACCTCTCACTGCATCATATTCGACCTGATTATTGGTAGCAGTACCAACGCATACACCGTTCGAGAGAACAAGTGAATGCAAAGGGGGTAAAAATGGCCCAACCTGCCGAGGCTAGATTCCGAGAGTAGCGACTTGCACCATCAACAAAACCGATATAAGGTGTGGACAGAAGGTCCATCTGAAAGGTGCTACAAGAAAATAAATGGGAGGATGATGAACAATGTTGGCAACCTGAGTGCAAAGTAGAAATCGAATGCACTCCGCGGGAGAGAGTGGTTTGGGTAGGATGTCTACTACTCACACGCCGACGGTAAGGTGGAGTGTGGGAGCTACCGGAGGTGTAGCTTGTGCTTAGGCCGTGAAAGTCGCCATAGGCACGGAGGGTGCCACCCCGCTTATGGGCAAGAAAGAGTAAGTCAGGGGTGGACATGGCTTCCATGATGTCATCATCACAATAGAAGATGGAGTGACTGGAGGAAGGGAGACCACATGACGCGGCAAAGCTACCTGACTCATCATCATGAGAAGAAAGGTTCACATGCACATCATCATGGGGGATGGCGTAAGAACAAGCAGATAAGGGATCTACTAATGTTGAGCCTAGGGTGATCGTTGAAGGGAGTTCAAGCGAAACAACAGGGGAAGATTCAGAGGGAGCTTTGGCCGAGGGTCTCATGGATGATGATAGGTAGAGGATGGTGGCCGCAGGCTCCGTCATCTCGACATCAGGAGGGGGAATGTCAATAGGAACGGGTAAATCCTCAGTCTTGCCTGCAGCATACTATGCAAGTATGGGAGAGGCAGATTGGTTATGTTCAATCTCGTACTCCCAAATTACCTCTAAAGAGGCGCAGTAATGCGTAAGGCGGGGAAAATGGTGGGAATAATGGCCATGGAGAGCACACAAATCACAAGGTTGTTTGGTATGAATATTTTTAGGATTCTTGGCTGCAGTCAAGGAAGAAAAAGAGGCTTCAGGGACCGTAGACTCAGGGAACACAACTTTAACCATGGGCTTGATACGGGGCAGTTTAGGACAGTTATGGGTGGCATGGCCAACGACATCACACAAAGCATAGGGCTTTGTGGGCAGGGGAGGTGTAGGGTCTGTCGAGGCAGCCTTGTCCTTGGAGGCCCTCTTGCGAGCTTTGCCCTTCTTACCTGAAGCGGTCGCAACAGGAGGTGGTTCCTGTTGAGGTGGTTGAGGAACTATTGCAATGGGAGAAGCCATGGGGACCAGTTGAACCAAGGTCAAAGCAAGATGAGGTTTGGGCTGACTAGGCAAGGTAGCGACTGAAGGATAAAGGTACCAAATGGGAATCCCAAGGGTCAGGTTAGGAAGAGAGAGGGTGGCCATGACAGGTGCCGTATAAACTCCTAGTGGGGGAGCTAGGAACGGTATCTGACTGGAGGGGTAGTGGCCAGGCGGGATGGCTCCTAAATGGTTAAGGCCTGGAGGAACCGTTCCAGGAGGGTAGAGAGGCTCATGGATACCAGATGAAGGGCCAGGAGGAGGAGGTCCAGAAGGCTAAATCAAAGGGCTAGGAGTAGGCTGCGGAGGGAAAGTAAGTTGTTGAATAACCGAGGCGGGCCACTTGAGAGCAGCCTGAGACCATTGCATCATGCAAAAATTCGATGAGCATGGATCAGAGATAGGAGGAGGAAGACCAGGGAAAGTACCAAGCAATGAGAAATCTTTGCAGACTCCGGGTGAGACACTGGTTAAAGGATCGACGGTTTGCTTGTTGGCCACCAAAGAGATGGTGGACTCAGGGGAGGTTTGAGACTTCGGTTTGTAATATGTCAACTGGTCAATGGTGACTATATTTTCGTTATGAGGGAAGGACATCTTACGGTCGACCGTGGAAGGGACAGCAAACATCACGTAAGTGTAGCTACGACCCAATAGAATGTTGTAATCTAAAGGGGCATATATTACTTCTACGTCAATGCAAACAGTCTTTCCCGCAAGAGTAATAGGGAAATTGCTTCCAAACCGAAGCGAACATCACACAGGTGGATTCCCCTCATCAATAATTTACTGGGAAACATTGGCATTCCGGATCTTGACTGGGATTTGGAAGGCGATGAAAGCAGGGAGAGGAGGATGTTCTAACCGGTCAACATCAAAGACAATCATTCGATTTTCGGAAGGATCTACAGCACCCATGGAAAATATTAGAGCTTTTCACTGTGAAGGGCACGACTAGAGGAGTTCCAGCGTTGAAATAGTAGTAGGAGATTGTGCCAAATCATCTACTATACTATACAAATGGGCAGCTTTTCCAGAAGCAGCATTTTGGCAGAGTGGTCCCTTAGGGATCTTGGTATGAACCTCTGCCTTAGGCTGAAGAATATGCAAGGGACCATTAGGTGTCGAAAGAGGCTTTGTAGAGACCGAAGGAGGCAGCATGAGCACAGACGTAGCAGGAGGCTTGTTTTACTGATGAGACTGAGTCTGAATATTGATGTCTACAATTAGAAGTTGATCAGAGTTCATCATGAGAATCTGGTAATCGGAGGTACCAAATGGAAGAGGTTGAGTGGCCACTTCACCTTCAGGTGGTTGGGTAGCCACAAATCCTTGCTAAGGGAAAGGATCAATAAGCATAGCGGGTTGACTAGGTGCAGCACTGGGAGGGACAAAAGGGGAGGCTTGCTATCCTCGCAATGTTTCTTGAGACTCCCAAAGCTGCCGCATCTGTGGTAAACCAGGGAAATCATGTGTGTAATGACCATAAACACCACAACAAGAATAAGGGTTGTTCATGCGAACAGTCCTCTCCTGCTTGGGCTGAGTGCCCTGTTGCTGGCTAGTAATGTTAGGAGCATTATTTTGAGGATTAGGTTCAGGATTACCAGGAGAAGACTGATTTTGAGTGCCTTTCCTCTTCTTTTTGGAGGGAGGAGGATTAGTCACGCCCTGTTGTGCATACACCTGCCCCTGAGGGGGCGGTGGCTGCTGTTGTGGGGGTTGAGAAGGAAAGGGAGGAGGTGGTGCTAATGCTAGAGGAGTTGGAGCACCAGGCTGTGGATACAGATAATAAGGAGGTTGGGTAACAGTGTGGTAAACAGGAGGTTGGAAGAAAATAGGAGGCATGTCGTATCTTGGATACGTGCTACCGGGAGGGGGAAAAGTGCAGGAGGTTTTGCCCCCCCCCTTAGGAAAGCCATAGCCCATGGGAAGTTGAGCGTATGGATTAGAGAGAGCTCCAATGATACCATTGGCAACGTGAGATGCCCCAGGTGCATTGGCACCACCGGTTCTGGGAAGATCAACTAGAACAGTATAAACATAACCTGACTGAGCATAGATCAAGTCATATTTTAACGCAATTTGGAGATCGGCTTCTTCGGTTTGAGGAAGTGCGATGCGATATCTTTCCCGATAAGTGGCAAAAGAGATCTAAGGAACCAGTCCATGTAGACACGGTCTTCGAAGGGAGGGGCTCAACATAGGATCTTTCTTCTCTGCCATTCCTGGACATGGTCGGATAGGTGGGTCGTAGACGATTGATGGAAAGAATTCAAGAGTTCAGTACCAGTGTCATAACGAAGGGGAAGCTGGAAGTAAGACAAAAAATCCCAGGCAATAGTCGCAAAGGTGGTATGAGAGGAAGGGGCCTGATCAACATACCACTTAGAAGCTTCACCTATAAGCATACACTGGAACAACCGAAGATGGACAGATTCATCGGTAATGGAGTTAGACGAACACCACATGTGGAAATATCGAACATGATTTGTAGGATCTTCTCTAGCAAGGCCTTCAAATTTTGGGATGTTGGAAGGGAGCTTCGTCAGCATATTAGGACAACTAGCATCATCGTGTATAGGGTCATTTATCAACTGGTCAAAATCGGGAAGGCTGAGGTCTGCTATGAAGGGGAGCAAGGGCACAGCCGGGGTAGTGTCCATTGTGGTCCCACTAGTGGTATTCCTAGCATGAGGTCCAGGGTTACCACCAGCATTAGGTCCTACAGCAAACATTGTGAAGGTGACAGGGGGAGAACCGAAGGTGGAACGAGAAGGATAACCCAATGAACCAGAAGAAGAGTCAGAGTGTGGACTCGTGGAGGACTAACTCAAATCCTACGCGGAGGAGTAAGTCTTCTTACCGAAAACTAAGGATGAAGGCCAAGAAGCCTCCAGGATAAACACCTTGGTGGTGCAATGATGATGACACAAACATGGTACAAAGGAAAAACAGACCGACAAGGGCAGGTAGGTGCAGGATCAACTGATTACAATGTTGAAACAAGGGCAGAGAGGTGTAGGATCAATTGATTTCAATGTTTTAGAGTCTTTGATTGGCGGTGTTAACCAAGCCCTTTTTCTCTTAGGGTGTGTGTGCAAAGTGTGTAAATTTTAATTTTTAAACCCAAATGTTTGTAGAGAAAAAGAAAAAGTGTGTTGTGTAACTGAAAATAAACCTGCAGATAACAGTATATGAAACTGAAATAACAGTAAATAAACAGATAATAATGCAATAGTCTAAACCCAAGGAGGCGGGCCTCTCAACAAGTAGTCTGTAGGTGGGAAAAAAACTAGTCAAAACACACCAAAATAGCCAATAGATCTAAGGTCGGGAGGGACATGGATCTAAACATCAAAATCTATTGGATAGTGGTGCAGAAAACAGCAACAAATTAGAGGAAAAATTGTTGTAAATGAGGTGGTGAAAGGCTATCTTCTGGAGGGAAATGGAGTGAACCCTAGATGAAAACCCAAAAAACTATAAATGCGGTCATTTGGATGGATAACAAGCCGATCTGAAGCGAATATGAAAGCAAGGTATCAAATCTGAAAAAAGGCTGAACGCTCTGAAAATTTCAGACAACCTGCAGCAGCTAAAACTCTTCCACAAAGTGTGGAGGGTACTGAAGCCCTAGGGGGCTAGGTTCCCATTTAGTTGGGTAAAACAGAACAAGTACAGGTCCAAAATGGGTAGAGACGGAGGTCAGAAAACCCTAAACAGAGGCCCAGACAAACCCAGAAAACTTTTAGAAAAACTCCCGCAAAAAATCCAGGTCGCAGTTTCTAACTTGTTTTCAGAAAAGGTTGCAGTTTTTGGGCTGAAAAGTACGTCCTAAGGCTCCAAATTGCAGGTTTTGGGCCAAAAAGTGTGACCTGCACTTCCGGCACTCTCGGCGGCAGATTTTAGAAAAAGTGTCATCTCAGCTACAGCTGATGTCTGTCACCTGCGCAATAGGTCTTGTTAGTCATTAGTATTTTTCACATGTTAGTGATGACTATATCCATAGCTGAGTTTTCTAGAAGCTGATTTCCTTATGTCAATTTGTCATCTAGAAAACCCTCATAAAAAAAAATTCACCCTCTTACTTTTCAGTCTGCCCATGTCAAAGTTAAAACCCATTATCACCATCTTTCTAGCTTCAGCCCTACTGGTCTGCCCATCAGCTCTAAAAAGGCAAATCCAAGTCTTTTTCAAAAGCATCCCCTAAGTTAGGAAGTGGCGCTTTAAGGAATTTTACCTTTGGCAAACATCAAAAAGCCAAAAACCTCCATCTGACACAGAACATTCATGACAGACCTCCCATTCTGCAAATCAAGTTGATCACAGCCCTAAGTCGCACCACTTACACACCCCTAGGTCTCAGCACTGCATAAACCACAGCCTCAAGCTGATTATTAGGTGTTTCATAGTGTTTTATGGTTTCTACGAAGAAAGGAAATATAATTTCATCTTAGGAGAAAATTCTTGAATCTACATTTAGAAGAATAGCTACTTCTCAATGTAAACATGAGCCTGAGATATATCTGCAAACAGAGAGTGACTCATCAAGACCTTGCAGCTTCCTTTCAGCATGAAAATCACAGTAAGAGAAAGACACCACTGTCACAGCAAACTGGTAATTTTTCATGGCCAAGAACCTCCTCCATTTACAAGCAGAGTGTTAGGGCGCCTCCTTCATCTACAAGCAGAGGGCGCTGGCCAATATTGACTTTAAGGATTGCAAAAGCCCAGGTTTGCTTTTTACTGAACAGTGAAACAGTGACTCTAGGTTTTTCTGAGTGTGAGTGATGATCATAATAGGGCTAGGGTCTGAAGTGCGCAAATTAAATGGAAAACAGAGTGTTGGTCTTGTAAAGGAAGTCATTTGAAGTTTTCAAATCATATGAATTGTTAAAACCTTAGAGAGACATATCATTAGTGAAAACAACTCTAATCATAAGCAGCCTGCTGTTTCAACGAGACCAAATTGAAGAAATGTTGACAAATCATGTCATTACCCAGGCAAAAGAAAAGGTGGTTGTTTTTCAAAAGGGTGCTAACCTCCATAGTCACAGAGATTATCTTTTAAATAATCTGTCATAAGTTGACCAAGGCAAATGGTGACATTTCAGTTCCCCTCAGCAAAGAGCAGTACAGTGAGACAGTGACACCTTGACTAGGGTTTTCCTGAAGCACAGTAGTGATTGCAGGCAGAGGTAAAAGTATTAATGTTTTCAAGTTTGTTTGCTTATCATCATATCCAAGAAAAACCCTTGTCAGGCAGGCTTATCAAACAAACTTCAGATACTTTGCCAAGTGAAGGGCCTCCTTCATTCATGAGCAGATGGCCAAGGCATTGACTATTTTTAAAAACTGATTGGTCAAAAGATGCAGTGGAAAGAGACAAAGAAGGAAAGCAAAATTCATTACACAGGTAACAAATGGTGTTTATGTTTCAAAATGTATTGGTTTTCCTACTCATAGGGAAATGTCTTTCAAACTATACATCATGGTGGACAGGAGACAATTTGAATATATATGCCACTGATACAAAAAGGGGCAGTTTCCTTAAGGGGAAAGGGTCAAACAACACCTCACTGTCACATCCCAAGAATTCTAAAAGAGTTCCTTTCAAATAAACAGAGATATTATATAATGTGTTTTGAGCAGAGGAATGTAGTGAAAAGTGCCCTTCTTAAAAGACCATGGCAAACTATGAAAAACTGCAGCAAGTTTGACACCTACAATGGAAGAAAAGGCTGATGAAGCACCTACAAGAAATAAAGTATTTTGAAAAGAGGCACTTTTCCTAAATCAAAGAGCCATGACTAAATCCAAAGAAGGCCAGCAAATTTGAGTAACTTCAGTAAGAAAGAAGTTGAGAAAGCAATCGGAGACAGAAGCTGTCAAAGCAAGGGATTAACAAAGTGGCAGTTAAGTTTTTCTCCAACAGGAAAGGCACTCCAAATAGGTTTACAAAAATGCAGAAAGATGTTAATACCTACAGTGGGGAAGAAGTTGAAGAAGCTTTTGGAGACAAAGACTGTCAAAGCATGTTGGCAATACAAACCCTATCCTTTCAAAAACAAATCAGTCTTCAAGTTTTTTAAATAGTTTTGAAGAGGGGTTACTTTACACAATCAATATCACCAGCATTATTAACACAGTGGCAGAGATGGTCTGAAGGTCATTAGGTTATTTTTCAAATTTAAAATTGCTTTGTTAAATGGTCACCAGGGAGATAAAGCCAAACGGGAATTATCATTCAGAACCATGTGTATAAGTGAAACAGAGTTTTTTGACCCTTCAAGCTATATTTGCTGTTTGTAAAAAGGTTCATTCGTGTTGGCACGGTTCAAGAAACATAAAAATCTCCACTGCCTGCATCGCTACCGAGTCCAAGTTACAAATGCGCCAAAAGGTTGTGTTAAAGAAGGTCAAAAAGCTTCGAAAACTTTGCAAGGGCCAACCATAAGTTTCTTTTTTTTGCATTTCAAATCAATGATAAAGGTGACCGTTGAGAAATGACATAAGAGTAAATTCGAGGAATAAATTTTCATTTTCAAATCACAAGGGAGTTTTCCTCTGATGTTCTCAGCACCAAACGAAGAAGACTGGAACGATTTTGAGCATTTTGCACACAGTGTTTAGGTTTAAACACCGCGCGACGCGCCTAGAAAACTGCGCAACGCGCCTGCAAGAAAATTTGCACGGGTGGTAGACTGTCGTGTGACGCGCCTGTACGCATGCGCGACGCGCCTGTACACGGCGCCCGACCCCGACCCAACAGGCCGCCCGGATAGTTTGTTGCGCGACGTTCTTTCTCTACAGAGTGTCGCGCAGGCTTAAAACCTCCAGTGCACCTCCAGTTCATACGCCAAGCTACTCCAACTCTCCACAAGGGATTTTCATCAAGTTTGAAGGTATTCTTATATGCTCTCCCCCTCGGTTTCAAAAATTGCTAAGTGTTGTGAGGGTTCTAAAAACTACAGTTCAAGATTGTAAAAAACTAGCTAGTGATGCAGTGCTGAGGTTAGAAGCAAAAACCAAAGGTTTGAATTGAGCACTATCACGAGTAACCATTGCAATTTGCCATAAAACTTGAGAGAGAACAAGGTCAAAATCTGTTAGTTGTGTGTATTGTTTAAAGCAAAGAGGAAAAATGAGGAGTTTCTGAAGGTGAAAATAGTATGTATTATTAAAACTGAATTTAAGGAAAGGTGGAGCATAAGAACAGTTTTTGTTGAAAAGAAATTAATGGTTGACCACGTACTTAATGTGACTGTTGCAAGGCCTTGACTGCCACCTTAAAGAAACCTCTCAATTTGTGTCACCTTGTTCCTTATTAGTAAGTCTGGTTGTATGCTCACACTGGGGAATTACTTTGTATGTGTATGATTCTCTTTGATGAAGTGACATACCTATAGAAGACAGTGAAGTGTAATCAGAAAAAAGGGTTGTTGTCAAAGAGTAGTTTATAGGTTGAAAGCTACAGGGGAAAGTTGCTCACACTTCTCACAAAAAGACAGTGTTCACTGTGTTTGTTGCTTGACTGTATTTTGTTTTCCAAGCTTATTGATAAGTTGATATCCATACAGAGTAAAGGTTTTTCTAACAAAGCCAAAGGTATTACATTGTTAAGAGGTCTTGTTTATTTTGCAAAGTGAAGACTCTTACAGGCCTTGTTGAACTTTTGAAGCATTTTCCAAAACTTTGTCACCTGGGCACATAAAACTATGACATTGACTATCTGATCATACTAAATGGTTGATTGCACCATAGGCAAGTTTGTTGAATGTTTGACACCTTAGACAGGGCAGGTTTTTAATGATTGCAAAGTCTACCATGGGCAAAGATTAAGATGTATTGAGTGACCTCTAAACTTCACAAGAACAAGGCGATTTCTTGACACTTTGCACAGGGAATTTACCTAACAGTTTGTCTCCTTTTCACTGTATGGTATCATATTGAAAATTCTGTTGGTAGAGATACATTCCAGGTGGAAGGCTACTTATTTAAAGAGAGAAGAGGTTGTGTATTATAAGGAAAGTCGTTGCAACCATCCAAATCAAATTGTTTCTCTGTCAAAGCAGTACATTGACATAGTTTGGATCCAAAAGGGCAGTTTACACACAGTGAGGCAGTTTGTTTCTTCCAAAGCATATTTAGGTCAAAATGCCTCCAAGGCAAGACAGCAGGAGCGGTCCGCATAAAAGATATGAGCCAATCTCTACAGAAGAGGTTAATGCTCATCCATCTGTCCTTTTCAACTTCCATGAAGTAGGTTGCCTATATTTCTGCCAGAAGATACAGGAAGTCAAAAGTTTTTCGCCATTAACACACCTTTGCGCCCTGAGGTTCCAGAACAAGCATTTCAGGGTAGCGGACCTTGATTTCAAGTTTTCTCCAAGATCAGTGTCCAAGGCCACCAAGATTCCATATCATGGCGACAAATGGTTCAAACAGGCCCATCTTGACTTAGAAGATTACAAGCCTTTCATCAAGCCTGAGCATAGGGATGCTTTCACTGCTATTTTCCCTTTTTCATATCTTCTTGACAGCTATGCTCCTCTTATGAAAGTCATAATGAAATATTTTACTTGTGAAGGGAGGTTTGATCGAGTTTATGCATACCATGTCTGCCTGTTGATGCATTTCACTAGAAACAGGCAACTAAATCTCCCTTACTTTTTATTCAAGAGCATCGAGAAGATGGCATCTACTGTCCAGAAGAAGGCCCCACCTCTGCAAATACCTTCCTTTTTCCATCATTCTTTAATCAAAATTATCATCCTACACCAGTTAGAGAAAAAAGAGGTTCCATGGGATGTATTCATCAGTCATCCAGATTTCTCTATTGTTCCTCCCGTCCATATATCTCCCACTCAGCCTGTTCATCGCCCTATACCTTTGTCCAGCAGGCCTACTCCTAGAAGGCTCAAAGTTACCACTGAACAGTCAAGACAGCAGGAAAAAGGAAAAGGGAGTGGCCAGCAAAAAGAGGAAAGAGATGAACAGCAGCAAGGGGAAAGGGATGAACAACAGCAAACAGAAAATGAAGAACAGCAGCAAGACAGTGGTGAAGGCCAGCAGCGAAAAGAAGAAGAAGAACAACAGCTTGATACTGAAGGACAGGAACAGCAGCTTGGGCAGGAAATTGAGCCACATCTTGAGCCACAAAATGAGCAGAAAATCCAAGCACAGCAGCAGCTTGATTTTGGTGAAAAAGGGCAGCAAGTTGAAACACAAATTGAACATGGCATTGAAGCAGAACAACAAATTGAGGTTGGAGAACAAGGGCAGCAAAGTGAACAGCAAGAGGAAGACATCCAGCAGCCTCAAGGAGATCAGCAGTCTCAAGAAGATGTCAAGGGTAAATCAGTTGTGTCTCCTCCTCCCAAAAGAACAAAACCTAGCACAGCAAGCAAGAAAGGGCCTAAGGCTGCCACTCCAAAAATGACAAAGGTTGTTCCTAGCAAAAGAAAATCACCCAAAAGGACACCTACTAGCATGCCAAGGAGGAAAAGTGCAAGATTGGCCTTCAAAGGGAAAAGCAAGGTTGGAGAGAGTACAAAGCATGGAGATGCATTAGCTTTCATCCCAATTCAAAGCGATGACAGTGATAATGAGGCCTGCCTTCTTGAAAACCTCCTAATCCATAAAGAGGGGCAAATTGAGGCATTAGAGGAGGATCTTCAACGGGCAAGGAAATTTAACCACTTCTTGGAGATCGAAAAAAAACAAATGAATGTTCACAGAGCTGTTCATGAAGCACGAGCTATCAAATATAAGAATGAGGCAGCTAGGGCGCAAGAAAGGATACAAGAACTCATTGGTGAGTTTGATGAGGAATAAGATGAAGACCAGCCTAGGAGGAAGAGACCTAGGACCATAGGGCTTAAAAGAGCCTTGGAAAAGCAGAAAGAAGAAGAACAAGCCCATCTCCAAGCCTTTCCTCTCACTACACTCCTTGAGCAAGAAATTGAAGAAAACAAAGAGGCATGGCTTGAAAGAGCCAACAAACACTTGGAGATGAAACTTGAAAGAGAAAACAGAGATCTAGAGCTAGAAAGGAAGAGGACACATCACTTTCAAAAGTTGAATCAGTTTGCCCGGCGCAAACTAAAGGCAGTCCAAGAGAAATTGAAAAAGGCAAAGGGGAAGCGCCCGGCACGGAAAGAGGAGAAAAGAACATCAGCTCTTGACATTTTGGCCTCAGCTTCGGAGCATGTTGCTAGGGACCCCTGAGGGTCATGCATGCCAATTTTGGGCCCATTTCGACTACTTTTTGTTTTTTGGCATTTTTTGGGTTTTTGGTCGAAAACTCATAATTTCGCCATTTCAGTTTGAGGATTTGTAAAGGGAGGAGGATGATACCAGTTGATGCCATAATTCTATGAGCAGGTCCTCAACGATTTTCATAGCATTTGGAGATCATTCGCCCCCTCAAAACGATGAAAAATGCTCACCTTTTGCACATTCTACCCGTCATATCAGCAGTCTGCTATTTCCTGGATTTTTACACATAGGTGTAGTTTTGGAGGAATTCCAGGCATCAGATTGAGGTGATTTCAGTTGCGCCAGAAATTAGACACAGAAATATTTCCAACGAGCTATCATGAGCTTCGTTTCGACACCGGGAAGGCTGCCAATTGTTTCCAGCAAGACAGGGGACCTTTTTCTGATATAAATTTGAAGTATTTTTGTAATTTTTTAACCTCAAAAATCTGCTTTTCCCAAATGTGCGTTTAGCTATTTTTACACTTGGGAAATAATGTAAAGTCAATATAATTCCCATTTTTAGCAGTTTTTTAGATATTTTATGGGATATTTTGTGCCTTGGGCTTTGCAAATCCTCAAGGACAAGTTTAGATATTTTGATTAGGCCAATGGGATAGCTAGTTGCACCATGAGGTTTTCCTCACTTGAGCCTATTTATTCCACAAGGCTTCATTGTAAAACAAGGCTGAACTTGAGAGAAGAAGTAATATATTGGTCATATGAGCTTTGAAGAACATACTTGTGTTATGATTTTGGACTGCCTCTTGGATGCTTTTGATGAATGATGAAGGGTTGTTGATGGATTCCATGACATGGTAGAATGGTATAGTGTTTCTTGCTTTGTTTTTTTCTTCTAGTTCTCATTCATGATACATGCTTCTTGCTGCTATAGATCAGTAGAGATTAAGTTTGAGATATGCCCATGGAGGCACCTCAAATTTCCTGAATCTTTATAGCTTTGTGTTTTTCTTCTTCCTTAGTTATACTAAAGAATTCTTAACTGCTCTTTAGTAACTTAAGGATATTGTTGCTAGTTTTATTTATAAGTTCTATGCATATTGAATAGGATGTATGGTGTTCCCTGCTTACCTATGATTTTCCATAGTTCTGTGCTATAGGGTAAACTGCTTGGGTGGTTGGTTTTCGTATATCCCTCTCAGGGCTTTCCGGTGCCTGAGGCAGACAGTCAGATTAGCTATGCTGTTCACAAAGATGGTATGAGCATGTTCATATTAGCTTGAAATAACTTGAAGAAATACAATAGAGAATTACCTCTTTGACAACTTTAGAATCCTTTGGAGAGCGCTACGCAGCAAAGCAAGAGTCCTTCTTCACCGGCTCCAAATCTGAATCCTGCAATCAGTCAAAGCACTCGCGTAACTTCTAATATAACAAGTATTCTATCAATTAAATCAATAATAAACATCTAGATTATACACATCTGAGCCATTCATATCATACTAAACAAATATTGAAATAACAATATAACATTTAAGCATCGAATGGACAAAACGAACATAGTTCTATTGATTTTGAAAGAAGGAGGATTACAACCATCGGTTGTACCAAGCCCTCCTCAGTCTCCCAATCTCTCTTCTCTATCAAGTGAAGAATTCCAAGCCAACAAGCTCTCTAGGAGCCTCTTTGACTCTTGGCCTTCACAATGTCACACTATTCTCTATTCCACAAGTATGTAAGAAATTTTGAGCAATCCTTCGACCTTCAATTAAGAGCCTTCAGCTCCTTCTTATAGGAGAGGGAGAAAGCCATTGTTGCCCTTCTCTTTCCACTAGTTTGGAATGGAAAGGGCTTAGATGTTTCCTTGATATCCATGCTTTTGCCTCTCTTGGAGTTCAGTCTTCTATGGCAATGACCAATAATGAACTGGTGCTTCTGCAGTTTCCTTTGTGCACTGACTCCTTCGTGAGGGAAAGTCGGAGATTCAAATCTTTCTCCGCGCTCTTTTCCCAATTCAAACTTAAAACACGGGTAACGCGACCATCCAGTGTAAACAGAGCGTTTCCCTAGCCACTAACACGGCCAATACATTTCTCTCCTGCGTTATAACGCTCTTGTTCTATTCTATATATGCGTTACCCTGGCAGAAATAGGTTTAATTTAGGTCTTTGTACTTCTTCCATATTTGTCTTCCCCTCTGAGCTGATGAGGAGGTATTTTGACCTGTAACAGATGCCCCTAAAGTGTGAGGTCAGAGACGAAGACGATGGCCGAAATACTTTATAATTTGTAGAGAGAGAGAGATTGAAAGACTGAGGAAAACCTGAAACAACAACATATGTCAGAAAATATAGTATTTGCCAAGAGTCGGGCATGTCCCATGCTCATTAGCTTTAAACAACATGATTTCTCTAGAATAGAGATATGAAGAATCTATCCACCAATAGGCACAATTTGGAAGTGTCTGTCATAACAGGATCAGGCTGAAGAAGTTGTCTCCATAAACAATATCGCAGCTTGGGGAAGGGAACACAACTTTAATGGTGTAGCCTTTTTCCCCAAGGTCTTGACCGCCGATTCACTTAAACTGAATATTTCTCAACATGTGAATGAGGGAGTTGTCGTCGAACATGTGAGAAATCTTCTGATTACCAGTCAATAATGAAAACTGTTAACAGACGCGAAGGTGGCCACCGATAATGATGATGGTCCCTAAGATGCCCAGTACAATCTAGCGAGTGTGAATAAAAGGAGTTGAAGTTGAACACTCATAGAATCATTCGACCAAGAGCCAATGATGAAGACCCTTGATCAAACACAAGACTACCTGCCACTGATGTCTGCAAGTATCTGGGTACTGATGTGTTTCTGGATCAACTTCCTAGATAAGGTGTTTAAGTCGATAGGAAGTGATCTGTTGAGAGGTAGGCACTGAGGCATCCTACATCAGTCAACACTAAACGGAAACCAACTGATTTTGTTTATGATTTGAGATAAGGAAGAGTGAATGGGAACGTCAGACGACAAATAATTTCTGGCATAATGAACGCTTTGGTTGATAACAGGAGCAGTAGATAGCGAGATCTGCTTGAACAATAGAAGGCACTCTAGCAGGGTACTAGGTAGCTGAAGCGTGTTGAACACCAAAGAGTGTGTTAGGATTTTACCGGTGCAGGGACACTGGGAAATGAAGGCTAATACTCATATATGGTAGGGTTCGGCTAACTGCGAAAGAGTTTTCTGGGAAGTGCCATGTTCAAGAATTTTGCTACCAAATCGACCTTTTTGAAAATGTAACAGAGGTAATATCCATCTTGTCCAAATTTTTCCCCGTCTGATTAAGTTTAACGAGTCCAGACGAGTAAACTCAGTGAATTTTTCATGTTTAGAGAGTCTGAAAAATGTCAGGAAAGACAACTTTGTGCCCCATCTGATTAGGTTTAACGAGTCCAGATGAGCAAACTCGGTGAATTTTTCATGTTTAGGGAGTCTGAAAAATGTCATAAAAGACAACTCTATGTCCTGTCTGATTAGGTTTAACGAGTCCAGACGAGAAAACTCGGTGAATTTTTCATGTTTAGGGAGTCTGAAAAATGTCATAAAAGACGGCTCCATTGGTGTACCTTTGTCATGTCTTGATAACCGGGCACGGAAAAGGGGTAATAGTAAGCCCGAAATAGTTCATTTTCCGTAAGTTAGTCCATCGAATCTAGAAAAGTGAGAAATCTATGTTCAATGGACGTCTACCTCATTTTGTTATGAGTACGAGGAGACGAAGTAAACTCAAAATTCTTTGTGAAATTTTAACGAGTCCAACAAAGAAAACTCGGTACCTCCGTGAAATTTTAACGAGTCACACGGAGAAAACGCGATTTACTTTTTCTGTTTAAAGAGCGTTGAAAAAGAGGAAAAGAATGGCTCCTTGTTCTTTGTCTCAGTAGTTTTACGAGTCTGACAAAGGTCACTCGGGATTTTTTCGGTTTTATGAGCAAGAAAAATATTCCTAAAAAGAATGCTCAGAGCTTCTTCATGGTTTTAACGAGTCTAAAGAAGAAAAATCTAGGTTTTTCGGATTAACGAGCAAGAAAAGACCAAAAAAGAACGCTCGATGCCAACTTCGTGTGAGTTTAACGAGTCCGAAGAAGAGAACTCGAGGTTTTTCGGATTAACGAGCAAGAAAAATACCATAAAAAGAACGCTCGATGCCAACTTCGTGTGAGTTTAAAGAGTCCGAAGAAGAGAACTCGAGGTTTTTCGGATTAACGAGCAAGAAAAATACCATAAAAAGAATGCTCGAAATTTCTTGATCTCTTTCTCGTCAATAGAAGGATCTATGTCAAGAATTTCATCATAAGACCAAGCAAAGACATCGCAGAATTCTTTAAACAGAGATGTGAAGGATGCAATTTCCTCAGGATTGCAGTCAGCTCCAATCTGAATATTTTCCACGATACCTGTCTTGACCGAGATATCGATGAGCAGTGTCTTGGAAAGATTACCCATGTTCCCTTCCGAATCGATAGTGTGGACAGTCGTATAAGAGGAGGGAACTATATCAGTTTTTATCGCCTCTGAATCAATCGTCGAAGCGCGATGGTGGAACTCTCCCCAAGGTCGTTCTTCTAATGACATGATCTCTCGAATAGCTTCGTCTGTAGGCCAAACTTCATTGAGGAGATCCTTAGAGAGAACTGTTATGGGAGAGAGGGTTGTACCTGTAGTTGAAACCATATCAGTGGAGGGTTCAGATGCGGCTTGGATGGCTTGGTAAGCCAACTCAACCGGCGAAAGTGGTATCTGATCTCCATAGGAATCAATTTCTGAAGGTGCCGGAAGGATCCATGGGTCGATAGAGCCATCCAAAGAGGTGGATATCATTGCAACCGTGTTTGGGATCTGAGGCGGCGGAAGAGGAAAACAACCCAGTAGGGAAGATGCCTTCAGAAGACCAGTACCAATACTGACGTAAGAGTCAGGGACACCTCCTATTAAGGGTACAGAGCTACTTGGTAAAGTGGAATAATCAGGGGTGTAGAAGGATAGCTGATCGACCGTGACTATTTTCCCATCCAATGGAAATAGGATGAGTCGGAAGACCGAAGACACGATGGCGGTCATAGCATAAGACCAACTGCGACCGAGCAATAGATTATAGTCGAGATGACGCTCTACAACTTCAACGTCCACATTTATCGTTTTCCCACCCAGAGTGACGGGAAAGCTAGCAAGGTATCCTTTGGGTAGGAACGTGTGGCCATCGAAATCTTTCAGGGAATTCGATGGCGGGGTTAGAGTAGGAGAACCTAAATTCAGCCAGCAAGCTTGTGACATAACGCAGGTCGAAGCACCTTCGTCTATGACAGTGCGATGGATGGGTCTCCCTTTCGACAAAACCTGCACCTGGAATGCGAGTTGATGCGAGAGGCGAGGTTTAGCCTTTTCCATATCAAAGACTGCTAGCATGGAATCCTGTGGATCTATTCCGCCAATGGCCGAAAGCAAGGCTTTCCTTTGTGCTGGACAGGTTTGTAATACGTCAAGTGCAGATATGGATGACGGTGCCTGCACCAAATCCTCTACAATATTGTAGTTTTGGGCTGCACGTGCAGAGGTATTATGATTCGTGCGTCGAAGTGTCCCTTTGGGGGGACGAATTACAAGTTCAGCAGTAGGCCGTTCGATATGCAAATCCTTAGGTGGCGGCGGATTGGAACTAGTTCCAGGTTCTTGAGCATCTATGGTAGGGGCTCCATAAAGCTTGGCGCGAGTTTGTAGGTCAATACTCTCGATGCCATAAATGGCAGATGGTCCTTCGCCGGAAGGATGCGAACCACCATTGCCCCGTTGATGGGGTTGTGGCGGGTTGTCAACCATATGTTGATGTTGCTGCTGTTGATTGGGGAAAGGATTGTGAAGAACGGCAGGTGTTCTCCCAAAATCCTTGTTAGCAATAAAATCAGTGCATTCCTGCAACCGAGGACATTTGTATGTCAAGTGGTCCTCCGCACAGATTTTACAAGGAAATCTCATGGGTTTATCTTTTCCTTTTTCATTAGCAGCATTTTTCTGATTAGAGTTATTCTGATTATTCGACTGCTCTTCCGAAGAAGATGTTTTCTTCTTATTCTTCCTATTTTTCCCGTTGGGTTTTTGTGAGGTTGGCACCGAATTTACCTCAGCGGAAGGGAGAGGAGTCGTTTGATGGGGGGCGGTGGCAGCCGAGGATGGCTGGGAGGTTTGCCCCCGAGACTGATTGGTGGCTACACCAGAGATCGCGCCAACGAGACCATCGGCATGAGCTCCGGTTTTCTTAGTAGCCGGAGGGTTCAGGTTACCAGGGGCATGGGGGAGCAGATCGTAAAGCGTGCCAGATTGTGAATAGATTAAATCCAGGTGCTGGGCACGACGAATACATTGATCTTCTGTCACTGCACCAGAAAGGCCAATGTCTTTAGAGATATGGGGTAAAAGAGACTTGCAAAACCAATTTCCCAAGAGGTGGTCCGGTATTGGCGCTTTGACAAGCCTCCTCCTACGTCTCCATTCATGAATATGGTCGGAGATGTGGGTGGCAGTGTCTGGGCGCAGTGATGTTAACAATTCTGTGCCGGTTTCCACTCTAATTGGTAGTTGAAATTTCTTTAAGAACTCTGTCGCTAAAGCGCCAAACATATTGATGGTGGCGCATGGTAATTCAATGTACCACTTGGCGGCATTGCCTGTAAGGGTGCGGGAGAACAGTCGAAGGCGGACACTATCATCTACCATGGAATTGGATATGGACCACAAATGGAAGGTAGTGATGTGTGCGGCCGGGTCATCTCCATGCTTCCCATCGAACTTCGGGATATCTGAAGGAATCTTATGCGGTATAGGAGGCCAAAGCGAGTTGTGATTGATGGGGTCGTTTTTCAGCTTATGGATGTCGGGTATGTCCAAAGCTGCCAAGAAAGGCAATTGTGGATTTGCCCCCGAGTCTAACCAAGGCAGTATGGGCTGACTATTTGGACCATAGGGTCCCCCCATCCACGTGTTACTAGAAGGGTAAGTGGGACTTTGATAAAAACCTCCCATAGGTGGAGGAGTAGGAACATACGGTTGCTGTCCATAGGGCATAGTGTATTGAGGGGAAAATGGTTGGTTGCCCCCAGCGTAAAAGTGCCCTCCCACTCCAGACGGAGGTTGGGGTTGGTTAGTCCAAATGGATGCAATAGAGTTTCCTGGAGGCATACTAGTATTTGCATAATTTGGCAATGGTATAGATCCTACGCCTATGTTTGAACCACTTAAGGGGATAGTATTTACAATGGGTTGTCCCATTTGTCCTAAGGATTGCATAGGAAGAGAAATATTCCCTGCTACCTGTGTACTGATAACAGTGCCCCCTGGTATAGTGGCCAGGGGGTTTGAACTCAACAGAGGGTTCCAACCGAAAGGGTTGCTAAAGGGCACCGAAGTAGTCGTGCTCGTGGGAGGAGCTACTGTGGTCCCCAACGTGGTCACGGTAGGAGTAGATGCCGAAGGGTTTGGTAAACTACTGACAGTTGTGTTGACCATAGGGTTGGGGGTAGGCATATGTTGACTACCGGGGTTACCCAGTAATGACATAGAACTGACCACCGGCGGGGAGGATGATGGCGAACAAGGAATGGTTGCCATTGGTATCGACCCTGTGGATACCGGTGGAGAAATAGATGTTGGTGTTGCCGCAGACATATCTTGGCGCGGTGGAATCTGGATTATCACTGGTCCTAACGGATCAGTGAGCAGAGGAATTTAATTAGGTACAACGCCTTTAGTGAAAGGGTCCTCCGGAAGTTCCGGCTGATAAGGGTCTATGTGATAATCAAGATTAGTCAGAGGAGACTTCTCTTCCGTAGAAGGCCCGGGTTCACTAAGGTTCAATCTTTCCTCTAGAGTGAGAGGAGGTAGACCTTGCTGTCGTCGAGACAGATGGCGTGGGTCAAGGGACGCCACGGTGGCCGGTTTAATTTTAACAAATTTTATTAAAATGTGATATATTATGAAGTCTCAAATGACAGTAACCACACACTTACTAAAAAGAAAAAGACTCTCTAAAATCAATCAGGAAGCAGCCAGAATAGGGTGCCCTGTCTGAGTACTACCATTCACTGGTGATGAAATCCAGTATCACAATAGCATATAGAGAGGGTTGGTCGAAAGTACAGTTACGGTCACTCTAGAGCTTCGCCCGAACCTCAGACGATAGGTGTAAGCACTTGCGTGAAGACGAGTACCCTCCTAAAGACCGAAGACAGAGTAGGTCCGTCTCTGCTTTGTATTCAGGACAAATTTCCGTCCTACTACCTTGTGTAAGTCCCCAAAGTATAACACCATGATTAGACACTCAAATCACACACTATCAGTTGGCTTGCTACATGTGCTATATAAGTGTAATACCCAGATCCGATCTAGTTTCGTTATCCCCGAGGGTAACCCCAATATATAACACACCCACGTGATGCAATGGCTATGGAAGCACACTCCCCTAAAGGCACCTGGCAAGTGTTGTCTACGAGCTCCGTAAAGGAACGTGTCCCAATAATGTGAGTGCAAAGCAGATTTCACTCGTTAATGACTCTAGTTTTCAATTTTTGAGATCTAAGCCACTTTCCAACCCAAGATCCTAGTTTTGAACTACTAATTGTGTGAGTTCAAAAAGATTTATTAGATTGATTTTATTATCGCTTTGTTTTTAGTGTACTTTGTTATTAGTCTTGCGGAGGGGAAATGAACGTATGAAGTATAGTGAGACTCTTGACTCAATAAACCATGAAAAACATGCTCTAAATATTAAATTCAATGAAAAATGTTTATACAAGGAGAGGTTTCTTTTTCAATCATCCATGCACCAACAGGTAACAATACTAAATTTGAATTTTTAAGACTCAATATTCACTTTTTAACAACAGAACCAAATCCTCTTTAATAAATCAATTGAAATTTAAAATAAAAATAAAAATTTCTTTAAAAATTGTTGCACATTAACTAAATAAGAGAAACAAATAATCAATGCCAGTTTAGCAGACAAGCATAGGGATTCGGTCTGTGAAAGGTACTAGTGGCCAAAAAACTCCACAGCTAAAACACAGTCACGGAAGTGGACAACAGGGTTTTGGGCTGGGTAACGCTCTGTCTGTGAGAAAATACAACGTTATAATGCACTGTATTTAAGCCTAGACTGCGTTATAATGCACTAGATATACTGCATAGGTCGCGTTAACCAGGGAAAAGCTCTTCAGTTGGCCAAACAGGCACAGGATTGAACTCTGCAAGCGTTTAAACGCATCGGGCATCAAAATGGTCATGGATACCGAATAGAGAGAAGAAATAAAGGGAAAATAGTCCTGAAACTATGGGGAGACTCCCCAAAGGGAGTCGCCACCCTGCTATAGGAAACCGTTTGGGTGGTTGGTTTTCGGGGTATCCTCTCGCTGTGGCTTTCTAAGGCCCGAGGCGAACAAATGATTAGTTGCAACAAGTCACACAAAGATGTGGCATGAGCATGTCTATATTAGCTTGAAAATAACTCAAGAAATACAATAGAGAATTACCTCTTTGACAACTTTAGAATCCTTCGTGAGAGCGCTTACGCAAAGAAAGTAAGAGTCCTTCCTCGCTGGCTCCAAATCTGAGATCTGCAATCAGTCAAAGCACCTGCGTAACTTCTAATATGAAAAGTATTCTATCAATTAAATCAACAATAAACATCTAGATTATACACATCTGAGCCATTCATATCATACTAAACAAATATTGAAATAACAATATAACATTAAGCATCGAATGGACAAAACGAACATAGTTCTATTGATTTTGAAAGAAGGAGGATTACAACCATCGGTTGTACCAATCCCTCCTCAGTCTCCCAATCTCTCTTCTCTATCAAGTGAAGAATTCCAAGCCAACAAGCTCTCTAGTAGCCTCTTTGACTCTTGGCCGTCGCAATGTCACACTATTCTCTATTCCACAAGTATGCGAGAACTTTTGAGCAATCCTTCGACCTTCAATTAAGAGCCTTAAGCTCCTTCTTATAGGAGAGGGAGAAAGCCATTGTTGCCCTTCTCTTTCCACTAGTTTGGAATGGAAAAGGCTTAGATGTTTCTTTGATCTCCATGTTTTTTCCTCTCTTGGAGTTCAGTCTTCTATGGCAATGACCAATAATGAAATGGTGCTTCTGCAGTTTCCTTTGTGCACTGACTCCTTCGTGAGGGAAAGTCGTAGATTCAAATCTTTCTCCGCGCTCTTTTCCCAATTCAAACTTAAAACACGGGTAACGCGACCATCAAGTGTAAACAGCGTTGCTCCTAGCCACTAACGCGGCCAATATATTTCTTTGCCCGCGTTATAACGTGTTGTTCTGCCTTCTATATATACTGTTCTGGGCAGTAAATATGTTTAATTTAGGTCTTTGTACTCTTCCATTTGTCTTCCCCTCTCGAGCCGATGAGGAGGTAGCTTGACTCAGAATATTCCTCGTCTCATGTACCATCTTCTTTGATCGATTAGCTTATCATCTGAATAACCAAGGAGGCCTAGTCCCGATCTAGCCCTTTACCCACATCTATGAATGCTTGCTTTTTCAAAGGGCCAATAACTTAGAGACTGTGTTTAGGCATTCTAATAGTATTTTGAGTTTTTAGTCCATCTTAAGTGTTTTCCCCAAAGTCTGATAGCCATTTCCCAAAGTTAGAGGGTCTTATACTTCTATGCATGGCTGGAATGTTTGTTTCAATGTGTTGATCAGTTTATAGTTACATGTTGCATGATTAAGGGTTTTTCTTTACCATGTTTATGTTATCTATCGAACCAGTGATGCTTGAAACTCTTTGTTATTCACAAACTTGATGTCCATTTACTCCATTTTTCCCAAAGATCCTTTCTACCTTGAATCAAATCAGCCCTACAGCAGCCTTGCATCATCATCTCATAGCTTCCTTGACCTTTTTGACCCATAGCCCAGTTGATCTAACTTCTTGTTACCCATTTTATATCTTTGATCAGTTTTATCCCTCACAAACTTAAAAATAAAAAAACCAAAAACATACTTCATAACTAGCCTAATATCAGAGCACCACAAGTAAACACACCGATATCTTTTATATATAATAGAGAGAGCCCTCTCTGAGTCCAAGAAGGCTAGGTCCTTGGGCTCCAAAGCTTGGTTTGATGTTACATCGTCATTTGGCTCACCAACTGCCAACCACTAGACCCTAACATAATGGCGGTCACGGCGGGACTCGAGTGATAAACAAAAAGCTTAGTTTCCCTATCTTTAGAGACTGTGAGATTACTTAGTCAGATGGGATCATCCTGACCACCCTAACATAATGGCGATCACGGTGGGACCTATTGAGTTCATGATGGTCTAGCAAACTTTTATAGACTCCTTAGTCCTTCAACTTTTAACTTAAACCATCAGCCTTTAGAATCATTTAGTGTGAACTCTCTGCTTCAACCATCTTAGCAAAGTGATGAATCATTTTTATAACACTCTTACATCTTAGGCTGCACATAAAACTCAGAAAAAACCCCAAAATACTCCCTTAGATTGGTTTTTGTCAATATTGGTGGTGGACCATACAAGTATACCTCAAAACAACTGACATTCCACCTGGCGATTCCACTAACCTCTAGTAGGCCTTACTATTTTACCAAACTCTAGGTTACTATCCGATAGACCTATCCCATCGCTCACTAACATAGCGGGAGATGGTGGAACACTGAGTACATGATAGACTAGCAAACTCTTATAGACTCTTTGGTCTTTTAGATACTTAAACAAGCAAGCAGTCCATAGACCCATTTAGAGTAAACTCTTTTTTTTCTCATCACCCTAGCGAAGTGTTGAAACAAGTCTAGGATACTTTAAACCATTGGCTACACATAAAAATCAGAAAATCCAAAAACATTCCCAGATTAGTTACTGGTGGTGGACCATAGCTATCTTCACAAAAACAACCCAGTTGCACCTGGCAACTCCACTAATCCATCCCTTTTATTTTTGACCACCCTTCACCTTAGTATAACTCTAGAGAGACCACCACTGTTCAAACCACTTCATCTCAGCCTACTAGTCCTCATCTTGTACATCATCCATTAGCTCCAGTCATGGCAGCCTGGTACGCACCTTTGGTGTTGCCACCGCCTTTGGCTCCTCTCCCAAATAAATATCAAGACAAAATCCCACACTTTACTGGAGAAGACACCACTACACCTCAACAGCATATAAGTAGGATGACTGATGCCTATGAATACCTAGAGGTACAAGATGAGACCGTCAGAATGAGAATATTCGCCCAAAGTCTTGGTGGTGAACCCAAAGCATGGTTCAAAAGCTTAACTCCAAACAGCATCCACGATATCCCAGAACTACATCAAGTCTTCAGAAATAGGTGGGAAATCCGAAGAAACCCCATTCAAATCCTGTCAGAATATAACAGCCTAAAACGGGAAAATGGGGAAAGTGTCCTAGCTTACTGCACTAGGTTCAACAGTGTATATAACTCCCTACCACCTCATTTCAAACCCCCACTTGGTTTATCCTTGGAAAAATTCCCCGAGGGTTTCGATCCAGACATGACATATCATCTGAGAGACAAGGATCCCCCTACCTTAGAGGAAATGAAACAAATAGCCATAAAAGCATATGCCAACTTCGCAGAAAAAAGAGCCAGGACTAGATCAGAAAGAAAGGTCACATATAAAGACGAGGTCTCCACTTCATCACCTTCCCTAGATCCTAGAATAGATGACTTAGTCAAAACCATGGCCAAAATGTGGGAAAGAATAAATGAAAGGGCTCCTGTTAGGGACAACTAGCCTAACCCTCCAAAAAGAAACCGAAACCAAAACTTTAGGAGGGAGCAGCCTCAAAACAGACCAAGAGAAAATGACCAACAAATCAGGCCACCATTCAATGAAAACTATGTGGAAGAGGATGACAGGGATACAGAAAATCTTGATGAAAGTCATTTAAATCTCGTAGGGTCTGATAATGAAAGCGAGGTGTACCTCACAGCGGAAGAACAAGAGTTATGTTCTCCTAATCAGGGTGAGACCAACTATGAAGATCTCGACGATCCTGCCATAGATTTTCAAAATGCCATAATAGAAGCTCATCGACAGTATAACCTTAGAAGCAGAAAAAACCAAAACCATTCCAAAAAGAGTAATCCTGACAGTACCAAAACCCTTGATAACATCCTAAACAAGACCATGGATAGTAACAAAATTGGGGCCAAAAAGATTGACCAAAACAAAGGTAAGGCCATTCAGACAAGTACCAGCTCAGATACTCCTAGTACCTCTACAGAAACCCCAGAGTTGGCTGTATCAAACAAAGTCCCAAGCCAAAGTCAACAAATTAAGAACATAGAAAAAGTTATGTCTGAGAAAGCTGAAACAAATATGCCTAAACTACATACTCTTTTTAGTTTCGAAGGGGAAATTTCCAAAATAAAAATTACCATACCCCTCATGGAGCTAATAACTGTGGATAGGTATAGATCTCAAATCTTCAAAATCCTCGACCTAGAGAGCAAGGCATATACCTTGAATCTAACTAACGAAAAACCCGAGCTCTTATTTGGCCCTAAAGTAGAAGGTGAATACCAAGAAGGATCTATCTCTCCTTTCTATATAAGCTTAAACATATGGGACAAGATATTACATAATGCCATGTTAAATTCTGGTGCTTCCCATAACCTCATGCCTAAAGCAGTCATGGAAAACCTGGGACTAGAAGTGACTCAACCTTACAAAAACCTGTATTCTTTCGACTCAAGCCAGGTCAAATGTTTAGGTCTAATAAAGAATCTGGATTTTTCCCTAACACAACTACCGGCGAAAAACTTAGTCATGGACGTAGTAGTGGCCGATATCCCGCCCAAGTATGGAATGCTATTATCAAGGGCATGGGCTGCCAAAATTCAAGGAAGTCTTCAAATGGATATGTCATTTTCTACTATCCCAGTTTTCAACCAAACTAGGAGATTATACCGAGAGACTCACATGAAATACATGGTTAGCAACAGAGATAGGCCAAACAATACTCCCATCTATTCCGTTCATTCCAATTTAGATTCTTTTATCTTATACAATGAAATTGATATAAACAAGCAGATAAAAGAAAATGAAGACATTTCCAAACCATTACTGAATGAAAAAATTGATGACCAAAGTCCCAAGAAACCTGAAAAACAGCTTAGTATCATGTATGAAAAGGAAACTCTGTGGAATATAAGCTTTGATGGTTCTTGTGGCAAAACGGGATCAGGGGCCGGCATCTGGATTCACAATACTAAAGAAGGTCATTCTTTTAGATTGGAATTCCAATGTACTAATAACATTGCGGAATATGAAGCCCTTCTCATTGGTCTACACATACTTAGGGACCTAGGCGCTAAGAGAGTATCAGCCCAAGGAGACTCAGAACTTGTAATCAGAAAAATCAAAGGTGAATATTCGGCAAAGAACCCAAGACTAAGAGAATATAGGAATGCAGCTTTGGATATCCTTAAAACCTTTGAGAAATATGAACTCAGCTATATCCCTAGGATTCAAAACAGCCTAGCAAATGAACTCGCCTTTGCTGCGAGTAATGGCCAAATTCCATGCCTAAGTGAACCATATAGTACTCAGGTCAAACATCGCCCTACAGTGCCAGATAATCTTGACCATTGGGAAATATTCCAAGATGATGATCAGATTGATGATTTCCTACAATCTAGGAATGAGTTTGAAATAACCAAAATAGACTCAGGAGACAAAGAAAGGAAACCCAGCCAAAGTCAAGACCAAGAACTAAATCCACCTCTGTGGACCAATCTAAACCTGGTAGACAATCCATATGAAAATGAAATAGGAGAGGATATTGACCAAAGGGAACTCGAAGTCTTACACTGTGAAAATGACACCATACCCAGAGGGCTCGCACCTTTAGAAGAATTATTTGATTTTAACGATGTGGCCAAAAAACCAAAGATGGAATCCACTGAGGATGACATAGAGGAATACAACATAGGAAGCCCAGGAGAGCCAAAAAACATTAAACTATCCAAAACCCTCCCACCTCACATAAAGCAAAAGTACGTCAACTTATTCAAAGAATTTAAAGATGTGTTTGCATGGGGGTACCAAGATTTGAAATCATATGACACCAGCATCATCCAACATAAAATTCCCCTCAAAGAAAACCAAAAGCCTTTCAAACAAAAGTTAAGAAGGATAAACCCAGTATTACTACCGTTGGTTGAAAAGGAAATTAAAAAGATGTATGATGCCGGGATAATCGTATCTCTCCGATACTCTGAGTGGGTCTCAAATCTAGTATCAGTTAGAAAAAAGACTGGTGAAATCAGACTCTGTATAGATTTCTGAAACCTGAATAGGGCATGTCTGAAAGATAACTATCCTCTGCCCAAAATGGACCACATACTTCAGAAGGTAGTTGGCGCTAAAAGAATCTCATTTCTTGATGGTTTTTCTGGTTATAACCAAGTGTTGGTTTATCCTACCGATCAACATAAGACAGCTTTCACCACCCCTTGGGGCACTTTTATGTACGTTAAAATGCCTTTTGGACTGATGAATGCTGGCACCACATTTCAAAGAGCCATGGACATAGCCTTCTAAGAAGACATAGGTGTTTTCATAGTCATATATCTTGACGATATAACAGTATATTCTAAATCAGATGAAGAACACCTAGCACACTTAAGAAAATTTTTCAACAAATGCAGAAAGTATGGTTTATCCCTAAACCCCAAGAAAACACTTTTCGGTCTAGAGGAAGGAAAACTCCTAGGTCACATTATTTCGGAAGAAGGAATTAAAATAGACCCCCAGAGAATCGAAGGTATCTTACAGATAAGTCACCCCAGAAACATAAAAGAGTTACAGTCCTTTATCGGAAAGATAAATATCTTAAGAAGATTCATCCCAAACCTTGCTGAACTCTTGAAAGATATCACAAATATGTTAAGAAAGGAGGTCGGGGTTAAATGGACTATAGAAGCCAAAAAATCTTTTGAACTAATTAAAAGGGCCTTAACTGAAACCCCAGTATTGATAAGCCCCGACTTCACCAAAGATTTTTACATTTTTTCATTTGCCTCAGAACACACAATAGCTGCGGTATTGTTGCAAAAAAATGGAGCTGGGCAAGAGCAACCCATTGCCTTTTTTAGCAAATCCCTGAGAGATGCTCCCTTGAAATATAACATCATGGAAAAATAGGCATTCGCATTGGTAAAAGCACTGAAAGATTTCCGAGTTTACATCTTGCATTCTCATGTCATAGCTTTTGTCCCTAATACTGTCGTCAAGGACATTCTGAACCAAGATCCCGATGGTAAAAGGGGAAAATGGATTGCTATCATCCTAGAATATGACTTATAAATCCGGCCTACCAAACTAGTTAAAGGACAAGGACTTGCAAGACTAATGGCTGAAACCAACCTCCAAGCTTTAGATATAAATTTTGTCGATGCCTTAGAAGAACAGGAAGAGTGCACACTCCCCCCTATTGATCAGACATTTTTGGATTCACCTTGGTATGCAGATATTCTTTATGTATTAACTTATCTAAATGCTCCTCCGACTTTATCAAAAACAAAAGCAAGATTCCTTAAACAAAAATATTTAAAGTTTTGCATTTTAGATGGTTTTCTGTATTGGAAAAATCCCACTGGTATGCTGCTTAAATGTTTGCTTGAGTCTGATGCAGAGAAAACTATGCACGAAGGGGAATGTGGGGGGCATCTCTACTGGAAAACCACTGCAAACAAAATCCTTAGAGCCGGTTATTATTGGCCTACCTTGTTCCCTGATACTCACAAACTAGTTATGACATGTCATAAATGTCAAATTTTTGATGGCAAGAAAAAGATTTTACCTTTGCCCTTACATCCCATCATAGTTGAAGGACCCTTCCAGCAATGGGGTTTAGATTTCATTGGGGAAATTCACCCCTCCTCATCCGCTCAATATAAATGGATCCTCACAGCCACTGATTACTTTACCAAATGGATAGAAGCCATACCTTCCCGGAACGCCACTGATTCAGTCATCATCACGTTCCTAAAAACCAATATCCTATCCAGATTTGGCTGTCCCAGGAAAATCATTACAGATAACGCCATTGCCTTCTCTTCCAAGAAAATGATAGACTTCTATCACAAGTATCATATTTCATTAGGACATTCCACAGCCTATTACCCTCAAGGTAATGGTTTAGCCGAGTCTTCTAACAAAAGCCTAGTCAACATTATCAAAAAACTTCTTGAACAAAATCAAAAAGCATGGCATGGGAAACTAGTACACGCCTTATGGGCTGATAGATTAACCACCAAGAAATCCATAGGTATGTCCCCTTACCAGCTAGTTTATGGTATAGATGCCATTCTTCCAACATATTTAGGGGTTCCGGTAATGAAACTATTACAAGAAGTCCAAATAGAAGAAAATGACATGCAAAGGAGGGTAAACCAGACTATCCATTCACAACAAACCAGAGAAGAAGTTTACCAAAGGGCTCAGTTAGCACAGGATAAAATAAAATAGATTTTTGACAGAAGAACTAAGGAAAATGATTTTCAAATTGGAGATAAAGTATTAAAATGGGATTCTAGAAGAGAAGACAAAGGTAAACATGGCAAGTTTGAAAATTTATGGAAAGGTCCTTACATCATCAGCTCAGTCAGTGGAAACAATGCTTTCTTCTTGCAAGAACCTGATGGGACTGAAATTTTTGGGGGTCCTATGAATGGCAGGACATTAAAGCATTATTTTTGTCAGGAGCTCCATTTCTGAGTTTGAAAAACTTTCATTCATTGTACATACCATTGTCTGAAATATTGAAAAGATAGGAAAGTCAAAAACAGTAAAAACAGAAAAGAGGGCGAGTGAAGATAGAACAAAGGCCCCATGTTCCAAAAAATAGTCTTTCAGAAAGCGAGCAAGTCTAAATGCCGCTACTAGTGCTTTAAAGTATTGTTCAGCTATCTAGCCTAATCATAGCTGAGCATGTTTAAATTTATTCGCTGATAAGTTAGTGAGTGCAAAGATAGTCAACATTGTGTAAGATTGACTTATCACAGAGCTTAGATTAGGGAGAGATTCTGGTTCCACATGCCTAAAACAGAACCAAAGAGAGAAGCGAGGGATGAAAAATACATTGTACATCTTAACCCCCGCTTGTCTAGTTTCCCTTTGTTGCAAAATAATATTTGTGTGCAGCTTGTCTTTTATGCCGCAAATGCATGACAAATCAGACTGCCTAATCCTGATTTGATCATTTTGAATTTCATGTTTTAGATTAGAGAATAAAATCCTGTCAAACTGCTTAATCTTGACAGTCGATCTAGAATTAGGTAGAGTAATGAAGGAGTTCATCAGTTTAATCTGAACTCCCGGCAGATATAAGAGTAGAAATAGATAGGTTCATTTTGCAAAATATATATATATATATATATATATATATATACATTGTCAAAAGGCTGCTAGTTCAAATGTGCCAAAGAGAAGATAAAATTTTAGGAAAGATAGTGGGGTGGGTAGAGGTATCATTGAGGTTAACCATGCTGTCACTTTTCAGAAATAACATCAAAGAAGGGTAAATTTTTGCGCCAATGGATAAGGCACTGGTCTTCATAAGCCAAAAATCTGAATTCTGGACACCTCCTGACGAGGAGCTGCCCTCCCCAAATGGAGCCACTGTTAGTCATCAGTATTTTTCACATGTTAGTGATGACTATATCCATAGCTGAGTTTTCTAGAAGCTGATTTCCATATGTCAATTTGTCATCTAGAAAACCCTCATAAAACTTTTTTCTCCCTCTTACTTTTCAGTCTGCCCATGTCAAAGTTAAAACCCATTATCACCATATTTTCTAGCTTTAGCCCTACTGGTCTGCCCATCAGCTCTAAAAAGGAAAATCCAAGTCTGTTTCAAAAGCCTCCCCTAAGTTAGGAAGTGGCGCTTTAAGGCATTTTACGTTTGGCAAACATCAAAAAGCCAAAAACCTCCATATGACACAGAACATTCATGACAGACCTCCCATTCTGCAAATCAAGTTGATCACAGCCCTAAGTCGCGCCACTTACACACCCCTAGGTCTCAGCACTGCATAAACCATAGCCTCAAGCTGATTATTAGGTGTTTCACAGTGTTTTATGGTTTCTACGAAGATAGGACATATAATTTCATCTCAGGAGAAAATTCTTGAATCTACATTTAGAAGAACAGCTGCTTCTCAATGTAAACATGAGCCTAAGATATATCTGCAAACAGAGAGTGACTCATCAAGACCTTGCAGCTTCCTTTCAGCATGAAAATCACAGTAAGAGAAAGACACCATTATCACAGTAAACTGGTAATTTGTCATTGCCAAGAACCTCCTTCATTTACAAGCAGAGGGTTAGGGCGCCTCCTTCATCTACAAGAAGAGGGCGCTGGCCAATATTGACTTTAAGGATTGCAAAAGCCCAGGTTTTCTTTTTACTAAACAGTGAAACTGTGACTCTAGGTTTTTCTAAGTGTGAGGGATGATCATAACAGGGCTAGGGTCTGAAGTGCGCAAATTAAAGGGAAAATAGAGTGTTGGTCTTGTAAAGGAAGTCATTTGAAGTTTTCAAATAATATGAATTGTTAAAACCTTAGAGAGACATATCATTAGTGAAAACAACTCTAATCATAAGCAGCATGCTGTTTCAACGAGACCAAATTGAAGAAATGTTGACAAATCGTGTCATTACCCAGGCAGAAGAAAATGTGGTTGTTTTTCAAAAGGGTGCTAACCTCCATAGTCACAGAGATTATCTTTTAAATAATTTGTCATAAGTTGACCAAGGAAAATGGTGACATTTCAGTTCCCCTCAACAAAGAGCAGTACAATGAGACAGTGACACCTTGACTAGGGTTTTCCTGAAGCACAATAGTGATTGCAGGCAGAGGTAAAAGTATTAATGTTTTCAATTTTGTTTGTTTATCATCATATCGAAGAAAAACCCTTGTCAGGCAGGCTTATCAAACAAACTTCAGATACTTTGCCAAGTGAAGGGCCTCCTTCATTCATGAGCAGATGGCCAAGGCATTGACTGATTTTAAAAACTGATTGGTCAAAAGATGCAGTGGAAAGAGACAAAGAAGAAAAGCAAAAGTCATTACACAGGTAACAAATGGTGTTTATGTTTCAAAATGTATTGGTTTTCCTACTCATAGGGAAATGTCTTTCAAACTATACATCATGGTGGACAGGAGACAATTTGAATATATATGCCATTGATACAAAAAGGGGCAGTTTCCTTAAGGGGAAAGGGTCAAACAACGCCTCACTGTCACATCCAAAGAAGTCTAAAAGAGTTCCTTTCAAATAAACAGAGATATTATATAATGTGTTTTGAGCAGAGGAATGTAGTGAAAAGTGCCCTTCTTAAAAGACCATGGCAAACTATGAAAAACTACAGCAATTTTGACACCTACAGTGGAAGAAAAGGCTGATGAAGCACCTACAAGCAAGAAAGTATTTTGAAAAGAGGCGCTTTTCCTAAATCAAAGAGCCATGACTAAATCCAAAGAAGGCCAACAAATTTGAGTACCTGCAGTAAGAAAGAAGTTGAGAAAGCAATCGGAGACAGAAGTTGTCAAAGCAAGGGATTAACAAAGTGGCAGTTAAGTTTTTCTCCAACAGGAAAGGCACTCCAAACAGGTTTACAAAAATGCAGAAAGATGTTAATACCTACAGTGGGGAAGAAGTTGAAGAAGCTTTTGGAGACAAAGACTATCAAAGCATGTTGACAATACAAACCCTATCCTTTCAAAAACAAAGCAGTCTTCAAGTTTTTTAAACAGTTTTGAAGAAGGGTTACTTTACACAATGAATATCACCAGCATTATTAACACAGTGGCAGAGATGGTCTAAAGTTCATTAGGTTATTTTTCAAATTTAAAATTGCTGTGTTAAATGGTCACCAGGGAGACAAAGCCAAACGGGAATTATCATTCAGAACCATGTGTATAAGTGAAACAGAGTTTTTTGACCCTTCAAGCTATATTTGTTGTTTGTAAAAAGGTTCATTCATGTTGGCACGGTTCAAAAAACATAAAAATCTCCACTGCCTGCATCGCTACCGAGTCCAAGTTACAAATGCGCCAAAAGGTTGTGTTAAAGAAGGTCAAAAAGCTTCGAAAACTTTGCAAGGGCCAACCATAAGTTCTTTTTTTTTGCATTTCAAATCAATGATAAAGGTGACCGTTGAGAATTTGAAATGAAATAAGAGTAAAGTCGAGGAATAAATTTGCATTTTCAAATCACAAGGGAGTTTTCCTCTGATGTTCTCAGCACCAAATGAAGAATACTGGAACAATTTTGAGCATTTTGCACACAGTGTTTAGGTTTAAACACCGCGCGACGCGCCTCGAAAACTACGCGACGCGCCTGGAAGAAAATTTTCATGGGCGGTAGACTGTCGCGTGACGCTCCTGTACGCGTGCGCGACACGCCTGTACACGGCGCCCGACCCCAACCCGACAGGCTGCTCAGATAGTTTGTTGTGCAACGTTCTTTCTCTGCAGAGTGCCGCGCAGGCTTAAAACCTCCAGTGCACCTCCAGTTCATACGCCAAGCTACTCCAACTCTCCACAAGGGATTTTCATCAAGTTTGAAGGTATTCTTATATGCTCTCCCCCTCGGTTTCAAAAATTGCTAAGTGCTGTGAGGGTTCTAAAAACTACAGTTCAAGTTTGTAAAAAACTAGCTAGTGATGCAGTGTTGAGGTTAGAAGAAAAAACCAAAGGTTTGAATTGAGCACTATCACGAGTAACCATTGCAATTTGCCATCAAACTTGAGAGAGAACAAGGTCAAAATCTGTTAGTTGTGTGTATTGTTTAAAGCAGAGAGGAAAAATGAGGAGTTTCTGAAGGTGAAAATAGTATGTATTATTAAAACTGAATTTAAGGAAAGGTGGAGCATAAGAACAGTTTTTGTTGAAAAGAAATTAATGGTTGACCACGTACTTAATGTGACTGTTGCAAGGCCTTGACTGCCACCTTAAAGAAACCTCTCAATTTGTGTCACCTTGTTCCTTATTAGTAAGTCTGGCTGTATGCTCACACTGGGGAATTACTTTGTATGTGTATGATTCTCTTTGATGAAGTGACATACCTATAGAAGACAGTGAAGTGTAATCAGAAAAAAGGGTTGTTGTCAAAGAGTAGTTTATAGGTTGAAAGCTACAGGGGAAAGTTGCTCACACTTCTCACTAAAAGACAGTGTTCACTGTGTTTGTTGCTTGACTGTCTTTTGTTTTTCAAGCTTATTGATAAGTTGATATCCATACAGAGTAAAGGTTTTTCTAACAAAGCCAAAGGTATTACATTGTTAAGAGGTCTTGTTTATTTTGCAAAGTGAAGACTCTTACAGGCCTTGTTGAACTTTTGAAGCATTTTCCAAAACTTTGTCACCTGGGCACATAAAACTGTGACATTGAATGTCTGATCATACTAAATGGTTGATTGCACCATAGGCAAGTTTGTTGAATGTTTGACACCTTAGACAGGGCAGGTTTTTAATTATTGCAAAGTCTACCATGGGCAAAGATTAAGATGTATTGAGTGACCTCTAAACTTCACAAGAACAAGGCGATTTCTTGACACTTTGCACAAGGAATTTACTTAACAGTCTGTCTCCTTTTCACTGTATGGTATCATGTTGAAAATTCTATTGGCAGAGATACATTCCAGGTGGAAGGCTACTTGTTTAAAGAGAGCAGAGGTTGTGTATTATAAGGAAACTTGTTGCAACCATCCAAATCACATTGTTTCTCTGTCAAAGTAGTACATTGACACAGTTTGGATCCAAGAAGGCAGTTTACACACAGTGAGGCAGTTTGTTTCTTCCAAAGCATATTTAGGTCAAAATGCCTCCACGGCAAGATAGCAGGATAGGTCCACATAAAAGATATGAGCCAATCTCTACAGAAGAGGTTAATGCTCATCCATCTGTCCTTTTCAACTTCCATGAAGTAGGTTGCCTAGATTTCTGCCAGAAGATACAGGAAGTCAAAAAAAATTTCGCCATTAACACACCTTTGCGCCCTGAGGTTCCAGAACAAGCATTTCAGGGTAGCGGACCTTGATTTCAATTTCTCTCCAAGATCAGTGTCCAAGGCCACCAAGATTCCATATCATGGCGAAAAATGGTTCAAACAGGCCCATCTTGACTTAGAAGATTACAAGCCTTTCATCAAGCCTGAGCATAGGGATGCTTTCACTGCTATTTTCCCTTTTTCATATCTTCTTGACAGCTATGCTCCTCTTATGAAAGTCATAATGAAATATTTTACTTGTGAAGGGAGGTTTGATCGAGTTTATGCATACCATGTCCGCCTGTTGATGCATTTCACTAGAAACAGGCAACTAAATATCCCTTACTTTTTATTCAAGAGCATCGAGAAGATGGCATCTACTGTCCAGAAGAAGGCCCCACCTCTGAAAATACCTTCCCTTTTCCATCATTCTTTAATCAAAATTATCATCCTACACCAGTTAGAGAAAAAGGAGGTTCCATGGGATGTATTCATCATTCATCCAGATTTCTCTACTATTCCTCCCGTCCATATATCTCCCACTCAGCCTGTTCATCGCCCTATACCTTTGTCCAGCAGGCCTACTCCTAGAAGGCTCAAAGTTACCACTGAACAGTCAAGACAGCAGGAAGAAGGAAAAGGGAGTGGCCAGCAAGAAGAGGAAAGAGATGAACAGCAGCAAGGGGAAAGGGATGAACAGCAGCAAACAGAAAATGAGGAACAGCAGCAGGACAGTGGTGAAGGCCAGCAGCGAAAAGAAGAAGAAGAACAACAACCTGATACTGAAGGACAGGAATAGCAGCTTGGGTAGGAAATTGAGCCACATCTTGAGCCACAAAATGAGCAGGAAATCCAAGCACAGCAGCAGCTTGATTTTGGTGAAAAAGGGTAGCAAGTTGAAACACAAATTGAACAAGGCATTGAAGCAGAACAACAAATTGAGGTTGGCGAACAAGGGCAGCAAAGTGAACAGCAAGAGGAAGACATCCAGCAGCCTCAAGGAGATCAGCAGTCTCAAGAAGATGTCAAGGGTAAATCAGTTGTGTCTCCTCCTCCCAAAATAACAAAACCTAGCATAGCAAGCAAGAAAGGGCCTAAGGCTGCCACTCAAAAAATGACAAAGGTTGTTCCTAGCAAAAGAAAATCGCCCAAAAGGACACCTACTAGCATGCCAAGGAGGAAAAGTGCAAGATTGGCCTTCAAAGGGAAAAGCAAGGTTAGAGAGAGTACAAAGCATGGAGATGCATTAGCTTTCATCCCAATTCAAAGCAATGACAGTGATAATGAGGCCCGCCTTCTTGAAAACCTCCTAATCCATAAAGAGGGGCAAATTGAGGCATTAGAGGATAATCTTCAACGGGCAAGGAACTTCAACCACTTCTTGGAGATCGAAAACAAACAAATGAATGTTCACACAGCTGTTCATGAAGCACGAGCTATCAAATATAAGAATGAGGCAGCTAGGGCGCAAGAAAGGATACAAGAACTCATTGGTGAGTTTGATGAGGAAGAAGATGAAGACCAGCCTAGGCGGAAGAGGCCTAGGACCATAGGGCTTAAAAGAGCCTTGGAAAAGCAGAAAGAAGAAGAAAAAGCCCATCTCCAAGCCTTTCCTCTCACTGCACTCCTTGAGCAGGAAATTGAAGAAAACAAAGAGGAATGGCTTGAAAGAGCCAACAAACACTTGGAGATGAAACTTGAAAGAGCAAACAGAGATCTAGAGCTGCAAAGGAAGAGGACACATCACTTTCAAAATTTGAATTAGTTTGCCCGGCGCAAACTAAAGGCAGTCCAAGAGAAATTGAAAAAGGCAAAGGAGAACCGCCCAGCACGGAAAGAGGAGAAAAGCACATCAGCTCTTGACATTTTGGCCTCAGCTTCAGAGCATGTTGCTAGGGACCCCTGAGGGTCATGCATGCCAATTTTGGGCCCATTTTGACAACTTTTTGTTTTTTGGCATTTTTTGGGTTTTTGGTCGAAAACTCATAATTTCGCCATTTCAGTTTGAGGATTTTTCAAGGGAGGAGGATGATACCAGTTGATGCCATAATTCTATGAGCATGTCCTCAGCGATTTTCAGAGCATTTGGAGATCATTCGCCCCCTCAAAACGGCGAAAAATGCTCACTTTTTGCACATTCTGCCCGTCATATCAGCAGTCTGCTATTTCCTGGATTTTTACACACAGGTACAGATTTGGAGGACTTCCAGGCATCAGATTGAGGTGATTTCAGTTGCGCCGGAAATTAGACCCATGAAGCTTTCCAACGAGCTATCATGAGCTTCATTTTGACACCAGGAAGGCTGCCAATTGTTTCCAGCAAGATAGGGGACCTTTTTCTGATATAAATTTGAAGTATTTTTGTAGTTTTTGAACCTCAAAAATCTGCTTTTCCCAAATGTGCGTTTAGCTATTTTTACACTTGGGAAATGATGTAAAGTCAATATAATTCCCATTTTTAGCAGTTTTTTAGATATTTTATGGGATATTTTGTGCCTTGGGCTTTGCAAAGCCTCAAGGACAAGTTTAGATATTTTGATTAGGCCAATGGGATAGCTAGTTGCACCATGAGGTTTTCCTCACTCAAGCCTATTTATTCCACAAGGCTTCATTGTAAAACAAGGCTGAACTTGAGAGAAGAATCAATATATTGGTCATATGAGCTTTGAAGAACATACTTGTGTTATGATTTTGGACTGCCTCTTGGATGCTTTTGATGAATGATGAAGGGTTGTTGATGGATTCCATGACATGGTAGAATGGTATAGTGTTTCTTGCTTTGTTGTTGTCTTCTAGTTCTCATTCATGATACATGCTTCTTGCTGCTATAGATCAGTAGAGATTAAGTTTGAGATATGCCCATGGAGGCACCTCAAATTTCCTGAATCTTTATAGCTTTGTGTTTTTCTTCTTCCTTAGTTATACTAAAGAATTCTTAACTGCTCTTTAGTAACTTAAGGATATTGTTGCTATTTTTATTTATAAGTTCTATGCATATTGAATAGGATGTATGGTGTGCCCTGATTACCTATGATTGTCCTTAGTTCTGTCCATAAAACTATCTCTTTGACTGATTATCCTATCATCTTGTTGAACCAAGGAGGCCTAGTCCCGATCTAGCCCTTTGCCTATAACTATGAATGCTGGTTTTTCAAAGTGCCCAATAACTTAGAGACTATGTTTAGGTGTTCCGGCATAGTATTTTGAGTTGTTAGTCTGTCTTATGTGTTTTCCCCAAAGTCTGATAGCCATTTCCCGAAGTTAGAAGGTCTTATACTTCTATGCATGGCTGGAATGTTTGTTTCAGTGTGTTGATTAGTTTATAGTTACATGTTGCATGATTAAGGGTTTTCTTTACCATGTTTATGTTATATATTAAACCAGTGATGCTTGAAACTCTTTGTTATTCACAAACTTTATGTCCATTTACTCCATTTTGCCCAAAGATCCTTTCTACCTTGAATCAAATCGGCCCTACAGCAGCCTTGCATCATCATCTCATAGCCTCCTTGACCTTTTTGACCCCATAGCCCAGTTGATCTAACTTCTTGTTACCCATTTTATATCTTTGATCAGTTTTATCCCTCACAAACTTAAAAACAAAAAACAAAAAACATACTTCATAACTAGCCTAATATCAGAACACCACAAGCAAACACATCGATATCTTTTATATATAATAGAGAGAGCCCTCTCTGAGTCCAGGAAGGCTAGGTCCTTGGGCTCCAAAGCTTGGTTTGATGTTACATCGTCATTTGGCTCACCAATCGGCCAAATCACGGGACCCTAACAGGTCCGAAAACACACGGGAGTTAGAATTTTTAATGTTTTGGGGTTTTATAGGTTAAAAACAACATCAAGAAAAGAAAAAACAAGAGGCTGAAAAGAAATCCTAGGGTTTGAAGAAGCCGGATATGCAAGGATTAGAAAAGCGACAGAGGTCGTAATCATAAACTCGTGTGGAGTCACCAGTTGTTAGTATGAATCTTAATTCCAAGCGTACGAAAAAAGACCACTTTAGTTGTGCATAAAAAATAGCCCTAACCGCAAATATGGCTGCCAATATCCTAAGATCTACAGTTAGGTGATTAGGATAAATGCTGCAAAAATCTAGATCTATGCATTATAAGACATTAAGCAGTAAAAAAAACAAGATTTACTCCATGCATCCAATTGACAAGACAAGAATATGTTGAATGAATTTTGTATTAATGGCACCTGGGAGGAAAACACAGAAGAGTGTTACCAGTTCTCCTCAATGGGATGGGTTCTTGTAAGTCCTCAGCACTTCAGATCTAAAATTCCTCTCTCTTGATGGTGTAGAAAACCCGCATTAAAAATGGTAGCAAAATATGACTATGATGGTGGATCAAAGTCAGACCAAAAGTGTAGATCTAGAGTGGTCTTTAGGCAATAAAAGGTGGTAAATGAATGGGAAAACCCTTCTATTTATAACAAAATATTGAGTTAGTCTAGATATTGGTGCATAATTAAAATATTATTAACCAAATCAAGATCCAACTTTTATGGAATATTTTATTATATTTGTTGGAGGGAAAAGAAATTTGACTTGGGTCAAATCCCTTTATTTGTAAATAATAAATAAATAAATGATTTATTTATCATTTTAAGGATGTGGTCGATTAATAATCAAATAAATAATGATTTATTTAATTGTTTATGGGTGATTTAGTCATATTTAACAAAAAATATTATTTAAATAAAGTTTAAATAATTATTCTTAGAAAATAATAGGATAAATAGTGATTTATCTAATTAATTTCCTTTTTTTGGGTTAAATATAACCATGAATATTAATTAAACTATTGTTTAACTAATTATTCCTTGAGAAAAATCAAACAAGTGTAGATTTATTTAATATTTCCTCATGGGGTTTCCTGTTTAGACCATAAACAACTTAATAAAGGTGGTTTACTAAGTTATTTTCATAGTGAAAGAAATTTTACTTAGGGTAAAATTGGTCTTACATGGTGTACTTGGGTCCATCTAATGATAATAGGTTAGATGACCAAAAAATGGTGTAACATCCAGTGCTGCACTTAGGAGACCGACAGGCTTGCACATGGGTAGTGTTGCGCCCAGGAGGCCCAACACCCAACTATACGTTCAGGTGCTAGATCTAGACCAAAAAGCCTCATCCACTTGAAAAATTGCCAAAAAACCATAAGGGAGAACCTCCAAGATGTATCCAAGGACCTGCAAAGAAGTCACAATTTGGTAGGTGGTTGCTTATCCTTATCCTCCAAGTGGTTTTGATGATTTAATGGTTAAAGGAAATTGACTAAACCCTAGTGACTAGAAACCCTAAGTCCTCATGGAAAACACTTTGTTTTGACCTCCAAGGAAGAAGTTATCAGTCAAGGAGGGTGTGAATTAGGGTCACTGTAGTGAGTTCAAGTTAACCCTTCATCAAAGATCAAAGGAAATTAGTCTTGAACCTGTTGGCTCCCTGTGATTTGCTAGAATGGAAAGAAAAAACACTACAGGGGCCACATCAGAACCACTTTGGAATCCTAGGACCTAGACTTCCTTGATTCAGAGAGGGATCTCTCTATAAAGGTGTTTTCAAATAATATATCTTTATGCTCTGTGTTTATGATTTTAGGCTAGTTATGAAGTTATAAGGACTTGTTGTGTTTTTGGTTGGATTAATTGATAGATTGAAGGGTCAATGGTGTGACTGAATGAGGGAATGTTTCAACTGAACAAATAGACTGTAAGAAAACATTAATCCATTGGGCTATGGAGTCTTAAAAGGATTTAATTGTTCATCAAATATACCAAGGCTTTCATAGGGCAGGCTAACTATATCAAATGGATTCTTTATATTAGGTTGTGGTATGAAACAACAATAAGTTGTGAAGGTAGCAAAGCTATAGTTAGTTAAGAATCTCCTAGATCTACTTAGACAAGAAAATCCTTTTAAGGTAACTATTTTGAGCAAGCTAAAGGATAGGGAAAACCATAAATCTCTTTGGGAAAACCTTTAATAAGCAACCTTTTAGACAACAATCCAGCAATCAAAAGACTACTTTCGGATAAGAAAAAATATAAGATAACAGTAAAAGTGGTCTAAGATCAAACAAAAATAATCTAATCTGCTTTTGACAACTCTCAAAGACTCTTTAAAGTAACCTTTCAAGGCAGAACAGAGGGCAGGGAAAACCATAAACCTCTCTGGTTTAGACTTTAATAAGCATACTTTAGAGAAAGATCCTAAAAACACTATCTCAAGTCCTACTCAAAAGAACATGGGCTCACCATAATTTGCTTGGTTTCACTCTATTGAATCATTTCCAAGACAACAAGCCAGATTTAACTAGAAGGCAATTAATAATCTTCCAATCAGATCTTGCAGAAGAAAACATGAACATAAAGAAATACAGACAGAAATAGGGTGCTGAAACAAAAAATCCTAATCTAAAAATTATGTTCCTTTATCAGAGAAAATGGACATAAGGAGAAACAATAACAATTTAGGAAAACTTCACCATTGATGCAGCTCAAGGATCATGTTAACATGCTTGTATTATTGATGATCAAACCAGTTACAATACTCCATGTAAAATAGCTCTCTGCAACTCAGAGATTTCTTCAGTTCAGCCTAGCATTCCTCAACTAGCTTAGCAGCAAAAATCAGTCCAATAATCATCAAGTAACCAACATTTGAAATGAAGCTCATATGCAATATTTATATGAAAAATGAGGAGATGCTACCAATATAGGTTGTTTAAATGTTATTTATTACAGATTTAATGATTTTTGACCTTTGAGACCATGCAAGGCCCAAGGCAAAAATATCTAAAAGAGTTACTTTGAAATAATAACTTTTGAGTTATTTTAGTTGAAATATTTGACCTTTAAGGCTTGTTAATAACTTTGTAATAACTGCTGAGTTGCTTTAAAATATCTCTGTCTATGTAATAACTTCCTGATGCCTTTATTGAAAGAAATAATGTTGTAGGTGGCAAAATCTATCTTTGGAGAAGTAATTGCTTCTTTGCTAAGTTATTCTAAGTTGCCTTTGGGTTAATTTGCCTTAGTTTAATCACAAAAATCTTCATTATGCCTTTGATCTTTGATTAAACCTTCACAATTTTCTTCACTGTGTTTTTCTTTGTTTCTGCTTTATGATTGTTTTGTTTGTTTTATCCTTTATATTGAAACCTTTGATTTTTACCTTTAATCACTGTTTATAAATGGCTAATCTTCTGTTTTATCCTTTGATCTGTAATTAACCCTTTAAGCCCTTTGTTCTTCATCTCTTTATTGCTTCTCTGTTCTTCGTGTGCAAGGAGGGTTTCTTCATGGCAGAAGGTTTTATAACCCATCGATGATCGTGATACATCGAGGGTTGAGTCTTTTATGTGAACCCTTGGCCCCTTTATATGTATTTACCTCTCAGATCGTCATCCAAAGGTTAAAATTGGTCACTTTTTTACTATGGGAGGGCGTTTTGGGCCCTTGTCATCCATTAGAACCTGCACAAAACACTAAACATCATTAATTTAAAACATGCGGGAGGGGGTTTAAACTGTATTTTTTGGGGTTTTTGGCTTTATTGGAAGGTGTTTACTGAGGAGGAATGACGCAAGGGTTTGGTTCCAAAGGTGGAACCGGGAGGAGTTTGAATAGAGGTGGGAAGAGGTTTGAATTTGGCGTGGAGAGGAAAGGTAGTTTTCAAAACTGTGAATGGTTTATCGCAGGGGAGTTCGGCAATAAGCGGTTTAAGGCCAAGCGAACACGATTCCATTCAGCGCCCGCCGCGTGGCAGGCGGAAAACAACCTTTTTTGCATGGGTTGAGAGTCTTAACCTTCGGCACCTAAATCTACGCGATATGAGTTTGAGACAGTTAGATCTCAGGTGATGAGATCTACGGTGCAGGTAGTGCCTTGGAGCAGGGTGTAGGTTTGGTGGATGGGACCCAGAGATAGGTGGCAAGTGGCGACTTTGGCATTAGGATAAGTGGGAGATAGGGCCCTGCATGATGACATATGCGGGTTTTTTGGGTAGTGCTAAGTTATATGATGAACGAGCAGGGTGACGGGGATGTGATCGCCGTCGGATCAGGGCCTAAGGCTCAGAATCGATGGTTGAGATGATTCGGGAGAAAAATGAAGAGGCGGGTTTGAGAGGGGCCTGCGCTTAACTTTTCAAGGGTTTTTGGGTGGGTTTTTAATAAGGTATGCGGGGTAAAAACAAATGGGGCGGAGGAATTTTTGAATAGGGAAGGGGCTAATGAGTAAGCAGAGGTCGCGGTCATATGCGAAAAAGCGGTTGGGGCTTTAAGAAAAGAGGGGCTTAGAGGCCTTTCTCACAAAAGTGGGTTTTTTAACAAAAGAAAACAGAGTTTTGAAAGGATTTGAGAGGATCCAATAGGGTTAAAATCAAAGTTTAAACAATATAAGGAGGGTTTTTACATTGTTTAAGGGTTTTTAGACAAAAATGATGAATAAGGGAGGATTTTTAGGGGTTTTTGAGAGGGGGAGGAAAAATGGATTTTATAGGGGAAAAAGGTGATGAAATGATGAAGTTAGGCCTATAAAATGGAGTTTTCCTTGAGAGAAACAGGGTGAAATTTTGAGAAGGTAAAGGACAGCAAAGTTTAGTGAAAAATAGTCAAGCTTAGGATGATGAAAGCAGTGAGATTTCTAGAACTCACAGTGTTTCTCAAACATTGTTTCTAGAAATCCAAATCATCATCTAGTCATCTTTTGATATCAGCAAAAATTATAGATGGCTAACAGTGGCTC